>CM030367.1:124208675-124787737 GCA_017893485.1 Hemerocallis citrina
TTCAAATTTTATTTCATTTCTTTCCAAATGCCGGAGGAGACTTAGCTACTCTTTTGTTTCAATTCCCATTCACAAATTCTAAAGTTGAGTGTTTCCAACTCATAAGTTCACATGTTGAGTTGTCATACTCAAAAATATTTCTTTTCCAATCATGATTTCTAAATCGTTCAATAGTCCATAAATATACATGAAATTCAACTATTCATCATGTAACTCATGAAATGTTATTTTCACCTAAAAACCCTCATCACTAATTATTCAATCAAAGGTGGACATTTACACTTCATAATTTCCACAGTATTCTCAAATGAGAATAATTTACATCACATCAAAAAATGATTTCTTTCTTTGCCATATTAATTTTCTAATCCTTCATTTCAAGTTCTTTTTGCAAGATATAATTTTCACAAAAACATAGATGTAGAATCATAGTTCTGTTTGCACATTTATTCTCAAATCATATTTTATTCTATGTAAAATAATTCTCAAATTATTTTTCACAAGCTCCACATATTTTTAAGATAATCAATATATTTTTTCCATATTTTTTGACCATTAAAAACCCCCAAAAAAATTGTTTTTCCCACACATAAACCAGGGTCGAACCAGCAACCACAGGGAAGCCAACCGAAGGCACAAACCAATAGGCCGAGTGCCCTTTGCGTTAGAAGTAGGCGCTGAGAGCATTAAATGCTCTCGGCCACTGTCTATATATTTTTTTAAAAATGAAACAAAAGTATGGCAGCCCGGGGATTTGAACCAGTAACCTTAGACCCGTGAGCCTATACTGTAGCGATTAGAGCCGTCCTGACCACTTGAGCTACGCGCTCAGGTTGTCAAAGTTACAACTCGAAATTTATTTAGATCAATTCTCTCTGCTATTAAAACGTTTCGATGTTCAACTAGTCTTCATTTCACTTTACCTTTATAAAAATTACTGAAAATTTTCAGAATGATTCTTCCTCACATAATTTACATACCAGTATGTAGAAAATATTTTTTTTCAACAATTAAAACATATTTTTCATACAATTAAATTCGAATTCTACATTATAACTACCACATTTCTTCTTTTCGACATTTCTTAACAATTAACATCTCAAATCCCTTTACTAGCAATTCTTCACATTAATTCTCTATTTTTAATCTTTTACCAAATATACAAATCTATATTTTAATTCTTTATTTCAATACAACACAAAGATTCATTTAAACACATAAAGTAGCATGGTTAATCTACAAACTTTTGTGTACATAATTTGTGATGTAGATAATGAAACTTTCTTCAATAATTTATGGCTACAATCAATTCACACATAATTTTGCCTTTACTAATAGAACCACATACAATTGCACATCCATATATCAATCAATCAATAAGTCAATTTTTCAATTAAATGCGCACTCTTATTAATCATTTTCATGCATCATTCTTCTAATTAAATCTAGCATGCATTCCTATTTAGAAATAGGGAAAATTTACCCACCTTATTGAAGAAAAGTACAATTAGCAACCTTCTAGACGAATGTCCTTGCAAATGAATGCTCCTCCGCGCGCACAAGCCAACTCGAGCACTCCACAATGCCCAAACCGAGAGCACTCCTCCTAGATGAAACCGGCCTCTCCTCCTTCTTGATGCAAGCAAAAATCCCACACAATCTCTCAATTTTTTACTCTCTTACTAAGTACTAGATACTTGTATTTTAACTATAGGTTTGGAAGAAATGATTTGCACAAGAATACTAGCCAAAGGGGGGGGGGGGGGCCTATTTATACTAAAAAAATAGGAGAATGGATGGCTAGGATTGAAGTAGGAGTTAGGAACAAATGGCTTAGATCTAAGGAGGAGTTACACTAACTACCCATGATCAAGTAACCACTTCACCATGATCCCACTCAAAATTTTCCCATTCCCTCTAAAATGCAATCCGGCCATGCAAGTGTGCTTGTGCACGTGTACGTGCCACGCACGTGCATGCAACTTGGTCTCCATAAAAATTTGTACATTAAATTTTGTATAAAAAAATAATCTTTAAATTGTGTTCTACATGACAAGTTGTATTTAAAAATAAAATAGCTTATGGGCTTTGGTTTTTGGGCCAAAATAATAATTATAAAAATAATAATTGAATTGAATTTTTGGGCTTTAAGAAAAAGGCTTTTTGTTTAATTGAAAGAAGGCTTTGTATAAAATAATTAAAAGCACATATTTAAATATCTATACTCATCACAATGAAAATAATTATAAGATTTAATTCAACCAAAAATATTGCACATGCACACTACGTGCAAAATAAAAATAATTTTTCATTAAATGAAAAATCGGGGCATTACACCACCTCATCGCCGTCGCTCTTCGACATCGTCGCCACCTGCCACCAGTCGCCGCCACAGTTGTCCACAGTTATTGTCAGTTGCCACCTAGTTGCCAGCTGTTGGTGTCGCTCTCCCTCTCTCTATCGCTGTGAAGAAGGAGGAGGGAAAGTGAGAGGTGATTGTTTTGATCCTGGCCACACGATCTTATCAAGATCCGAGCTCAAGATCCGATCTTGATCTGATCTGATCTTCACCATTGGATAGCTTCTTAGCCGTTAATCGCCTTGATCTTGATCATCTCATCAAGATCCGTGCCGGGATCCATCTCCTTTTTCCTCTGTCGGATTCGTCGGCTACACCCCTAAGGTAAGTATTCTTCTTGTACGAATTATTGTTCTAGTACAAACATTTAATTGAAAATACTGCAAATAGAACGTAGTTGTGACTCCTCCTTGTCTCATCGTTTGTTGATCTTAAATTATTCCTCATCGATTTCATAATCTTAAGAGTCACAACCCTTTATTGATATATTTACAAAACTAGTTGGACCCATTTCATCTCCTAATTACTTGAACATGAACCCTTTGACTTGTAGACGTGTGTGGTATGAAGTATTGTGTTGATCTTATATTCTTTTGAGTTGAGAAATACATGTGACTTGCTGATTTGATCCCCAATGCATCAGTATTTGTATCACACACTAATCTAGTCTCATAATAGTCATTTATCATGCAACTTGTATATAAAAGAAATTCTTACTTGCTGCTGTTCTTGTCTTTACTTGCTGTTTCGACCCCAATAAAACCAAAATCTGAACTTGAGTCCTGAATATAAAATGTAGCCCTAAGCATCTAATTATCAATAACATCCAAAATTTTAGAATTTCGAGTTACGGTCTAGGAGATATTGCAGTTTTACAGCTGTTGTGTCGGTAGTCGCATATTCACAAAAACTGCTGCACCATCTTTAGTTTACAATTATTTTAGCTATGCTACCAGTAAGTAAATGACTTTAAATTTTGCATGCTATTACTAGAAACCCTAGAGAACATTCTCTAATTTTCTCAGAATTAATTAATGATGTTTCAACACTGTTTCATAAGTACAAACTTTACTTTACAAATTCTGGCTGAACACAAATGCAGTATGGTTTGCTGTTTTGACACATGTTACCACAACTTCTATGTACCTTAATTATATGCGTTGGAACCGAGCAGGAGTCTAGTTTCTATACCTTCTGACGGATCCACATTTTCTATCTTGTAGCAACGGGAATCGCAGTTTTGGTGCAGCAACATCATGCTGTCCAGATTTGAGATTCTTGTTGTTCTTTGATACTTTGATTTGTTTGGACCCTCGAACATGTATCCTACTTAGCCTAGACTTTTTCCATATTCTTGAGTATGTTTAATTGAATAGTTTCACAAACTTTCATGCTTGCTTGATGCTAATAATAAATAACAAGCCGGGGTTTAAGGGAAAAACCATAGTAGTGGACAATATAGGTAAATATACTGTAGAAGGGGGTCCGTGTTTCCCATGATTACGTTAAATGGAACTAAGTGCCACGTAGAACTAAGTGCCATGTCATGGGTGACGGGGGCCACCTCTAGAGCCTACAGGGGCCACCTCTAGAGCCCATTATATGATTACATGATATGTATTTACGATCACATGGAACTAAGTGCCACGTAGAACTAAGTGCCATGTCAAAGATTAACGGGGGGCCACCTCTAGAGCCCATGGTTTGATCACATGATCGTATTTCCTATATGACCTGAGTACACCGCTGTAGCGCCCCGAGCCCGGCTCAGCTGCGCACGCGGCTACACGTGCGCACACGCGAAAGAACGGACACAAAACTCTAGCCACGCCCACCACAAACTGCCTCAAAAGGGTGGTTAATCATTGGTACCCTAATCATTGGCATTTCCTAATATATCTCTCTTTAATCCCCTTCTTTAGGCCGATATGGGATTTATCAGATGTAACGACCCGAAAAATAGCATATGGCTATTTTGCATCGAAATGTGTGCGCGATTGAGAATTTCGCGCGAATATGTATTTTCCGATAATAATTATTTTTATCGAGAAATATAAGATATATTGTCTACTTTATTTTATCATTATTATTTTCAAAATTAAATTATTTTATACGGATTATTACGAAGTAGTTTTAAGGTATTTTGTATCGTTGGATTATGAAAGTAAAGATTTAGGGCTTGTTTGAAATATATTGGGATTTGGGGGCTTATGTGTAATTTTCCTTTACACTATTATTTATTTAATTAATTATTTATTCTTTTAATAAACCCCCTCCCCCCATTCTTCTTCCTCCTCCCTTCCTTTCTATTCCCGATCGCATGTTTCCCAGCCAAACCCCACTTTCGGCGGTTCTTTCCCCACCCAAATCTCCACCATTTCTCCACGGGTTTTAAATTAATTCGGAGGGATGGTTAATTGGAGGGTCCTCTACGTCGTGGCGGAGTCCGTTCTCGAAAGGATTTCGAAAAGGTAAACCCTAGATTTATTTATTGTATGAAATTTAGTGTGGTTAAATTATTTTGGGTAAGAGTATTATGGTAAGGAGATTAGGAGATGTTGGGAATAGTTGAGATGAGAAATTAGCACATTATGGGAGATTTAGCAAGTTGTTAGTAAATTGGGGTGTTGGATTTGAAAAAGAGAATTATATATGTATGAACGAGTTCTCTTATAATAGTGGAGAGTATAGTTGGACTATTAGAATATTTTGGGGGCGATTTTAGTAATTATTGGGGATGAAAATACCATAGGTATTAGATTGTTACGTGCATCGCACATGTATATCCCAAGCGTTCAATAAACGCTTGTGTGATATTTGGGATGTTGTTATTAGCTTTTATAATTGGGTTGGACGATTTGAGTGATTACGTGCAAAGCGCGTGTGCATCCTAGGCGTTCAATAGAATGCCTGTGTGATATTAAGATAATTAGTATTATTGTTTTTCCGTGACTGGTTTGAATGATTTGAGCCTTAATTGCGTTGAAATCTGATAATAGGATATGTTGGCAACTTTGGATGCGGGATGGCGTGGTAGCGCTTCGAGTCTTCGCGGGACAATTTGGAGTCTCTGGACTACCTAGGCCCCTACCGTTATAGGTCCTCAGCGGTGCAGAGGTGAGATGTAGACTCTGTGGACGGAGCTTCATTTTACCATGGTCACTTAAGGTTTAATTGTGTGAATAGCACATTTTATGATTTAAATTGTATTTTTGCTGTATAAGTATGTGGATGATGATAGAGAGTAGAGTGTGGAGTGGCATGGTATGGTTTGGACTCGTACCCATCTCGTTGTGGAGTACCGGGCGCTGTGGTAAGCTTTTTATAAGTTATTTTCTAAAAACTTACTATGTTTTCAAAAGGATTTATGGTTTTTAATTAATAATTGATAAACCGTCATGAGTTTGGCCCCCAGAGCATATATATATATTGCCTGTGTGATGATGCTCATTTTGGCCTAGGGAGCCCGTGATATTATTGCCTGTGATGTGAGCTACGGAATTTAGAGCAGAATTCCGTAAGTTTTTTGTGTTTCGGGGTAGAAATTACAGGGGAGACTCTGCTGAAATTTTCTCTGAAACACAGCTATCTTAGTTTATGGTTAAAGTGATATAGAAATTGGAAGAATTGAGTTTGGAGTCAAAAAAGGAAAAAGGGCAGGCGCTACAGTTGGTATTACAAACTGATATTTGTAATTACTGCGGGGTAACTTTGTATTGAATAAAAAAGTTTTAATTTCTGGCATTTTGTGTATCGGGACTAATTGAAAGAAAGATCTTGGCATGTGTCACGGTTTCCCAGTTATATGGGAATCGGGGCACTACAGAGTGGTATCAGAGCTGACTTCAATTTACAGTCCAACACAGTAGGAAAGTTAAACTTGAATGCCCTTTTGGAGTCGGGTTTTAGCTAGTTGTAGATAGTTATAATTCATATTGTTGGCTCTTTCAACTTATGTTTTATAATTTTTCTATATCTGGACTAATCCTAGTGTATGGGTTACCATCCTTTAAATACATGAATGATGTTCGAGGATGTCTTAACCAAGGAGGTGTTGATGGAAGAGAGTGAACCGACATCGATGGAAGATCCGATAACCTTGAGCGAGGAGCCAAGGAGACTTCACCACCACAAGGACTACAACATGAATGAGAGCAAATTCCAAGGACCACCAAGGTTGTAGTATGCAATCTTGTGAGAGAGTCAGGCACAAGAAATCAGTCTGTCCACGACTACAAGGGACAAGATCTGCACCAGCATCAGGGTTCAAGGACCAAGGTCAGAAGCGGAAGACTCAGAAAACGGAGGGCAACCTTGGAGGCACCAAGCTCAGGAAGTTGTTTTATGTGGTGAGCATGGTCATCTCAAGAACCAATGTTCAAGGAAGGACACTTAGATAGATACCAGTGCATGTCACAAACGTGGGAGGATTGGTCATATCTGACAAGGTTGTCCCCAGCTTCATAAGAAAGAACAGCAGATCAACCCCAAAGGTGAACAATAGAGGAAAAGAGCCTGTTCACCAAGGGTAGAGTTCGCACTTATTACTAGCAAGCTGTAGAAGGCAGGAGTGCTAGTACCGGTATGTGCATATAGAACTGCAACTAAGTTTAAAAGTTGTATTTTTGGAAATTATTTTGGACTAAGAAGTAAGGTATGATGAAACACTTTCGTAACCAGTTGGATTTATATATATATATATATATATGGAATCCATACAACTGTTTTGTTCAATTGTGGTTCATCACATTCTTTGTCTGAATTATTTTTCAAGTGTTGAGATGTGTGCGGGAGGCAACTCTAGATTTGATTTGTTTGAATACACCATCTGGAGCATCAGCTTCGAGCAAATTACAGAAGAGAATCCTGAAAGTTTGAAGTAATGATTATAGGCCATGCCCTATTCTAAGGAGGGAGTGGCTACTGAACTGCAAAAGATCGAGATAAGTGAAGGATTGACCTCAACCAAAGACCGTGAAAGAAGCAAGAAGCTAGATGATGAGATCAAGTAAGTCATTATTAGAGTGATTACTCAAGTTTAGAGCTCAGTTTTGGCACGATGGGAGCTACAACCAAGCCCGAGTGAGCAAGTCAGAAGGCTTAAGCAGGAGATGCAGGGATTGAAGCGCTGAAGCGACAGATTCTCCAAGATCAGCTTATGATTAAGCAGCCACTAAGAGCACACCCAGGGAGGAAATCTCGCTCAGACAGGTGGCAATCCTGTTAACAATTCAGCAAGGTCACCGAGAGGAGCTGCTCAGAGGCTAAAGTAGCAATGTGTGACTTCGTCTTTTCTAAGGAGGGAGTGGTCACCAACCAATAGAAGTCATAATCAAGGAGTAAATCAACATCACTTGTAGACAAGGATAGAGCAAGGTAATGCAGCCATTGTTTACTCTAGAGCAAGAGCAGAGGAAGGTCAGTATCAAATTCATAGTGGGTCTGTCCAGAAGGCTGAAGGACAACAGTTCAACTTGGTAGAAGACCAATTTTCGAGAATATCGCTCGAGGAACTGGAGATGGTTCAGGGAAACGTCTCATGAACCATTGATGTTGTGGTTGTCTTCCTCTCCACTAGCAGCGTTCTGAGGACAGAACGTTTCTAAGGAGGGAGTGATGTAACGACCCGAAAAATAGCATATGGCTATTTTGCATCGAAATGTGTGCACGATTGCGCGGATATGTATTTTCCGATAATAATTATTTTTATCGAGAAATATAAGATATATTGTCTACTTTATTTTATCATTATTATTTTCAAAATTAAATTATTTTATACGGATTATTACGAAGTAGTTTTAAGGTATTTTGTATCGTTGGATTATGAAAGTAAAGATTTAGGGCTTGTTTGAAATATATTGGGATTTGGGGGCTTATGTGTAATTTTCCTTTACACTGTTATTTATTTATTTAATTATTTATTCTTTTAATAAAACCCTCCCCCCCATTCTTCTTCCTCCTCCCTTCCTTTCTATTCCCGATCGCATGTTTCCCAGCCGAACCCCACTTTCGGCGGTTCTTTCCCCACCCAAATCTCCACCATTTCTCCACGGGTTTTAAATTAATTCGGAGGGATGGTTAATTGGAGGGTCCTTTACGTCGTGGCGGAGTCCGTTTCTCGAAAGGATTTCGAAAAGGTAAACCCTAGATTTATTTATTGTATGAAATTTAGTGTGGTTAAATTATTTTGAGTGAGAGTATTATGGTAAGGAGATTAGGAGATGTTGGGAATAGTTGAGATGAGAAATTAGTACATTATGGGAGATTTAGCAAGTTGTTAGTAAATTGGGGTGTTGGATTTGAAAAAGAGAATTATATATGTATGAACGAGTTCTCTTATAATAGTGGAGAGTATAGTTGGACTATTAGAATATTTTGGGGGCGATTTTAGTAATTATTGGGGATGAAAATACCATAGGTATTAGATTGTTACGTGCATTGCACGTGTATATCCCAAGCGTTCAATAAACGCTTGTGTGATATTTGGGATGTTGTTATTAGCTTTTATAATTGGGTTGGACGATTTGAGTGATTACGTGCAAAGCGCGTGTGCATCCTAGGCGTTCAATAGAATGCCTGTGTGATATTAAGATAATTAGTATTATTGTTTTTCCGTGACTGGTTTGAATGATTTGAGCCTTAATTGCGTTGAAATCTGATAATAGGATATGTTGGCAACTTTGGATGCGGGATGGCGTGGTAGCGCTTCGAGTCTTCGCGGGACAATTTGGAGTCTCTGGACTACCTAGGCCCCTACCGTTACAGGTCCTCAGCGGTGCAGAGGTGAGGTGTAGACTCTGTGGACGGAGCTTCATTTTACCATGGTCACTTAAGGTTTAATTGTGTGAATAGCGCATTTTATGATTTAAATTGTATTTTTGCTGTATAAGTATGTGGATGATGATGGAGAGTAGAGTGTGGAGTGGCATGGCATGGTTTGGACCCCTACCCATCTCGTTGTGGAGTACCAGGCACTGTGGTAAGCTTTTATAAGTTATTTTCTAAAAACTTACTACGTTTTCAAAAGGATTTATGTTTTTTAATTAATAATTGATAAATCGTCATGAGTTTGGCCCCCAGAGCATATATATATATTGCCTGTGTGATGATGCTCATTTTGGCCTGGGGAGCCCGTGATATTATTGCCTGTGATGTGAGCTACGGAATTTAGAGCAGAATTTCGTAAGCTTTTTGTGTTTCGGGGTAGAAATTACAGGGGAGACTCTGCCAAAATTTTCTCTGAAACACAACTATCTTAGTTTATGGTTAAAGTGATATAGAAATTGGAAGAATTGAGTTTGGAGTCAAAAAAGGAAAAAGGGCAGGCGCTACAGTTGGTATTACAAACTGATATTTGTAATTACTGCGGGGTAACTCTGTATTGAATAAAAAGTTTTAATTTCCGGCATTTTGTGTATCGAGACTAATTGAAGGAAAGATCTTGGCATGTGTCACGGTTTCCCAGTTATATGGGAATCGGGGCGCTACAACTGCCTTATAAAATCAACCACTAGGCCTAAACTAAATTTCATTGACTGTGGCAACCATGTGATAAAAGGATGACATGAAGTGCTACCTAGATAGTAATAACTATAAGATTTGAACATGATACATGCTTACTTGATACATGATTACATGATACATGAGACTTGATACTTGTACGTGACAACTTGACACATGAGACTTGTTACTTGACACTTGTACTTGATACTTATTACTTGATGCACGATACCATTACATGTTCACTAGCCACTTGTTCTACTACTAGTATTTGTTACCCAATCTTGTTACTCGAGTTGTCTTTCTTGATAGCTAATTTTCTGAATCCCCACTACTTGTTGCATCCCTATTACATTCTTGATTCCAAATCTTGTTCAATGTTGCATGTACTTGTTTTACTATTTGCGGCCCTAACTTGCACTAAGGGCATTTGTCTCGTTTTCTCTATTTTCTCCTTTTATATTTTTTACAAACAGACTTTGGAGACGAATTGCCTGCTAAATTGGTGAGCATACATTCTAGACTTCGCTTGGACCAAGGACTTGCTTAAATTATTTGTTTTCTTTTAGTTATTTATTTCTTGCTACTTAAAAATTTGTAACGGACTTATGTTCCCGACTTTTATCTTTTGATTCATATTTGAAAACTATCTGGAATATCATTATTTTGTTTCAAATTGTTTTCTGTTAATTAATAAATTATTCATGCATGCGTGGTTGTGTACATTTTGTTATATTCTTGTTATGATGCCGAGTTGATCCTACAGCTCATGAATGATGAAAATCATTCACTGAGCTTTGTCACGCACTCGTATTCCGTATTTTTGGGAAGCGGGGCGTGAAAATTAAGGAATAAGTGCACATTCACACATGACATCAATAAGATAGTTCCCTTAGCTTTGTTTGTGACAAGTGAGTGCTTTCTAAGTAAGAAAAATTGATGTATTATATCCTAGCGTCTGTTGTATGAAACTAACGTGCCCACAGTTTTTATGCAGGGTAAAGTGATTTACAAGACTAAAGAATGAATGTTGCTTAAAGAAATGTTCAAGTTTTTGTTTTGATTCATGTATCATGTTGTAATTTATAATTCCGCTGCATTAATGTAATCATTGTTGTAAATAAAGTTTTAACTTCCTTATAAAATTGTACGAAGTGAAGTGTAAAGATCCTGTGGAACTTCGAATTCAAACTTATTTGGAATTTGTGGTGTTACACATTCTTAGCAATTTTTTTATAATGGGGGTTTAATGTGGTTTGGTTAAAATTCTCTACATTCCTGCTTTTGGCAAGCGAATAAAGTAATTCATCCACTAATTTAGTCATTTCCCTATGAAGGATATCGTGATCGTAGCTATGGCTATCTTCTTGACCGGTCCTTGGGTGTATTTTTTGTTGTGTAAGGGTGTCTTTAGAAAATTCGGGTTGGCATTTTTCTAAGTGACGCTTAAGTGTACCTGTTTCCGATCCTATTTTAAACTTATATGACGTTTGACACTTCTTACAAACTTTATGTCCTACACTTTTATCGTTTTGTGATGGGACAAAAGTGAAATATTGGTGTACTTCGGAAGTGGGTCCTCTTGTTTTATGAGATTGATAATGGGCTTATTCCGTTTCTTGTGATTGCATATCTTCTACTACTACATCTTCCATGTGTGTGTGTGAAATATCTTGATAATCAGGAATACTATCAAAATTAACAAATGTTTATTTACTATCTATTTGTGGAATTAAATGAATGGAAGGAATGCGACGAGATGAGCTTGATTCTTGGCTACTATGTCTACCGCGTGATCGGCTAGATGCCATCTAATAAATACATAGTATATGTATGTTTGGAGAGAAAAAATCTAGAAATAAGAAGAGAGAATTAAAAAAAACAAAAAAACTCAAATTATGAAATAGTGTATGTTCTAAATAAAAAAATTCTAAAAAATAAGTAAAGATAACGAAACCTACAAAACAAGAATGAACGAGTGTATGTTATGAAACAAAATCTAAAAAAGATGAAGAGAGAGTTCAATAAAACAACAAAAATTAAGAGATGAATTAGTGTATGTTTTAAAAGAAAATCTAAAAAAAATAATCACTACAACAAAACACAAAATGAGAGTAATGAACTAGTAATATATTTACTACTACAATCTAATAAGGAGAAAGATATGAGAATAATGCTAATTCTAAAAATTAAACAAATACAAAAATACCGAGAATATGTTAGAAGAATGAGAGTAGAGAGTGTTGAGGGCTTGTTGTTGATTGTTGTTGATGTTGATCCTTTCAATTCTTGTTGTTGTTTGTTATCGATTTGTTGAGAGAGAATAGAGAGAATTGAGAGAGTTGATGAATTTCTGAAGAGAAATGAATGAAATGAGGTTGTATATATAGATTATGTATTTTTTTGTTCCCAAAATACCCTCAAAAAAGCTAGTATATATCCGTTGGGGGTATTTTGGTAATTATTTAAATCTATTTTTTAATTAAAAAATTTCAGAAAAAAATAGCCACAATGGTCGGCCCATGGGTCTAGCCCGGACCAGACTGGGTCCGTTCAAACTGGTCCCGATTTGAATCGGGCTGGGCCCGTTACAATTTTTCGAGCCAAAAGTGGGGCCCGACCATGCTCGGGCTTGAGGGTAGTTAAGAGTTGGATTGGCCCGGTTTCGGAGTGGGCCGGGACGGGCCGGTCCCGGACCGAACTAGACCTGATGCCACCCCTATCCTCCACCAAGTCAAGCAGCGACTCATCACTTGCATTAGGGAGAACCGAGACCTCTTCGCTTGGATCGCCTCAGACATGTCGGGAATATCCGAAGAACTAATCATGCACCGGTTAAGTGTGAATCCAGAAGTCAAGCCTATCCAACAAATTCGCCGTAAGTTTACACTCGAAAGGCAGCAAGCAGTAGCTGCCTGCTTCATTCAAAGTTAGCTACCCCGAGTGGCTAGCGAATATGGTAATGGTCATGAAAGCCAACGGCAAATGGAGAATCTGCATAAACTTCACCGACATCAACAAAGCATGTCCGAAGGACCCCTTCCCTTTATAGACGCCTTGATCAATGCCACCTCAGGCCATGAGCTCTTAAGCTTCGTGGACACCTTCTTGGGATACAACCAGATTCGAATGTTTCCACTAGACATCTCGTAGACGTCCTTCATCACCGACCAAGGACTCTATTGCTATCGCATCATGCCCTTCAGGCTAAAGAACGGTGAAGCCACATATCAGCGCTTAGTGAACCAAGTCTTCAAGGAGTAAATCGGTTAGAACATGGAGGTATATGTGGATGATATGCTCGTGAAGATCTTTAGGAAAGAAAACCATGTGACTGACCTCCAAGAAGCCTTTGATGTAATGTGGAGACACAACATGATACTGAATCCATCGAAATGTGCCTTTGGGATCGCCTCGGAGAAGTTCCTAGGGTTCATGGTAAGCCAAAGAGGAATCGAAGCCAACCTTGAGAAGATCAGATCCATACTCGACATGTCTCCCCCGACTACCATCAAAGAAGTCAATAAGCTCACCGACCGCCTCGCCGCCATTGGGCGCTTACTCTCCAAGTCTAAAAAGAAGTGCCTCTCATTCTTCAAATCTCTCCGAGGAGCAAAGAATTTCGAGTGGGGAGAAGAACAACAAGCAGCCATTGAAATTCTTGATGGAATATTTTGCAAGTGTACAAAATTGCAACAAGTAGTACAGTTTAAATAAAAAGAGTGTCGAACCCACAAGGACTAATTATTTTATTAAGTACTGAAATTCACTAGATTAACCACTATTTGTAAAATTGTAAATATGAAAAATAGCAACTAAACTAAATTAAACTAAAGGAAAGAACTAAACTATTTAAAAAGAAGGAAATCTGAAATTTTGTGGTTTGTTAATAGCAAAACTAGTTTTAGGGTTTTTTATTTCACCTAATTTATCCCACACATTTCATAATCCCATGTAGTTGTTATAAATTATACTTCCAAATTGTAGACAAAAATCCCATATTTATTCAATGTTTTCTCTCGAACAACACCAAACACATCTCAAACTAACAGTTTGTCATATCTCTACGCACAATTAATTAACTGAAGATTCATTAAGTTCTATGGATTTCTTTACAGTCACATTAATCGCGGTAAATCATCTCTAATTTTGCTCAATCAATGATATTTAATTCTATAATTCTAAGTCACAAATTACCTCTCGGTTTCTCCATGATTCAATAAATCAAACAACAGTTGGTCAAACAATTGTAAGCATTAAGAAAAATTTAAACACACAACCACGAAAAAAATAGACGAATCAAATAATATAAAATTAGAATTGTGTTATCAAAACTAGACTATATCAAAGCCCTAAAAAAATAAAATTAGTTCATGATAATTTTTGCAATTAACAAACATATTCTTTTATTGCATAATAATAATAAAAAAATAAAAGAGAGAAGAAAGAACTAGTTGTCGTTTGAAGCCAAAATTGAAGTCGTGATCTTTTTCAACATTAAGCCTCGGGATTCGCGCACAGCAAATCAAAGTCAACCGCAACTCCAGTCGCAATCCTCCATCTCTCTCTTCTTATCTTTCTTTTATTTATTTATTTGATTTCTTTTTCTTCTGAGCCACAATCCTCTCTCCTTTATTTTTTTCTTTTCTCTGTGCTAGGGACGCGAGCCCTCCTTTCTCCTTCTTTTTCTATCTCTTCATGCATCCCCAGTCGCCACCTCAAAACCACCCCTTTTTCTCTCCTTTCAGTTTCTGTGCCACCAACTCAGAGCCACCCCTCTGCTTCTTATAAGGGTTTAGGGGGAACAATAGGTTAGGGTTTAGTTAAATAAATTTTGGTTTAAATAAATAATTAATTAATTAGCTAAAATTTATAGATTAAGATTAATCTAATAAATTTTAAATTAATCAACTAACTAATCTTAATCCAAATCCACCTACTCTTCAATTTTGTACTGTTCATTTTGTCCCTTTAATTTTGTATTACAAAATTTTAATTCACCCATTGCTTGACTACAATATTTTCTATTGGTTCTTCAAAAGGTAAATTTGTAAATATGTGCATTTGAGTGCTCGAATATTCCAGAAATCTTCACATAAAATCAATTAAAAAATTTAAAATCTTTATCCTTGTACTCTTCCTAAATTTCATAAAATATGCTCACATTTTGTACTTTTCGTTCTCATTCCTACAAAAATATAAAAAAGCAAATAAATAAAATTAAGCAGAAATAAGATAAATTTTAAATAAATAAACGAGAACTCACAACTTTGATGCGTAAAAAGAGTAATAGATTCATGTATAAATTTTACTCATCAAATACCCCCAAACATAAGATTTTGCTTGTCCTCGAGCAAAAATTAAAAGAATGAATAAAAGGATAGTAATCATAATTAGGCTCAACTCATCACACTAAAATGACTTATCATGCAAGCATCAAATCTTCAACTTAATACATATGCAATAGTAAATAAAGGAAAACTAAACATACTTTCTCCAGTGCAATTATAACATACATAATTCCCCACCCAATCAAATTTTTCATACAATTAAAGCAATTATTTTATGTAACAACTCCATCTGTGATCACCACTTGTTACTACTACAAATCGAGTTGCAAACTACAGAGTTTTTTGTTCTTTTTGTTCTTTTCTTTTTCGAATCTCTCTCTCTCTCTCTTTTTCTCTCTCTCTCTAAGTTTTCACTTGCGTTTTGATGCGAATGGAAACATTTGTGATGAATTCACCCGGTTACTCAACAAGTCACAAACTTAGAGTGTTTTTGCTTACTCATATTTCAAGTCACCGTTTGACATAAAAGTAAACATTGGTGATGAATAGTCCAAGTTACTAAACAACTCAAAACATTGGAATAAATAGAACTTTTATTCATTCAATTATTTATCATTATCACTTTATTTACTTAAACTCTGTTTAGGACTAGATCAAAGGGGACAATCACAAGAAAAAACATCACATTTTTTTTATGTATAATCACATGACTCTCACAATTTTGTAAGAAATTGTGAATTTCAATAATCCTAAAGAAAATAAGTATGCTTAAACTTGCTTTATAAGATACTGTCTATCCTAAATTAAAAAATTGTTATGCTTTAGCATAATAAAGAACTCAAAAGTGTAATGGTTAGCCTAATTGAAGTCCTTTCCTTTTTCTTTTCAAATATATATAAAATAAAAAAAATTGTACCCCTTCCCCCAAACTTAAATATTGCATTGTCCTTAATTGGGAAAAGAAAAACAAAAACAAAAATAATGAGAAAAATTCAGGATTTTTCCCCTGATTCATGTTAAAATTTTGGTTGTGTAGCGTTCATTATTTTGGTGATATCCGGAATTGTAGATATCCAAATCCCCTAATTCGTTTTGCATTGGAAAGATAAGACAATTTCTTTCGATCTCGATTTGATAAACTTTTCCAGATTCGGACTCCATCATGCCCAAAAACAGCCATCAAAGTTGATCTAGAAATCAACTCCGTCAGAAACCCCCAAACTTATGCAATCCTATAGAATAAAATTAAAAATTAAAATTTTAGTAAACTAAAAGAAAAATAAAATCTAATGGAAGTAAAAAAGAAAACATGGGTTTCCTCCCAAGAAGCACTAAGTTTTAAGTTTTCAGTCGGACGTGGTATCTGAGATGGTTATGTGATGTCAAGATCCAACAACATTAGAACCTCTTTTCTAATGCTTCTCTTCATGTGTGGATTAGGTTTTCTCTATGCATCCCGCAAACTAAATGACAGTGGTTTAAGCTCGAGTTTGAGTTTGATCTAGAAATCAACTCCGTCGGAAACCCCCAAACTTATGCAATCCTATAGAATAAAATTAAAAATTAAAATTTTAGTAAACTAAAAGAAAAATAAAATCTATTGGAAGTAAAAAAGAAAACATGGGTTTCCTCCCAAGAAGCACTAAGTTTTAAGTTTTCAGTCGGACGTGGTATCTGAGATGGTTATGTGATGTCAAGATCCAATAACATTAGAACCTCTTTTCTAATGATTCTCTTCATGTGTGGATTAGATTTTCTTTATGCATCCCGCAAACTAAATGACAGTGGTTTAAGCTCGAGTTTGAGTCGTTTCTTTCTTGAAAATGGGCTCTTTGATATCCCCACCTCTTTGAAATTTTAGCCGAGAAAAAAGATGAATATATGGTGCAATTTCTAAATACGGAGCATATTCCAAAATCTTTTCTTTCTCGAATTCAAGAGTTGCTGATTTTGTTAGACACACTTCTACCGGTAACTTTTCAACTCCAGCCCTATGTGTCTCGCCCAAAATTAAATCAATTTAACTAACATGAGAATATGAGTGAACTTCGGCAGGACTCCATGGATTTAAAGACATCAAATGTCACTTGCTCATCCTCAACCTTTAAAATAAGTTTTCCTTGTTGGACATCAATTAAAGCTCTTTCCGTAGCTAGAAAAGGTCGCTCCAAAATCAACGAAATTTGTTCATGTTCCTTCATATCAAGCACTATGAAATTAGTTGGGAATATGAACCTGTCTACCTTCACCTAAACATCTTCAATTATTCCTCTTGGGTACTTGATAGATATGTCCACCAATTGCAAAGAAATTGTTGTAGGTTTTATTTCTCCAATACCTAGTTTCCTGAAAACTGAAAAAGACATAAGATTAATACTTACTCCTAAATCACATAAAACTTTATCAAAAGAAGATTTCCAATAGTGCAAGAAATTATAAAACTCCCTAGATATTTAAGTTTAGGAGGCAACATCTTTTGTAATATTGCACTACTCTCTTCAGTTAGCATAACTGTTTCATGCTCCTCCAATTTTTGCTTATTTGATAATATATCCTTAAAAAAATTACCAAATTTAGACATATGTCTAAAGCTTCAATAAGGGGAATATTAACGTGCAATTTCTTAAAAAATATTTAAAAATTTAGAGAATTGATTATCAAGCATATTCTTTTTAAGTCTATGCGGAAGGAATCGGTGGATCATAAAGTGGATTAGGATAAGTTTCATAATTAAACTCCCTGGAATCCGTGGGGTTTGAAGCTCTTTTGCTTTTCTTAAAATTCTCAATATGATGGTAGGCCACCTGTTGCATTTTTTTTCTTTCAAAATTGGCTCAGACTCATCTTACTTTTCAACCACATTTTGTTCGGTAGTTTGTACTTGTTGCTGCTCAATTGTTGTCCCACTTCTCAGTGATATTGCTTTGACATTCTCTTTGGGATTGGTCACTATGTTACTGGTAAGGTTCCTGATGTTCTCTTTGTAAGAATATTTGAAAGAAGACCAATCGAGCCTTAAGGTTGTGAACAGAAGTCGTATTATTTTGTATCGCCAAGTCTGTCTTCTGCATGTATTGCTCTGTCTTCTACATGTATTGCAAGAACATCTCTTCAAGTGTCCCTTTTTTTTTCGCTGTGGAAAATTCTATGGTGGTCTAATTGCTCCTTAATTGTTGTTCCAAGAAAAAAATGGGGTGGTTTCTCCATTCCTGATATACATGTTCGAATAAGGATTGTTGTGATGTTGGAAGTTGGACGCATAATTTTCTTGATATGAATGTGGTTGAGCAAATGGATTTCCCACTTGGCAATCAATACTTGAGTGATTTCCTACACAATGATCAGAAATAATATTAGTTTGAATAGCATTAATATTTATATTACCTAGTTGTTTAGATAAAGTGGCAATTTGTGCAGTCAATGTGGTAATATGATCAAGCTAAAAAATCCAGCTGCTTTTCTTGGTGTTGCTCTCTCTAAAGATCATTGGTAATTGTTAGACGTCATTTCCTCTAAAAGCTCATAAGCCGCTTCATGAGTTTTTCTCATAAGATCTCCTCCAGCTGTTACATCTACCAAAGATCGATTTGTAACTCCCAAACCGTTATAGAATATTTAAATTTGCAGCCGTTTCTGAAGTTCATGATGAAGACACTTTCTGAATAACTCTTTAGACCTCTTCCATGCATCATACAAAGACTGTAACCCATGTTTTCCCCAAATCCATATTTCCAGTGTATTTCTCTATGTTTAAAATTTTTCTAAATTAGTTTTTTCATTTTCAAAATCTTTTGTCAAAATGTATTGTTGAATCTTCCATTTAAAATCTATTTCCGATCAAAAATTGTATTTGTAACTATTCTGTGTGATTTTATATTTTAATACAAATCTTACTATTATTATTATTACTGTTAATTTATTTGTATTATTATTATTAAATTCTACTGTTAGTATTATTATTTTTATTGTCATTACATTTTGATTTGTATATTAAAAAAAAATCCTATTGTATTTGCTAGTATATGAGTATTAACTCAGTATATACTAATTGATTTATTGTACTATGGTATTTCTAATTGTATATTTTCTATTGAATAAATTATTTACTTTTAATATTAATCTAATTATATTTTTTGAATTAATTTTATTGAAACTCTAATGGATTTTTAATACCCAAAACCCATTAGATTAATCCTCAAACCCATTATAATACCCATTAACCCATACCCTATCCAATACCCATTTAAAAATCCAAACCCAATTTAACCATGCTAGACCCGTTTTTCCCTAACAACCCAAACCCGTAACCTACCCCAGACCCAAACCCAAACCCGTTAGATTAACTGACCCGAACACAACCTGTGCTTAACCCTAAACTTCCCAAAATCTATTTAAACCCATGCATCTTCCCCATCCGTCTGTTCGTCTTCTACCCATGTGCCGCCTCCTTTGTCTTCCCGTCCTCCCGCTCATCTCCGGCAACCACAACAGCAACCGAGCACCCCCCAGCAGCCGCCCCCGCCTGTATATCCCGCTTTCTCTCCCGACCCTGTGGTTCTCCTCCCTTCCGTTCGACAGTAGCTGCCACAGCAATCGCACGCGCAATGTGCTACCCTCCTCCTTGCGTCGCTGTGGTACCCTGGCATTCCCTGTCCTCTCGGCACGAGCAACTAGCCGGTCGCCCTGATCCTCCTGAGCGTCGACAACCCCCACTTGATCCCCTGTTCTCCCAGTCCCGTTCCCTTCTCTCTGTCCCTGCTCGATTCGGCCTGCAGTAGGAGCAGCGGCCAGCGTGACGACAAGTTGACGCCAGCTGCCAGTCACGTCGATGTTTGTGTGCTCGCCATTAGCACTTGGGTGTTCGTCGTGGTGGTAAGTGCTCGTTTGGTGTTTTGGGGTTCGTGCTCTCGCCATGATCACTCACGGTATTGTCCTTGATTGTGGGTTTTGCTCGCTTTTGGTTCGTGCGGTTCGTTTTGAGTTCGTTCGGTTGTGTTCATGCCCGGGATCCATCCCATTATTCTTGCTCTTGTGTTGTTCTCGTCGTCTTCCAGGCAAGTAACTTGTACTCCATCTCATTTGTTTGATATAAGTCAAAAAGTTTACCTATAATGTAGTTGGGTCTATAGATGACTCGTGTTTGTGTTTTCCTTGATGGGTTTTGTCTCTATTGTGATATTTTGGCCATAGAAGACGCACGAAACAATCTTGACATGATTTAACCTAGGATTCGCCCGATTCTTGATTTTGAACATGTATGTGAGACTTGTGTGCAAACTTGTGTTTTGGTTAAGAACCATGAGAAATTCTTAGCGTGGACATGTTAAATACCCTAATTCATGATATTTAGACACTTGGTAGACCCGATTTCATGTTTGGATGTGTTTGGATCAATTTTCTTGAACCTATGTTGATTTTGGTTTTAGGGAAAAATCTGTATTTTTGTCACTGTTCTGTTTTGTTTGCTGTTTTCGATTATCTTGAAGTCAGTATCTTAATTTCAGTATAAAACATGACTTTTAGAGAATTTCGTCTATTTTCAAACCTCTCTGACTTTGCATGATTTTGATTTTGTATGACTGAGTTATGACTGTTTTAGTACAAAGGTGTCAATGTTTTCCCGATTTCGTTTTTCGGTAATTTTGATAACATACTATTTTCAAGAACCATGCTATACATATTATTTTGATCCAATACTTTGGTCAGTGTTTCTTTATCTAGTTAGGGATTACCCAGAATTTTGGTAAATTTTATTGATAAGCTTTATGTGTTGTTTCATGCTCGTTTATGAAATCTATACCTGCTGTATTTTGTTCGTTGTTCTGTAAAGACCCTTATTTTCACTATGATTCCTTTTACTGTATGAAAAATATTTGTGAAATGTGAAAGTTAGTATATTTTATCTATTTTCATATCCCTTTGGCGGATTTGGATTTCGTTTCATTGGTTGCGAGATACTTCGGTATTCGTACAGCAGTGTTGGGATTTCTAGATTTGCCAAACTATGTTTTCTTGATACTTTTGTATTTTGGATGACTGATCTAATTTTACTGGAAAATTCTGAAACTTTATATTTTGATACTAGACATATAGGGGAATACCCCAGATTTTTTGTGGATTTATTTAATGTGTTTTCATGCTGTTTTTCTTCCCTTGAATTCGGTTTCCTGATTTCTGGCTGAACCTAATATCTGTATTCAAATCAGTTTTGAACTATATTTTTGTGAATTACTATATAACTTATTTATACTCGCTGGATTCGGTTGGAAGCCTATTTTCTAGATGTTTCGACGGATTCAGATTTTCTTATTTGTATCCCTGGGTATCACTGTTTTACCACAGCATGGTCTTGCTGTCCTGAACTTGAGATTTGGTTAGTTTATTCTTTTATGAGATATCTTGCACTCGTACATGTTTATCTTGCAACTTGAACTTGCCACATGATCATGAAATGTTAATCTTGATATACTTGCTATGTTCGTGACACACCTACATGCTTGTTTGACATTAATAATAAATGACCAAGCCGGGGTTTTAAGGAAAAGATCTAATAGTGGATAATTCAGAAACGTGTACTCAGAAGGGGGCTCGTGTTTCCCATTACTTGTTGCCATGTCTCATGATTACATGATTCATGCTTGATATTACTTGTTGCCATGTTTCATGACCACATGATTCATGCTTGATATTACTTGTTGCCATGATTCGTGACGATTCATGCTTGATACTACTTGTTGCCATGTGATCATGACTACATGACTCGTGCTTGTTACTACTTGTTGCCACATGATCATGAATACATGACTCGTGCTTGATACTTGCTGCCACTTGTTCACGATTACGTGACTCGTGCTTGATACTTGCTGCCACCTGTTCACGATTACGTGACCCGTGCTTGATACATGTTACTTGACTTGTCCTTGAGTACACTTCCCTGTATGGTCCCCTAAGAAATCTAAAACGTAACTGTTTGTTGTAGCAACCATGTGTTATAATATGGGGCGCTTGAAATGCTACCTAGATAGTAAAATAACAAGACTTCACATGACATAATCTGATTTCCTATATACCTGATTATCCTGTTACATGATTACCTGTTTACCTGTTACCTGTATACCTGACACTTGATTACATGATACATGAACTTGTTTACATGAGACTTGAAACTTGACACTTGATACATGATTACATGATACTTGACACCTGATGCATGTTTACATGATACTTGTTTACTTGACTCTTGATATATGCTACATGATACTTGATCACATTACCATGCTAGTTGTTTATTTTAACATCACACGTATACCATGTTGCTAGTTAGTTTCCCCATGTGCTTGTATCCTACATTATAAGTGGCCCGTAAATTGCAATTGACGGGTACTTATTTTTCTCTTTTCCTCTTTCCTACATTCGTTGAATTGCAGATTTTGGAGAACGGGTTCCAGACGGTATCGGTGACATGAAGTATTAGTGCTGGAATTTGTTATTATTATTTCTTGTAATTTGCTTTAACAATAATTGTATTCATGTACTTGGATTTATTCTTGTGATTGGGCAATGTGACCCAGGATATTTGTTTTATTCAGATCATGACTATTTGAGATTAATATATTTTATTTCAAGTATTCTTGTTGGTATTTGGTTCATATGTGCATGTGGTTGACTTTTCTGGCTTCCGACTCTGACTATATTGTGATATGTTGTAAAGATTCCTGAACAGCTTATGGATGATGAAAATCATTTGCTGGGCCAATGTTACGTGCTCATATTCCGTATTTTTGGAAAGCGGGGCGTGACAAACACTCAGTCTCAAATTGAGTGAATATGGTAATATCATTCCTTAGCTTCGCTATTTTTACTAAAGGAAAATACTTAGCCATAAATTTTTGTGTTAATCCCTCCCAAGTTGTGATGACACCTGGTGGTAGTGAATTTAACAAAGCCTTTGCCTTATCTCTGAGTAAAAAATGAAAGAGTCTCAATCAGATTGTATAATCTAACACTCTATTGTGCTTGAAAATGTCGCAAATTTGTAGAAAGTTTGCAATGTGCACATTAGAATCCCTGTGCGATAGTCCTCCAAATTGAATAGTCTGTTGAATCATCTGAATGATTGGCGGTTTAACTTCAAAATTATTGGCTTGTATAACTGGCCTCTTTATACTTGATGTTGCTTCATTAAGTGAGGGCATATCATAGTCTATTAAAGCCTTATATTCTTCTCCATTATCCTCGTTCACCACGGTGATACACTTCTATGTCCTGAAGTATAACTATTAAATAACAGAAAAACTAAATAAAAAAATAAAAAATAAAAAATAATAAGAAAATTCAAATTAGTAAGAATCTAGAAATTATCAATATCAATAAAAGAATAATTGGTCTCTGGCAGCAGCACCAAAAACTTGATGGAATATTTTGAAAGTGTACAAAATTGCAACAAGTGGTATAGTTTAAATGAAAAGAGTGTCGAACCCAAAAGGTCTAATTATTTTATTAAGTACTAAAATTCACTAGATTAACTACTATTTGAAAAATCGAAAGTATGATAAAAATAGCAACTAAACTAAATTAAACTAAAGGAAAGAACTATACAAATTGAAAAGAACAAAATCCGAAATTTTGTGGTTTGTTAATAGCAGAACTAGTTATAGAGGTTTTTATTTCACCTAATTAATCCCATATAATTCATAATTCCATGTAGCTAGAAATTCTACTTTTCCAAATTTTAGACCAAAATCCCCTATTTATTCAATGCTTTCTCTCGAACAACACAAAACATATATTCAACTAACAGTTTGTTATATCTCTATGTACAATTAATTAACTAAAGATTCGTTAATTTCTATGGATTTCTTTACAGTCACACTAATCGCGGTAAATCATCTCTAATTTCGCTCAATCATTGGTGTTTAATTCTATAACTCCAAATCACAAATTACATCTCGGTATCTCCATGATTCAATAAATCAAACAATAGTTGGCCAAACGTAAGCATTAAGAACAAATTAAACACACAACCACGAAAAAATAGACAAATCAAATAATATGAAATTAGAAATGTGTTCTCAAAACTACGCTATATCGAAGCCCTAGAAAAATAAAATTAGTTTATGATAATTTTGCAACTAAGAAACATATTTTTTGATTGCATAATAAATAAATAAAAAATATAAGAGAAGAAAAAACTAGTTGTTGTTTGAAGCCGAAATTGAAGCCATGATCTCTTTCAACATCAAGCCTCGGGATCCGCGCACAACAAATCAAAGTCGACCGCAACTCCAGTCACAATCCTCCTTCTCTCTTCTTTTCACTCTTTTATTTATTTATTTATTTTTCTTTTTCTTCTGAGCCGCAATCCTTTCTCCTTTATTTTTTTTCTTTTCTCTGTGCTTGGGACACGTGCCCTCCTCCCTCCTTTTTTGTCTCTCTCTTCACACACCCCCAACCGCCACCTCAGAATCACCCCTTTTCTCTCCCTTCGTTGTGTGAGCCGCACCTCTGCTTCTTATATAGGATTAGGGGGAACAGTATGTTAGGGTTTAGTTAAATAAATTTAGAATTAGATAATTAATAAATTAATTAGCTAAAATTTATAGATTAAGATTAATCTAATAAATTTTAAATTAATCAACTAGCTAATCTTAATCCAAATCCACCTACTCTTCAATTCTGCACTGTTCAATTTTTTCTTTAATTTTGTATTACAAAATTTCAATCCACCCCTTGCTTGACTATAAAATTTTCTATTGGTTCTTCAAAGGGCCAATTTGTAAATACGTGCATTTGAATGCTTGAATCTTCCAAAGATCTTCACATAAAATCAATTTGAAATTTTGAAATTTTGAAATCTTTATCCTTGTATTCTTCATTGATTTCACCAAAAATGCTCACATTTTGTACTGATCGTTCTCATTCCTACAAAATAAACAAATAAATAAAATTAAGTACAAACAAGATAGATTTTAAAGAAATAAACGAGAACTCGTAATTTTTAATGCGTAAAAAGAGTAATAAATTCATGTATAAATTTTACTCATCAAGTCTCAAAGCACACATTGTCAAACGTCCACTCCTTAGCAAGCCCAAGTTGGGAAAGGTCCTCTACTTGGCTACCTCATATCAGACCATCAGTGTCGTCTTTGTGAGGGAATAAGACAGGGTATAGAAGCCGATCTACTATGTAAACAAGGTACTCCATGATGTCGAGCTTCGATACTCGAAGATGAAGAAGATGGCCTATGCACAAGTTATAGCCGCCCAAAAGCTCCGACCCTAATTCCAAATGCACTCCATCTTAGTCCCCACTGATCAGCCACTCAAACAAGTGCTCCATAAGCCCAAAAGCTCCGGGAGACTTATGAAGTGGTCCATTGAGTTAAGTCAATATAATGTCACTTATCGACGAAGAACAACAATCAAAACCCAAGTCCTGACCAAATTCATCATCGAAAGCACAATTCTTGATCCCCCCGAGGAAGGAAACAACCCCCCACTTTGTAGTGTCAACTTGGATGGGTTCTCTTGCCTTAAAGGGAGCAGAGTCTAAGTCATCTTGCTCGGTTCCGATGAGTTCACCATGTAACGTCCCAAATTTCATACACTGAAAAAAAATCGTGACACATCCAAAATGTTTTACTTCAATTGAGTACATAAACATAATATAATACAGGAATATGCAGAAACCTTACTACAAGCAAACCACTTGGATTGATAAGATGACGGACTCAGGATGTCACACTTCTATGCTAAGACCTCAAGCATCATTACCTGCAAAACTACAATCTATGGGTTTATCAGCTTGTGAGGTCGACGGCAAAAATCCCAATAACTTTAACTAACTCCCAAAACACAACATAATGAACTTGAATCAATGTATATATTAAATGTATATGGAAAATAGTCAATTATACAATGTCGTATGAGTAAGTGTGGAAATAATTTACTAAAATGTCAAACATATACTTACTATGCTAACATGCACAATTCAAATATTCTTTTTTAATACACGCTTGTTTGGAATGATATGCCGCATATACAACATAGTTTTCGAAGCACGCTATTAGAGTTTCTTCTCATTACAGGGTTCAATCTCTCTCTATGCAATGCCTAAATCCAATGATTTCTACTCCAATGCGTAATCACGTATAAATCGCACCCCCAGGATATTGGACCTAATAGACCTACCCTAGCACACACACCGTGGATTTTCCGGGCGAACCCTCAGTCACAAACCCCAACACCAACAAGTCGATCTCTCGTAACTACGGACATGATAGGCCTACCCCTCGCCTACACACTGTGGATTTTCCGGCCGTATCCTCAGTCCTGAACATTCCTAGGAACCGCAGCTCTCTACCGGACATGTTCGTCATTGTTTCTGTCATATTTTCTTCTAATGCAAAATATTAATTTAACTAATACAAGATCTTAGTCGAAATGATGCAAAATATAATATGGACTTAACGATCCCTATTCCGGACTTACATTTCACATAAACTAGAATCTTGGTCATACCGACCATATTCCACTCATCCCTCGGAGTTCTCTAACTCTTACCAGACTCGGGCATCACCTAAGTCACAATCATTCATTTGATTTGACCAAGTCATTCTCTCAGATTCATGGACCTTGCCTAACCCACATATATGGATTTACTGTAACACCCCGACCCTGCTCAAACATTTTAATTTATTTATTAGTATAACTGCCCACCATAGGCTGCCTCTCAAAAGGTGGTTAATCAATTTGGTGGCTCTTGATTATAGGCAATATTATTTATTATTAATTAATCATAAATCCTCCGATGTGGGATCAATTAATCCCCCACACCCTGGCCTTCTCTCTCTTGCGCATGTGACATCAGCCAGCCCCCCCTCGAGTGGGCCCCACGCCACGTCACAACACGCACAAGCACAGGGCTGCCTCCCCTCTGCACCTGGGCCCCACCGCTGCCACATCACCCACATGGACAGCACGGTAAGCAGCAATAGCACTTCTATTTTCTCCTTGGGCCCCACGTGCAGCACATCCCATACTACCCCTCCCATAGAAATTTCTACGGGGCAACCTCCAATTCTTTATATATATATATGATTCTTAAATACGGTGTATTACACACACACCCCTTAAGAATTCAGCGTCCTCGCTGAGTACGAGGCATGAAACCTAGCGCAAGATCTCCTTTCTAGCCGAAGTGGAGCAGAGTACCCTGATTCAGCTAATTTTAGGCCAGCGCACTGACCTCAGCTCCCTCTCAGGCACACATCTCGTCAATGTGGAGTGGAGTACCCTGATTCAGCTAATTCTAGCGTACTGCCCATGGCCATATGCCAGCATACTGACCTCAGCTCCTTCACAAACATACATCTCACCCACTCTTACCCACACTAGGTGTCGAAAATAGGATTTGATACCATTTGTAATGCCCCAGCCCCGCTAAGACACTTTAATTTATTTATTAGTATAACTGCCCACTACAGGCTGCCTCTCAAAAGCTGGTGAACCAATTTGGCGATTCTTGATCATAGGCAATATTATTTATTATTAATTAATCATGCAAATCCTCTGATGTGGGATCAAATAATCCCCCACACCCTGGCCTTCTCACTCTTTCGCATGTGACGTCAGCCAAGCCCCCCTCGAGCGGACCCCATGCCACGTCACAACACGCACAAGCACAGGGCTGCCCCCTCTGCACCTGGGCCCCACCGCTGCCACGTCACCCACATAGGCAGCACGGTAAGCAGCAGCAGCACTACTATGTCTCCTTGGGCCCCATGTGCAACACATCCCATAAAACCCCTCCCATAAAAATTTCTATGGGGGCAACCTCCAATTCTTTATATATATATGATTCTTAAATACGAGGTATTACATTTACCAGGCAAATCCCCAGTCCCATTTATATAGAATTCACCGTTTGAATATTTAACTCTATCTTTGGACAACAACATGGTAATCTTGAGAAAATCATATAAATTTCATTATTTATCAGAAAATGGATTTCTTAGTTTCATATGAAGCCTAAATGAGTAGTACAATATTGTAGTTAAGAACATCTCAATTTAACCACAATTATTTTATCTAAATCCATATACCAAATAGTAGGATCATATTCCAGAAAACTACATGTGACACCCAGCAATTTCAAGAGATATAGTATAGTATTATATATATAGAGAGAGAATTAATTAAAAAGTGGTCTATGGAGAATTAATTAATGAGAATTGAATGGCTGCTTTGGGCTTGCTATGTTCACGTGGGGGTGACGTGGCATGGGGCCTAGAGGGGGTGGGCAGCTTTGTTGACGTCTGTGTGTGTGTGTGTGTGTTGGCGCGTGGGGCCCAACTTTTTGTTGGCACGCGAGAAAATGAGAGTGTGTGGGATTATTTGTCCCACATTGGGGGGATTTGTGATTCATTAATAATTAAATAATATTTTCTATGATCAAGAGTCACCTAATTGGTTAACCACCTTTTGAAAGGCAGCATGTGGTAAGCAGTTGTACTAATAAATAAATAAATTGTCTGAGTATTGGAGTGGGACAATACAAATGGTATCAGAGCCGACTTTCGACACCGAGTGTGGGTCAGGGTGGGTATGTGTGAGAGGGTGCTGAGGTCAGTACGCTGAAAGTTTGGCCAGGGGCAGTATGCTAGAATTAGCTGAATCAAGGTACGTCATTCCACATCGACTAGAAAGGAGATCCTGCGCTAGTTGCATGCCCCATACTCAGCGAGGACGCTGATTTCTAAAGGGAGGTGTATGTAACACCCTGTAATGTCAAGAGATATTATATAGTATTATATATAGAGAGAGAATTAATTAAAAAGTGGTCTATGGAGAATTAATTAATGAGAATTAATTAAAAAGTGGTTGCATGCTTCCATAAACTTATCATTTCATTCATTATGTGCACCTCCTGTATTAACTTATCAAGAATATGCCAAATGCAATACATATGCCGAGTCTGAGGGAAAACTCTTCATTGCAACACCGATCCCACGATCCTAATCCATCACATTGCTAGATGGAGCATGTTTCATTACTCCTAACCATTTTTTAAATAACCACACAAATGAAGAGTCCATCTCATTTGGAATGAACAAACAACCTAGGAAAGTTGATTGCCAATTATGATTTATTCCAACAAATGGAACAAATAATATTTTGTATCGGTTCATGCTATGTGTGACATCAAAGGAAACTACATCACCAAACTCTTCCTAATTCATCCTACAGTACTATCTACCCAAATACAATGAGACAATCGGCCTTCGTCATCAAGTTTGAAATCATAAAAAAATAATGGATCTTTCTTTTTTTGTGAGTCGAAATATTCATTGAAAATTTTCCCTTCGTGTCCTTTCATAGCTTCCCTCAAGTCTCTTTCATGATTCCTAGCATCTTTTTTGGTGAATCCTATTTTACAGTGACCTCCACTAGCACTTTCAAAGAAAATCATTTATTTGCACGCAGGAATACTAGCTTGGGAAAGTTGATCCATTATTACTTTATCGGATTTCGACACACTACAGTTTTGGACAACAAATATCTTCTATTGGGTGAAGTAAATTCATGATTGTGTGGTTCATAAAATGTATAAAAACCCATGTGTTTCTTTCTTTGTTTAGTTTCACATGAACGAAATTTTAACAACATGTTCTAGGAGTAGTTACCCGCCTAACATCATCAGGCTGACTAGGTGATGTTCTAACTTTGTTATATAAATATGACTTAATACCACCTCGGTTCCCTTTAATTTATTTCCACCCATGCACATCTAGCATAACTCTTATAAAATTTCTTTGCTCCTCTAGAGTATGAAATATCATACACATATCTGATTTAAGGTGCTCATCAACTTGCGGCCTAGATTCACCCTCTTATGCGGACACAAAATTATCGCCGGCTACAGAGTTTCCTTCATCATTCTCCATATCTAACATCAAACCTCAAACATCAAACCGAATGACATTCGATGCATCTACTGGTTGCAAAATACATTTGATTCTATCAAATTGTTATGGTTCTGATATTATAAAAAGTGAGCGAAAACATAGAAAACCACACAAACGACAACACAAAATTATAAAACTTTGCAAGTAGGTCGGATTCACCACATAAAAGCTAATGCAAAAGAGAGAAGTAAGTTTTCCCTCACAGTTTGCAAGATATGGCTATGTATCATTTGCACCTCGATATTTTCCAATAAGGGTTAAAAATCACACTTCAATGCGGTTTATAGCTCACCCAAAACTTTAAATTTGTGCGATTGTATGCTAGCATGCGTAGTGCAGCAAAATATTCAGATTCCAAGCTTAATTGATAAGAGTTTGAATTAATGTTAAGGTACCGATATTATAAAAAGTGAGCAAAAACATAGAAAACTGCACAAATGACAACCAAAAGTTACGGAACTTTGCGAGTATGTCTGAATCACCACACACAAGCTAACAAAACTTGTAGAAGTAAGTTTTGATTCACGGTTTGCAAGATACGATAATGTATCACTTGCACCTCAATAGTTTTCGATACGTGTAAAGAATCACGCTTCAATGCGGTATATAGCTCACCCGACAATTTAAATTTGTGGGATTGTATGCTAGTATACATAGTGTAGCAAAATATTTAGATTCCAAGCTTAATTGATAAGAGTTTGAATTAATGTTAAGGTGTCGATATTATAAAAAGTGTGCGAAAACATAGAAAACCGCACAAATGAAAACAAAAAATTTGCGAGTAGGTCGGATTTACCACATACAAGCTAACACAAGTTGGAGAAGTGAATTTCGACTCACGGTTTGCAAGATACGGCCATGTATCACTTGCACCTCGATATTTTCCGATACAGGTTATAAATCACGCTTCAATGCGATTTATAGCTCACCTGACACTTTAAATTTGTGAGATTGTATGTTAGAATACATAGTGTAGTTAAATATTTAGATTCCAAGATTAATTGATAATAGTTTGAATTAATGTTAAGGTTCTGATATTATAAAAAGTGAGCAAAAACATAGAAGACAGCATAAACGACAACCAAAAAATACCAAACTTTGCGAGTAGGTCAGATTCACCACACTGAAGCTCACATAACCTGGAGAAGTGAATTTTGACTCACGGTTTGCAAGATACGGTCATGTATCACTTGCACCTCGATATTTTTCAATACGGCTTAAAAATCACGCTTCATTGTGGTTTACAACTCATCCGACACATTAAATTTTTGCGATTGTATGCTTGCATACATAGTGTCGCAAAATATTTAGATTCCATGCTTAATTGATAAGAGTTTGAATTAATGTTAACGCGCATATATTATAAAAAGTAAGAAAAAACATAGAAAACCGAACAAACGGTAACAAAAAGTTATGAAACATTGCGAGTAGGCCAGATTCACCAGACACAAGCTAACAAAACTTAAAGAAGTGAGTTTTGACTCACAGTTTTCGATACAGGTTATAAATCACACTTCAATGTGGTTTACGCTTACCCGACACTTTAAATTTGTGCAACTATATGCTAGAATACATAGTGTAGCAAAATATTTAGATTCCAAGCTTAATTTATAAGATTTTGAATGTAAAGGTTCCGATATTATAAAAGTGAGCGAAAACATAGAAAAACGCACAAACACAACAAAAGATTACGAAACTTTGCGAGTGGGTCGGATTCAAAACACACAAGCTAACACAACTTGGAGAAGTGAGTTTTGATTCACGGTTTACAAGATACGGCCATGTTTCACTTGTACCTCGATATTTTTCAATACAAGTTAAAAATCATGCGTTAATGCGATTTATAGATCACAATTTTCCATTATGAAGTTTATTATATGATGTCATTTCCATTATAAAGTTCCGATGCCATTATGTTGAAATTCGCTTCATGTATTTAACATTATTAATTTTTCAATGTTTAAAGCCGAATTTAACATTCTTAAGTTTTCAGCTTGTGTTTATTATTTGAGAGTAAATAACTATATGAGAAACTTCGTGTTTAATAATGATGAGAAAAAGATAAAAGAGAATTAGGGTTGGGGTTTAACATCCCTACTGCATAAGATATTATACCCAGATTATCAATATTGAAATAATCTTAAGTTCTACCTATATACCAGCATCTATGGGATTAGACTAGATTTAGGGTACTAGGCTTTATGCCCACTCAACCCGGTTGTTGCTACTTATTTTGGTGTGGGAGCAAACAGATAGTGAGTTAACATTTGATGGAAACTACTAAAAAACTGACATTTAATCTTTGCTGTGGAATGCGGTTAGAGTTCCTGAGATTGAATCTGGATCATTGATTGAACATCGTGATCTAGATCTGACAGTTGCTGGCCATCAGACCTGCAAAAAGCTTGAAACACTGGGGTTGGCCCCGACGACAGACCCTCCGATGCTCAAGTCAGAATCAGAAAGAGAAAGAGAGTTTGAGAGAGAAACTGTTGATTACCTTCTGACTGTGGTGGGGGAAGGGTATTTATAGGTCTGAGAAACAATACAGGAGATTGATATAAATCTATTAGATCGACTATGAATTCCTTATCTCCTATTCGAATATCCCCCTCAAGAGATAAACTTTCTTATTTGAGTATAAGAGATTTGAATAACACCCTTCATGGGTTGGGTCTCTCTTAGTGGGTCTAATCTGTCACTTTTTATGGGCTTGAAAGTGGCCCATGTCTTGTAGAGGAGCCTGGAAATGGCCCAAACCTGTTAAAGAGGCCCGTTATGATTAATATGTATGTAGAAGCTTTGAGATCTGTGCATGAATCTTATGACCCCGATTTGCTGTGACTTTTTCCATTATCATAAGCCCCCACTCCCGGGAGACAATTTCCTTGGCTTTTGGGGAGTAGCGCCTTATTTTTGGATTCTAGAATATAATCTTAGCTTTCAGGATGCTCTGAGATACCTAGAACTGATCAGTGGCTTCTGAATGCAGCGAATATTTTCCTAGAATTTTCCATATTTTTTCAGATTTTTTTGAATTTTTCTGGATTTTTAAATAATTTTCCAAATTTTAAAATCACTTTTTCATATTTTATAATTAATAAACCCAATTTAAAACAATTTTGTGGAAATTTTAATTAATTTTCCGAATTTAAACATTTTTTTGGGATTTTTAAATTAAAAATGAATTTAAGTGGTTTTTTCATGAATTATCTGATCTGGGCACGATTTTTGGCATGATCAGCAATGTTGATCAAGATGAGCTCATGCGCTGATGTGCTTGAATGGTTGTGATGAGAGAGATCTGATGAGGGGGTGACGTGGCGACATTAGGGGCGTCAATCACACCCCAGCTCGTCCGGTGAGTGGGATCAGATGGCTATAAAGGCACTACGATGGCGATGGTGACGGCGACGACGATGGTGACGTGACTCGATCGGATGCGTTGATCACATCTCAACTCGTCCGCTAAGTGGGATCCGATGGTGGAGAAGGAGAGCAGAGCGACAGAGACAGAGATGGTGTGGAACAATCTCAAGCATTGGTTGCATAGGAGTGCGATTCTTGGGGTGATCCAAAGGCCAGCGACTGCTTACTGCGACCCCCTAGCTTGGCCGACGATTTGGCTGAACTATGGGCATTGGACTTGGCCGAGCTATGACCTCTCTTCATCGTCGAACTGTGGGAGCCTCCTTCTCATCGAGCTATGGGGACTCGAACGATTTCTCCAGGCCACCACCTTTGTCAACTTAAGAGCCTCACTGAGCTACGATCGTTGGCGAGCTATCTCCATCGTCGAATTAAATACTTCTCCGAACTATGAAGCAACACTCTTTGCCGAGTTATAGACACGTTGTCAAGCTATGGAACTCCATCGCCTAACTGAGCTGTGGCATTCACGTCGTAGCCGAGCTATGTGCTTCTTGAATTTCTCACCGAGCTATGAGGTGGTGTCCCCGAGCTATAAGCTTTGAACTCATTGTCGAGCTATGGGGCTGTTAGTTCTCGCCGAGCTATGGAGCTTTTCTTTTTGTTGAGTTATGAGAGCTCCACTATCTCCTTGTCGAGCTAGGGAAGTAGTAGTCTGGCCAAGCTATGGAGCCCGTTGCGCCATCGAGCTATGGCTCCTGTTTGGCAGGCGAGGTGACGGCGTGGAGGCAATGCTTAGATTTGAAGTTTGTGTGATGGGGGAGAGGGCTTGTTTGAGCTCTGTTTTGAGTTTTTGAAGAGAGGTTTTTTAGGAAGAAGAAGGCAGCTTTTTGGGTTAGGTTTTGGAGTTCAAACGAGTTTGGATTTCACACCCGTAACCCGTTTAGCTCTTAATACTTCTTGTCTTCTTTTCTATTGGATTTTGTTTGTGTGTTTGGTTTGGAAAACCCAACCTGTCTCCATATTATGAAGTAAGCTGAGTTTTTCTTGCCTTCATTTATTCTAAAAAATCCAACTCTTTATTTGCTTGGAATGAGCTTGAAGGTTACACGGAGCTTGGGTTGTGGATTGATTATCTTTTTAGAGCTTTCAACCCATTTGTTTCGATGCCTTCATTTCTTGAGTTTTGTGGCTCGTTTGATGAGTCGTTGCTTCCCGTGCTTGTCAACTCGTTCTGTGGGATAAGCATCTCGTCGCTAACCAGGGGCCGTTTCGTTCACCTATATCATTGGACTGCTCTTTCGTCAACCAATTGTTCTGTTGTTCGATTGTTTTGTCAACCGAGCGTTTCATCGTTAGACAGGTGTTCCATTGGTCTATAAGCTAAATATTTTTATCGTTGAATCTTGCATATGTATCTGACCTAGAAGACTGTAGATGCTTTGTTGTTTGATCCCAGCAAGTTTGTTAAGACAGCTCTGAGATGTGGTTGGTCGTAGAGCTTGCCGTTTGCGCTCAGCAAGCATGCAGAGAACTCTGTGACGGAGTCAGATATTTGATCTTGCCGTTAAATCCTAGCAAGTTTATAGAGGCAATCGTGAGACGGAGTTGGTCGTAAAGCACCCCATTTGATCGTTGAACTTGTTGTTTGCGCCAAGCAAGCTCTGTAGAGACATCCCTGTGGTGGAGCTGGAGCATACTGTTTGATCCTTGCAAGTTAATAGAGAACTTTGTGGCGGAGATGGAAATTTGCACTCGTTGTTTGTTCCCAACAAGCTTGGAGAGAACCTTGTGACGGAGTTGAGTGTTGAACTTTTCGTTTGATCCCGACAAGTTTGGAGAGACAACTCTATGACGGAGTTGAACGCTGATCTTGGCACTTTTTCTCAAGAAGTTTGTAGGGGCAACTCTGAGATAGAGTTGGGCGTAAAGCTTGCTGTTTGCGCCCAGCAAGTTTGGAAGGGCAATCCTTAATCGAGTTGATGTAGGGCTTGCCGTTTGTACCCAGCAAACTTGTTGAGAACTCTGAGATGGAGTCGGATGCTTGAACTTGTTGTTTGCACCCAGCAAGTTTGCAAGTTTATAAAGACAACTGTGAGACTGAGTTGTATCGTTGAACTTTCTATTTGCGCCTAGCTTGTTTTGAAAGGAAACTCTTTGATTAAGTGGATGTAGAGCTCACCGTTTGATCTCAGAAAGCTTTGAAAGGCAACTCTTTGATTGAGTTGATCTAGAGTCTGTCGTTTGCACCCAACAAGTTTGTAGAGAACTCTGCGATGAATTCGGATGCTTGAACTTATTGTTTGCACCCAGCAAGTTTATAAAGACAACTGCGAGACCGAGTTGGTTCGTTAAACTTGTTGTTTGCACCCACCAAGTTTTGAGAAGAAACTCTTTGATCGAGTGGATGTAGAGCTTGTCGTTTAATCCCAGCAAGTTTTACGAGGCAACACTTTGATCGAGTTGATGTAGAGGTTGTTGTTTGATCCTGACAAGTTTGTAGAGGAAACCCCTTAATCAAGTTGATGAAGAGCTTGTCGTTTGCACCAAACAAGCATGTAGAGAACAACTGTGAGACAAAGTACGATGTAGAACTTGTTGTTTTCACCTAACAATTATGTAGAAATAACTCAAAGACGGAGTTGGATGTTAGAAGTTGAACTTGCTGTTCTAACCCAACATGTTTGTAAAGGCAACTCGAAGACGTAGTTGGATGTAGAACTTGCTGTTTACACCCGACAAGATTGTAGAGAACTCTGTAACTGAGTTGATGTTGAACTTGTTGTTTGTTCCCAACAAGTTTGTAGAGGCAACTCTAGTCAGATTTGAATAATAACCTTGCGGTTTGTGCCCAGCAAGTTTAGTAAAGACACCCTATGGTGGCTCTAACATTTTGGACTCACTGTTTGTGCTCAGCGAGTTTTTAAAGACGATTCTAGGCCAGTGTTGGATGCTGAGCCTATTGCATGAAGATGAGGGGTTAGAAGGACTCGAGCAAAGAGCAGGGCACTGTACTCGTCATTTGGAGTCTACGAGTTGTTAAGGGAGCTTTAGTAGAGAGTAAAGCATTGAACTCTTTGTTTGAAGGCAGTGAGTTGCTTGATGAAGCTCGAGCGGAGAGCGGAGTGTTGAACTTGTTGTTTGGATCAATGAGTTATTGATGTGGCTCGAGCGGTGGGCAGAGCGTTGAATTCATTGTTTGGAGCCAACGAGTTGTTGGTGGAGCTTAAGCAGTGAGCAGAGCGCTGAACTCGTTATTCGGTGCTAACAAGTTGCTTAATGGAGCTCAAGCATGTTGGATCCTGTAGGCAAGGCAAATAAAATTGAGATTGCAAGTGAAAATACAACCACAGAGAGAGTCAACCACAGAGAACACAGCAATGTATCCTGGTTCGGTCCTCCAGACCTACATCCAGTCCTCAAGAAACCCACTTGAGATTTTTCACTATTCTTGAAAAAGTACAAGAATGCCTTACGACATTTGACAACAACTATGTCAAACTTGTAGACATCTCTCACCACCAGAGAGAGCAAATCCACTCTGCACCCTAGTGTGAAAAAACTGACTTTACAACCAAAAGCCCTACTCTCCAACCGAGAGGACCATTCTCACACCCCGAGAGTGAAAACAACAACAAAAACAGTTACAATAACCTATAACCTTGTTAGTGATTTGTGATTTTGTATAGTGGCCAATAGGTCAACTTGTGAGATCAGTCTAAAACGAATTCGATGTTAAACTAGACTAATTTTCAGAGAACCAAGACTTAGAGAATTTTTATGCTTTGAAACTTTTGTTCTCTTTTTGAAAAATAAAGAATTGAAAGCTTGTTGAAGATGAGTAACCTTTACCAAGTGATTTCTACACTCTATTTATAGAGTTAGAATTACTGGACGTTGAGAAACAGTTGCACCAACTGTCAACCAACTAAAATATAGGTTTTGAATTTGAAAACAAGTTTTAAAAATAGAAAACTGTCAAAACGGCTTAAACAGTCGACTGGGTTGCCATAATGAGTTGACTGGTCACAGCTTGTATGAGTTCAGACAGTTTTGTACTAAGACAGTCGATTGGTTCTGAAGAATAGTCGACTGGTACTCAACAGTTGATCTTATTCAAGCTTGTTTTGACCTTTTAACTTTTGTAAAACACTCAATTATTAAAAGATATGTGTGAGTGTGTGTGACAAGGCTATTACAATATTCTAAGACTCAAAGAATAAAAAATTACAATTGTTATAAGACACTTAATACAAAATATTTGAAGCACTTGAGTCTTGTCTTGAACTTGAGTCTTTGACTTGAGCTTGAGCCATTGTCTTTATGTCTTGAAGCTTGCTTGATCAAATGTGACTTGAACTTAGGTCTTTGTAGTTTGATTTTTTCTTTTGAAAGTTTCATTGGATCAACTTTGCCTTTGTGTATTGCACCATGGTATTTGTCTTTGATACATCCTGCAATATATATATAGGTGGTAGCAAAACTTTACATTGTGTTGTAGTCATCAAAACCAAGAATCAACAGAGCGGAGGGCGGAGGGTTGAACACGTTGTTTGGAGTCAATGAGTTGTTGATGGAGCTCGAGCGGTGAGCAGAGCATTGAACTCATTGTTTGGAGCCAACGAGTTATTGATAGAACTCGAGCAGTGTGCAGAGCATTGAACTCGCTGTTCGGAGCCAACGAGTTGCTTGATGGAATTCGAGCGGAGAGTGGACTGTTAAACTCGTTGTTTGGAGCCAACGAGTTGTTGATGGATCTCGAGCGGTGGTCAGAGCATTGATCTCATTGTTTGGAACCTATGAGTTGTTGATGGAGCTCGCTCGGTGAGCAGAGCATTGAACTCGTTGTTCGGAGCCAACAAGTTGCTTGATGGAGCTCGAGCAGAGAGCGGAGTGTTGAACTCGTTGTTTGGAGCCAACGAGTTGTTGATGGAGCTCGAGTAGTGATCAGAGCTTTGAACTCGTTGTTTAGATCCAACGAGTTGTTGATGGAGCTCGAGCAGAGAGTAGAGCATTGTTGGAGCCAACGAGATGTTGATGGAGCTCGAACAGTGATCAGAGCATTGAACTCTTTGTTTGGAACCAACGAGTTCACTACAAGAAATTTGCCATATACCTACGGACACCTATTGTGACGGATCACTAAAACCGTGGGTACAGACATTCTATACCTACAGACGTATAGTAAACTGTGGGTATAGGTATCCTATAGCTTTAAAATTTTTAATCTGTAGCTATAAGTTTTACTAACGGGATAAAACACTGTGGGTATAGGTATATTCTATAATTTATTTTCCCCTCAATTTTTTCATTTTCCCTCCAACTTTGTCATTTTCCCCCCAAATCCCAAATACCCCCAATTTATACAGTATCTCTCACACTCACACCCATCTCTTTCTCTCTCCTCTCTATCTCTCACACCCGAATACCTCTCTCCCCAAACTGCTGAAATAAAAATTGTAGATCTCTCATTCCGAGGGGGGTGAAACGCAATTCGGAGAAAAAGATGGGGCTGATCTCAGGTCTGATAATGGGGGCTTTGGTCGGGATCGCCCTCGTCGCTGGTTGGAGCGGATGATGAAACGTCGCAGCACCAAGCGCATCTCCAAGGTCCGATTTTTCAAATTTTATTTTCTGTTTTATTTTGCCCGTCGCATTCATAAAATTGTCGTGATAAGTTTCTCAGTTATATGAGTTGGGTTATATAGCCGCTCATATTTAGTATCCAATGAGTTGGGTTTAATCAGCTCAATATCATCTTTAATGGGTTGTTACGTTTCGTCATTTGGTTGTTGCCCATTTGATTTTCTTTTTTTTGTTTGTTTGAAGAAACCCATTTGATTTATTCACTTTTAGTGTACTGCTTTGCTTTCCTACTACTGGACTCACGAAAGAATTGGGACACCCACAGCCTTTTCTCTTTCATATTCTGAAAGCAAGCAGTACACTATAAGCAGTACAATTAGCACTTTATTACTTTTATTTTCATTTCGAGTTAGAGGAGCCTCACACTTATTAAATGCATTAGGCCTTGATTTGATGTTTTCATAAATTGGGAAATGAATTTTCAAGTCTGAATCAAAATGAGGTTTAGACATTTGATACTTGAAACCTAAATGAGTTATTTGATTAACCTTGATCGTTCGAGTTAACTTGAATACCATGGTTTTGTACATGCATTTCTATCGGTATATTATCGAGTAGTACATAAAGATTGAGAGCAAAACAAGATGTTAAAGAAACATGTAGTTGATATTGTATTATGAACACAATGCAATCTCATGTTTTAACCTTCTTTTTTTTCCAGGTAAAGGTGGAGTTTTCTGATGGAAGTGTGTTTGACTTGTCAGCTGAGTTTCTTAGAATACATAGCCCTGCTGTTGATAGCAAGATTAGGTCAGTTGGTGGTGAGAAGGTAAACCACACTGATCACTGAGTTATTACAGATTTTTCTTTAGTGGTTCCTTACTTTGAAGTTTGAAATGTTACTCAAGATCTTTTTAGATTATGCAATTTATGGCAATTGTAATATAGAACTGCATTATCTCCATATATTTCCACTTACTTCATATGTTAACTTCAAATTTTAGGATAAATACATGCGTTAAAAATTACGGTCTTGTTATTACAGTACTAGTTATTAAAATAAAATGTTTGACCTTTCTTGGTGACATTCTTTATGCTCAGATTTTAATGTTCGTCTTGTTGTAGAATCTAAAAGGGTAGAATCTAAAAGGGCCCTCAAAATTCTCAGATAGCTTCTTCATATATAATTAAGTTAATCTATATAAATTATGATGATTGTGATTCTATTCACAGCTCTTGATAAGTACCAGTAACGTGAAGACTGAGAAGAAGACGTGCTCTTATGATCAAATTTGATGATTATCTTCTGTTCTCAGTCTGGCCCAAGTGTTTTTGTTCACTATTCCCCCACTTGTCTTTAAAGTTAACTGTTAACAATATTGTCATGGTCTCACTGCGGGATATTATTGACATGCAGATAAACTGCATGATGCAGTAGCCACGGTCTTCTTCAAGTCTTTTTTTTTTGCAGGATCTTGTTGACATGCAGTTAAATTTTGTGATCTGCAGCCATGTCTTCTTCTAGTATATTTTTTAGCAACTTCAGATTCATACTTCTCTTCAAATCGTGTAGTATTAAAATGTTCCTCTTCCATGTACATATGTGTGTTTCCTGTTTCATTGATGAGATAACAAAACTACTAGATCAAAACTACTAGTTTACATTCTTTTATTTTCATGAAATGAATCCCAAGAGATGATGATCGTCAAACCATTTACATTGTACGTAATCAGATAAATTTCCCTGAAGTAGGTGATATTTGGGCGAAGATATGTTGGGATAATGTCTGCAGAACCAGTAGGAAATTATGGAATCAGGTTGAGTATGTCAACTAATTCAGGCTTCTTCCTTCTTAACTAATTAATTATGGAATGAATGAACACACAGCTTCTTCTCAGAAAAGTTTGGTTTTTAGTGACTAAGAAAATTTTGAAGTTAAACATAGTTCTTTCTAATAATATTTTTTGTAACAGCAATTTTCAGCGAAAGCACGCGATACCAAACAGAGCCTTAGTATAAATTTGTTGACGTACATGCTCTTTTATCAAAATCTTAGTTAAATTTACTCCCTTTCTTTCTTGCATGCGTAAATGAATCATAGTTACTTTTTTGTACGAATTTGTAAATGAATTAAACAGATTGGATTTGTTATAAGTTCATTATGGAGATATGATGTTTCGGAGTGATGTTGTCGTATAGCAAAAGAAATGTTTAACTATTACTATAGTCTAATAGTCAATATGTTAAAAAAAGAATAAATAATAATGATATATTAAATTAAATTAAAATAAAGATCGACAATATGTTATGTTGTTAATTACTTTTGTAAACGAAACAACACAGTAGATCTGTTGAATATTGGTCAATTGTTACGGTTTTAGGATACATATGTAGCTACTAAATTAAGATAGATATAGCTACCAACTTGAGTTTGTCAAAGATGAAGTAAAAGGCAGAGAAGGACCATGATTAGTGATATTTAGGAGGTATAATCACAACTTGAATGCATTGAGAAGGCTATATAGATTTTCTTTTAAAAAAAAAAATCCATTTGGCAATGCTGCGTTTTCCCTGTATTCTGAAGTAAATGTTTCCCATGTTAAGGTCTTATATTTTGAATGAGGAGCCTAGTCCTACTTGAGATAATCTATGTTGTACAAATGAGATCATCCATCTTATACACGTAGAGGTTTCAAGCGACCGATGACTCAAGTCCATTCGATCACGTACATTTGAATTAGTGGATTTTATTGTTCCATGACTGGCCACTTTCACTAGACTCGTAAAAGGAAAACTAACTGACATAAAAATAATATGTGCTCATTGACTTCATTCTTGATACATGTACAAGTTGTTGGTTGTCTGTTAATTAGTATTGTGTAAGCTTAGTCGAAGTTAATGTCCTCTTCGGAGTTTTACCTCGTGGACAGTACAGGATACTAGATTTGGTGATCATATGATTTTTGAGATGTAAATTCAATCCCCTGTCATTATTTGATACCACATATATAGCAACTGTACATACTGCAAATTAATTAAGCATGATGTTGATTAGATAGGGATGTTTAAGATATATATATTAACATTTTATTTTTTTATAGAAATTAAGATAAATTAACATTTGTATCAACATTGTTGGTTAATCTTTACCCCCCACAAAAGAAAACATTGTAGCTTATTATTTTAATTATCAGGGTAGCTTATTATCATGAACATGGTTAATAACAATGTAGCCTATTATCTTCTAGAACAAAATGATCTAATGTTCTCTCTGGTTCACAGATTTGTAGAAAATGGCCGAGACTGAAGATATCCAGCCTCTTGTTTGTGACAATGGTACCGGAATGGTTATGGTTAGCAAAATTTATGTCCGTCTCTTCTTTCTTTGATGCAATATGTCACTGCATATTGGTCGATCTCCCGGCTGGCAAACTAATTATCTCTGAAATCTCAATAATTAGTTTTCTTGTAGGCTGGGTTTGTTGGTGATGATGCTCCTAGAGCAGTATTCCCTAGCATTGTAGGCCGACCTCGCCACACTGGTGTCATGGTTGGTATGGGCCAAAAGGATGCTTATGTTGGTGATGAAGCACAGTCTAAACGAGGTATCCTCACCTTAAAATACCCAATTGAGCACAGTCCAAGATGCTAAAAGAAGATTACTGCAAAGAGAATCGAGATCAATCAAGATCTGGTTGCCGTAAAATAAGAAAATTGTTAGTGTCGTATCTCAAGAGAGGAGTCAGTTGAATGTTATCTTATAATGTCATTGAATATGTTGATCGTAGTTTAAAATATTGATTCTCATGTCTGCACACATGAATTCAATTGTATATTTGGTTATTAACTATTTTGTAATTTGACATGCTTGTAATACTTCATTAATTTTTAATATGATTGAAGTTTAATTTTTTTTAATTTTGTTTCATAAACAAATTTATCTATTTTATTGTGTATTTAGTTTATAATTGGATTAATATTATAAAAGAAAATATTAAATTATCATACGCGTAATTAATAAGAAATTTTTTTGTATAGAGCGATGGGTATATATTTAAATATTTGGATGCGAAAACCATTATTAAAACCTATAGCAATGGAGTTTCAACCGTTGGTATAGGAAAGCAAGTGGTGTCCTTAAAACCTATACCAATGGATACGAAACCGTGGGTATAACATCGAGGTTTTGTCCAACAGGTAAAAAAACCGTCGCTATAGGCTATAGTGACGGCATTTTGCCGTAGGTATAGCTAATTAAAAACGACGGAAAAATATGTCCGTTGGTATAGGTTTTACGGGCTATACCTACGGTTTTTCGCCTTTTACCTACGGATTTTTGTTGTCACTATATGTCAAATTCCTTATAGTGGTTGTTGATGGAGCTCGAGCAGAGTGTTGAACTCGTTATTTGGAGCCAACTAGATGTTGATGGAGCTCGAACGGTGGGCAGAGCGTTGAACTCGTTGTTCGGAGCCAACAAGTTGCTGGTGGAGCTCGAGCGGTGAGCATAACGTTGAACTCGTTGTTTGGAGCGAACGAGTTATTGGTGGAGCTCGAGTGGTGAGCAGTGCATTGCACTCGTTGTTTGGAGCTAATGAGTTGTTGATATGGCCTGAGTGAAGCACAAGGTGTCAAACTCATTGTTCGAAGTTGACGAGTTATTGGCCGGAGGAACTCAAGTGGCGTGCGGAGAGCCGAACTCATTTTTTAGAGCGAATGAGTTGTGGGTGTTCTGAATCTTCTTAATATTGGAGTGAAGTCACTTGTGTTTGTTGAGATTGAGATGATTCCATTTTTCTCTTTGCTGACAAGTAGTTGTGTACATCGAATGAGGTCCTCAGGACATTGAGTTTGCTCTCCTTCGTGATACACTGTGCTTGACAGAGGTAGGAAATGTCCCTTTGCACGGATCTTCATGCAAGACGGAGTTGGAGCCTGCTCATGGTGAAGGTGGTAGGATAAACTTAGAGCTTGTCCGCCTAAGGGAGACTTGCCTTGAATTTTATCCTTAAGAGTTGAGGTGACCCTGGGAAGTTGTTAACTGGAGGGAGGCCAATATATGTCTGGAACAAAACACAAGTCTAGGACACAATGCCCAATACAAATAATCCATGTAACAGATACAATTATTCAAATAAGCAACAGGAAATAATAATAGCAAAACTCCAGCATCTAGAATCTCATATCACCTACTCCATCTGGCAGTTGATCTCCAAAATCTACAATTTAATAAATTGCAGGAAGAGGAAAAAGAAAACAAAACTCCCGTCAATGCAAGTTACGGGCAGCTTGTAGTGCAGGCACAAGTACATAGGAAAGATAAACAAATAGCATGGAATAGACATGACAATAAAATAGAACAACTAGCATGAATCATGAACATCATCAAGTAACATAATGTACTAACAGGGTACATGTAACATGTAACAGATATCAAATATCATGCATGCAGGTAAACAGGTAACAGGTGTCAAGTAATATGTACAGGTATCATGTCAAGTCAAGTCTTGTATTACTACTATCTAGGTAACACTTCATGCGTCCCAAACTTTTACCACATGGTTGCTACTTACATGCAAATTTCGTTTAGATCTAGTGGTGGGTTTCTATAGGGCTGTGTACTCAGGCGTCATGTAACAGGTAGCAGGAACAGGTTCATGAATCAGATAGGTACATGAATCAACCGATTCATGCATCAACAGGTTCATGAATCAAACAGGTACATGAATCAACTGATTCATGCATCAACAGGTAACAGGTACACGAACCAACAGGTCCATGCATCAACAGGAAACAGGTACACGAACCAACAGGTCCATGTATCAACAGGTAACAGGTACACGAACCAACAGGTCCATGCATCAACAGGTTCATGTATCAACATGAATCAATTATAAAATGGGAAACACGGGCCCCCTTCTGAGTACACATACCTATATTGTCGACTGCTAAGATCTTTTCCTTAACCCCAGCTTGATTATTTGTTATTATTATCAAACAGGCATGTATGTGCATAATGTAAGATAAACATGTACAGTTGATAGACAACATAGAAAAGGATAGAACAACAAAAATTCTAGTTCAGGATAGCAAGATAGGAATGTACTAAATCTGAAATTTTCGTTGCTACAAACGTGCAAATCTGGATCCATCAAAAAATTTGGAAAATAGACTCTCGGCCGAATCCAGCAAATATATATAATTCATATGGTATTTCACAAAAAACTAGTCTCAAAATAGGTTTGTATCCAGAAAACATGTTCAGCTAGAAATCAGAAGTTTGTATTCATAAACAGGAAAACAACATGAAAACTCACTGATTAAATCCACAAAAAATCTAGGGTATTCCCTAGTATGTTTAGTAACAGAAAATAAAGTTTCATAATTTTAGAATATAAATAGAATAGTCAAGTAAAATTAGAAAGCAGCAAGATACAGTACTTTTGTAAATTTGGAATCATAAACACAGCAGTACTAAAACAACAATATCTCACAAAATATAAATCAAAATCCAGATCTGTCAAATAATTGATAAGATAGATACAGTAGGGCACAATTCATATTCACAAAGTTTTTGTAAACAATAAATAGAATCAGGTTGAAATTATGTATCTTTACTGAACAGTATGAAAATTCTGCATGTATTGTAGTTGTTTGCAAGCATAGAATAGTTTGTAAAAGTTATCAATTAAATCCATAAAAATTAGAGGTTAATTACAATCAAGTCTAGTTATAACCAGAAAAATATTGGATCAAAATATTATCTTTAACATCAGTAGAAAAATAATTTACCATACAGAATTTATATAAAAATGGATCTGGAATTTTAAACACATCTGTAGTAAAATAGTCATAACTTGAAACTCATAAAGCGAAGCTGAGATCTTTCAGAAAATCTGGAAAGTAGACATAATTCTCTATAATTCATATTCACAAATAATTTCATATACTGACCTTAATAGGATCTATAATACTGAACAAAACGGGGAATTGACAAAACAGAAAATATCCTTTATGCACAGAATCAACTAGTTCATGTGAAACTCATCCAAAACATAACCAAATGTGAAATAGGGTATACTAGATGTCCAAGCAATATGATATAGGGTATTCAACACGTCTACAACAAGTTATACTACTATCAACACATCAAGCATACGAGATCATACAACAAGTCATGAACAACATGCATGTATACAACAAGATGTGGTCATCCCTAATTTATTTCTTGTCATGTGTGTAATAAGGCAACTATGGGCGGGTCAACAAAATAGAGACAAGATATAATAGGGGTTTTGCACAAGAATTTTCTCTAGAACACAACTACACTACAGGCGGTATTTAGTACTAGTATTACCCAAAGAAAAGAATACAAGTTACTTGCCTTATAGTCGACGACAAAAAAATGCAAAGAGCTAGAATAATGGGAACGGATTCCCAGGCATGAACACAACCCCAACGGTCACGAACGAGATGATTACGAACAAGATGAACAACCAATCGTGAATAAGATGAAGACGATCGAGATCACGAACACAATCAGATGGCTGAGATCAAAGATCAAGATCAAGATGCTCGAATCAGATCGGACAGCCAGATCAAGACTAATGATGAAGATGATGATGATCGAGCAGATACGATGGTCGAGATCAAGGGATCATGAAATCGACGACCGAGATCATGAGATCAAGATCATTGGTGATCGACGGCCAGGAATCAAGGTGAAGCTCACTATTGATCACCAACAGGGGATATGGCGGTGGCTGTGGGCTCGGCTAGATAGCGCGACCCAGGCGGTGGGGACAAGCAATCGGCAGGGCGACATCGACGTCGAACAGATGGATAGGGCGACGGCTAGGGGACAGGCCGAGAGGGGCACGACTGGTTGTTGGAGGGTGTTGCTGCCGCTACTATGCTGCTGTAAAAGTGGGCTGTCATGGCTGCTGGCTACTGCATCGTGGAGGCGCTGCTGTGGTCGTGATGTTCGGGAGGAGGCACAGGCCGAGAGGGTGCTGCACCGGCTGTTGCTGGCTGTCGAGGTGCTGATGCGACCGGGAGGGGGAGCACAACGCAGGAGGTCGCGCCTGGAGCTACGGTGTAGGGCGGTGCCGAGGGAGAGGATGCAGCATAAGGGAAACACCGAGGGGAGACAGGGGAGCGCATCGCTACGGGGCTGTTGGCTGAGCAGTTGAGGACGTGGAAGAGGATGACAGGGGGGATGGTGCTGGTGCCATCGCTGTGGAGGGTGGAGTCGAGACTGGCTATTGTGGATGCTGTCTATCGCATCGCTGGCTAGCGTCATTGCTGATGTCGAGGGTGGCATAACTAGGGGTCGCGAGGGGGCACCGACAATGGGGTCGGCAGTCGAAGGGCGAGGCACAGCAGCGAGACGCAGGGTCGAGAGTTGGGTTGGAGATAAGAGAGGAACGGGAGAAGGAGGACGGGGGAGCACAAGGGTATAGGCGGGAGGATGGGTTGAAGATGGCTGAGTAGGGTTTTGAGGTGATAGGGATGAACAGGGGGGCAGGGTATATATATATATGTATAGAATTTAGGGTTAGGGTTAGGTACAGATGGGGGGTTTCGAGTTTAAGGGTTGGGGGTGTAAACAGTTGGGTTTGGGTGTAGATAGGGTAACGGGTACGGCATAAGGTTAAACGGGTAAGGTATACTGGGTTTGGGGTTTAATGGGTAATGGGTTTATAGGGTAGTTGGGTTTTAAAAAAGAAATCCAATAAGGAAAATGGGTATTAGATAACAAATGGGTTTGGATTTTGGGTTTTAAAACCAATAAGAGGTAGGAAAAATATATAAATAAAAAATAGGATTTTTTTAATATAAAATCAAAAGGTAATAACAATAAAAATAATAATACTAATAGTAGTAAAATAATAATAATAATAATAATAATAATAATAATAATAATAATAATAATAATAATAATAATAATAATAATAATAATAATAATAATAGCAGAAACAATAATAATAACAAGAATAATAGGGTTAGTATTACAATATAAAAATTTATTGGAAAAATAGCTACAATTAAAACCAGTGATCATAAATAGACTTTAATAGGAGATCCAAAAACAAATTTTAAAAAGAGTTTAAGAGCGGGAAAAAAAATTACAAAAAAAAATCAAAAATTCGAAAATACACAAAAAATACGTATTTACGAAAACAGGGGTTACAGCAGACTTGCTGTTTGATCCCAACAAGTTTGTTAAGACGATTCTGGGACGGAGTTGAACGTTTGGACATACCGTTTGCCCTGGCAAGTTTTGTAGAGGTGATTCCGTAATGGAGTTATGCAGAGAGCTTGTCGTTTGCGCCCATCAAGTTTGTAGAGACAACTCTTTGACTGAGTTGATATAGAGCTTGGTTGTTTGTTCCCATCAAGTTTGTAGAGAACTCTGTGATGGAGATGGACGTTTGAGCTTGCTGTTTGCGCTCGGCAAGTTTGGAGAAGCAACTTCGTGATGGAGTTGTGCGTAGAGCTTACCATTTGCGCCCACCAAGTTTGTAGAGACAACTCTTTGACTGAGTTGATGTAGATCTCCCTGTTTGATCCCAGCAAGTGTGGAGAGAACTCTATGATAGGTTTAGACGTTAAACTCGCCGTCTGCGCCTGGCAAGTTTGGAGAGACAACTCTTTGTGTAGCTGAGTTGGAACTTGCTATTTGATCCCAACAAGTTTATAGAGGTCACTCCATGATTGAGTTGATTTAGAAACTGCCGTTTGATCCCGGCGAGTTTGGCGAGGCAACTCGTAGTGCAGTTGAGTTCGAACTTGCTGTTTAATCCCAGAAAGTTTTTTGAGGTTACTCCTTGATCGAGTTGATTTAGAAACTGCCATTTGATCCCAGTAAGTTTGGAGAGGCAACTCGTAGTGGAGCTAAGTTGAAGCTTGCTGTTTGATCCCAGCAAGTTTACAGAGGTTACTTCTTGATCGAGTTGAGGTAGAGTTTTCCATTTTGGTCGTTGAACTTGTTGTTTGTGCCCAACAAGTTTTGTGGAGACAAACTCGAAGACGAAGCTGGAACTTGTTGTTTGCGCCAAGCAGGTTTTGTAGAGATGATTTTAGGCCAGCATCGGATGTAGAACCTACTATTTGCGCCCAGCAAGTTTTGTAGAGATAATTTTAGGTTGGCATTGGATGTCAATCCTATTGCACGAAGATGAGGGGTCATTGGAAGGAAGCAAGGAGCGGGGCGATGTACTTGTTGTTTGGAGTCAACGAGTTGTTGATGGAGCTCGTGCGAAAAGCAGGGCGTTGAACTCGTTGTTTGGAGCCAACGAGTTGTTGATGAAGCCTGAGCGAAGAACAAGGCATTGAACGCGTTGTTTGGAGCCAACAAGTTGTTGACGGAGCTTAAGCGGTGAGCGGAGCATTGAACTCGTTATTTGTAGCCAACGAGCTATTTGGTGGAGCATGCATGAAGACCAAGGCGTTGGACTCGTTGTTCGGGGCCAACAATTTGTTGATAGAGCTCGAGCGAAGACCAAGGTGTTGAACTCGTTGTTTGGAGCAAACAAGTTATTGATGGAGCTCAAGCGGTGAGCGGAGCGTTGAACTCGTTGTTTGGACCCAAAGAGCTATTTGGTGGAGCTTGAGCAAGACCAAGGTGTTGAACTCGTTGTTCAGAGCCAACGAGTTTGTAACCCCTATTTTCGTCAATACGTATTTTTTGTGTATTCTCTATATTTAAAATTTTTGTAAATTATTTTCCGCTTTCAATTTTTTTTGTCAAAATGTATTGTTGGATCTTCTATTAAAATCTATTTTTGATCAATAATTTTATTTGTAACTATTTTCTATGACTTTTATATTGTAATACAAATCTTATTATTGTTATTATTACTTTGATTTCTATTATTATTATTGTTATTGTTATTGTTATTATTATTATTGTTATTATAGTTATTGTATTTTTCTTGGTACTATTATTTATTTGTGTTCGTCGTCGCTTTTGAGCCCCTGTAATCTGTTATATTATTAATAGAAATCATTTTTTTCTTAAATTCAATTTTGACTCCTGATTTATCCAATTAAAATTCTTCTACTGCATTTTTATTGTTCTCCCTATTCAAATTTTGCTTTTTAATGTCCCCAAAATTTATCTAAGTTTAATTGTATTTTTATTGGTTATTTTTATTTTCCTAATGAATTTTTAACCCAAGAACCCAAACCCATTTCTAATTTCTTATTGGATCTGCCAGGATCTTACTACCCATTTACCCATTTAATACCCTCCACCCGTTACCAACAATAACCCTAACTCTAAATATATATATATATATACCCATCTGTTTACCTATCATCTAACCCTATCAGCCGCTTCATCCTCTTCCTCCCCTACCTCTCATCCCGATCTTCTAAACCCTAGCCACCTTCCCATCTCCTCTCCCGCAGCCGCCGCTGCACCTGACCCACCTCCGGCATCCTCTCCCCCGGTGCTTTCCTTCTTGTCGCAATGCCACACCGACGATAGCCCTCTCCTCTATGACCCCAATGACTGCACGACACTCCCCGACGCTCTGGTTCCCTCCTCGTGACATTTCAGCAGCCGGCGCACCCCCTATGCGTGGTTCTCTCTGATGGCAGAGAGCAACAGCAGTACAACAGCATTGCCACTCCCCCCCGCCGTTTCTTTTTCTTTTACCATCGCCTCTCACTGCAACACCTCCACGCCGCTCCCCTGCTCCTCTTCCGCAGTCAGTAGTGATTGCAACACCTCACGTCAGTAGCCGCAGCTTCCCTCAGTTGACTGTCGTGCCACTCAGCTCCAACAATGACTTCCGCTGGTGCTTCCTCCCTGCGACCCTAGCCAAGCCAGTGCACCCTATTGATGGGTTGCTTTGTGATCAAGGTTTTGATCAAGTGTATTGTGGGCCATCCGATCTCCTCTTGATCATCACGATCATGATGATCATCTTCTTGATCCTTTGAATCATGGCTATTTGATCGCGATCATCATCATCTTCATCATCATCTTGATCTTGATCTTGATCATGATCTTAGCCGTCCGATCTGATTTGATCTGATCACGATCATCATCAGCTCTTGGATCTAGCCGTCCGATTGTGTTCGTGATCTCCATCATCTTCATCTTGTTCACGGTCGGTTGTTCATCTTGTTCGTGATCATCTCATTCGTGATTCGTTGGTATCATGTTCGTGCCCTAGGAATCTGTTCCCATTATTCTTGCTTTTGTGTCGTTCTCATCGTCATCTCTCAGGCAAGTAACTTGTATTCTTTTCTTTGTATAATACAAGTACTAAATACCACTTGTAGTGTAGTTGTGTTCTAGAGACAATTCTTATGTGAAACCCCTGTTGTTTCTTTTCTCTATGGTGTTAACCCGCCCGTAGTTGCCTCATTACACACATGACATGAAATAACTTAGGGATGACCACTTCTTGTTGTATACATGCATGTTGTTCGTATGATATCATGTGCTTGGTTGTGCTAGTTATAGTATACTTGTTGTAGACTTGTGAAATACCCTATACTATGTTGCTTGGACATCTAGTACACTATATTTCATGTTTAGTTATGTTTTGGATGAATTTCATATGAACTAGTTGATTTTGTGCATGAAGGATATTTTCTGTTTGTCGATTCCCCATTTTTTATCAGTATTTTAGACCGTATTAAGGTCAGTATATGAAAATTATTTTTGAATGAATTAAGGAGAATTTTATCTACTTTCTAGATTTTCTAACAGATCTCAGTTTCGATTTATGAATTGCGAGTTATGACTAATTTACTACAGATATGTTTAAAATTCCAGATCCAGTCTTATACGAATTCTGTATGGTAATTTATTTTTCTACTGGTGCTAAAGATAATATTTTGATCCAATATTTTACTGGTTACCACTAGACTTGATTGGGATTAACCCTTAATTTTTCTGGATTTAATTGATGACTTTTTCAAACTATTCTATACTTGCAAACAACTACTATACTTGCATTGACGGGCGTTTTGTTTCTTTTTCCTCTTCCTGCAATTTGTTAAATTGCAGATCATGGAGATCAGCTGCCCGATAGAGTAGGTGATATGAGATTCTAGATGCTGGAGTTTTGCTATTATTATTACTTTCGTGTTGCTTATTTGAATAATTGTATCTGTTACTTGGATTATTTTGTATTGGGCAATGTAACCCAGGATTTTTGACTTGTTCATGTCTAGTTTATTCGAAATTTATTAAGTTTTGTTTCTAGTAAATTCATGTTGATATATTGATTCAGTTATGCATGCATGGTTGAATTCTCTTGCTCCTACTCAGATTATTTCTGTAAAATATTGTAAAGATCCTGACAGTTTGTGGATAATGAAAATTTTTCGCTGGATTTAGTCACGTATCCGTATTCCGTATTCCTTTTTGGGAAGTGGGGTATGGCAGAGTTGTTGATGGAGCTTGAGCGAAGACCAAGGTGTTGAACTCATTGTTTGGATCCAACAAGTTATTGATGGATCTCAAGCGGTGAGAACAGCATTGAAATCATTATTTGGAGCCTACGAGTTGTTTGGTGGAGCTTGAGCGGAGATCAAGGCGTTAAACTCGTTGTTCGGGGTTAGTGAGTTATTGATGGACCTCAAGCGGTGTGCAATGCATTGAACTCATTGTTTGGAGCCAACGAGTTATTTGGTGAAGCTTGAGCGAAGACCAAGGCATTGAACTCATTGTTCGGAGCCAACGAGCTGTTGATGAAGCCTGAGCGGAGAGCAAGGCATTGAACTCATTGTTTTGGGCCAACGGGTTGTTGATAGAGCTTGAGCGAATACCAAGGTGTTGAACTCGTTGTTTGGAGCCAACAAGTTATTGATGGAGCTCATGCGGAGAAGAGTGTTGAACTCGTTGTTTGGAGCCAATGATTTGTTGACGGTGCTTGAGCGAAGCGCAAGGCGTCGAACGCGTTGCTCGATGTTGACGAATTGTCGGCCGAAGGAACTCATGTGGCGTGCGTGCGCCGAATTCATTTTTAGAGTGAATGAGTTGTGGGTGCTCTGAATCTTCTTAATATGGAAGTGAAGTCACTTGTGTTTGTTCAGCGTTGAAGTGGTTCCATTCTTCTCTTTGCCGAAAAATAGTTGTGTACATCGAACGAGGTCCTCGGGCCATTGAGCTTGCTCTCCTTCGCGATACGTGGTGCTTGATAGAGTTGGGATTCTTTTGTTTGCACAGTGCTTTAAGCGAGATGGAGTTGGAGCTTGTTCTAGTGAAGATGATCGGATAAACCTGGAGCTTGCCCGCCTAAGGAAGACTTGTCTTGAATTTCATCATCAAGAGTTGAGGCGGCCTTATGGAGCTGTTAGCTGGTAAGAGATCGGTGAAGAAGTTTGTTTCTCTTAGGTAGAGGATCTGTCCAGTGCGTAGCTGGAAGAACAACTTGCATGACAGTTTGTTGTACAGTGTTTGCAGGACTTTTAGTATAATTTCCTAGACATGAAATGTATACTCATTGTAATTCTGCTGTTGTAATGAGACTTGTAGTTTGTGGAATAAGAAGTCTTCTACATGTTGGTGTCTTGTCCTGTGATTCGTTGTCTTAGAGGTTGGCTAGTCGTATGAGCTGCTCTTGGGGAGAGTTAGACTCTCGACTTTCTATTTTGTATTTGTAGATATTTGTAGTGGTACTGGATATGAACATATATGTTTGCGATAGTTCTGTGATTTTTTATGAAATCACTTAATATTCTTGATCCTTGCTGTCAAGGTTGATGCGCCATCGATTGGGTTCTTTATCAGTAAATAGCAGGGCCGCAAGTCTATTGCTTATAGCTAACGATCCATCGACGGTGTGTGATGGAGTTAGAACTTCTCCGCCTTGAACTCAGCTAGTTGTAGGAGCAACTCTGAGGGAGCGTCATTTTCCAAACTTACTGTATGAGTCATCCGACAAATTGTGAGGGTCACATTGAGTGGATAGTTGAGCTCTAAGTATTGCTTTTATAAGTGATACTGGAGTAACTGCAATCCATGATTTTGGACCTCCTAATCTGTCCTCAAGAAATTTTAACTAGTTTCACGAACAGATCGAATGGCAAGTTGAACTCTGAACGTGCTTAATTGTAGGTTGCTAATGTAACTCCGAGCCATGGGTATGGATTTCGAACATGTTAGTTTAAGTATTAACAGGTTGCTGGAGCAGATCGAGTGGCGAAGCGCACTCTAGACTTGCTTCTTTACAAATTGCTAGAATATCTTCGAGCTATGGGTATGGACTCTGAACCGGTTGTGGAGTTGCTAACGGATTGTAGGAGCAGATCGAATGGCGAAGCGCACTCTGAAGTTGCTTAATTGAAAATTGCTAGAGTATCTTCGAGCCATGGGTATGAACTCCGAATTTGTAGGAAGCTTTTAACAAGTTTTTGGTGCCTTTTTTTCTATAAGTTTGACATTCAACTCATTGTATAATTCTGTTGACCTGTACAAGAATTTTGCAAAATTTCATCCTACAGTTTATTGGAAAGTAAAACTAAGCGGCTGCTCTAGTGGCTGGCCGTTATTAAATGCAGTGACCGGTAATAAAAGCAGTCTTTACTAAAAAGTAAAACTAAACGGCTGCTCTAGTTGCTGATCTTTATTGCAAATTGAGCAAATTTGATACTACTACTAAGAGAGGACGTTTCAGACATCCTCATTCACCTTGGCAAGGTGTTCCACTTTCCAAGTCCCTACTGATATCTCCTTGCCCCCTGGGTCTTCAAGTTGATGAGCCATTAGGCAAACAACTTGGTAGACCTTGCCTGAACTTGCCTGTTTTGGATGGAGCAACCCATTGTTTTGCATAGAGAAAGAGAAATCTTCTGATGCACCAATGTGTTTAAGCATGACTATTGTCTCCGTTGAATGAGAGGAGTGGCTTTGGACGAGGGATTCAAGGTTATTACTGTGTTATGATGAGAACCAGTTTAGACCTGGTTTTGGAAGTTCTTGGTAGAATTGTTTATGGCAGTGGCTTCGAGCTTGTTTACAGTCTTGAAATTATTGTGACTACTTTCGGGCGGTAGTGCTATGGCGTTGAGGGGGAGAACCGAGTCCCCTATTGTAGCTGTGTAGCATGCTCGTGCTGCCTGTTGGCTCCCTACAACTTGGCCTATGCCAGCAGTTGTTGGGAACTTCATTTTCATGTGGAAGGCGAAAGCAATTGCATGGAATGCCTCTAGGCCAGGACGGCCGAATATAGCGTTGCATGCAACTTTGACATCCACTACCATAAATTCTAGTGCTTCCGTTCGAATAGAGGGGGCTTTCCTTGCTGTCACAATAAGTGTGACAACTCCTTCTACTTGAACGGGGACACCGGAGAATCCTTCGAGTGTATAACCGGCTGGCTTGAGTCGATCTCGAGAGAGCTTGAGAGCCTCGAATGTGGCCATGAAGAGGATGTTTACTGAGCTACCATTGTTCACCAGGATGCAGCGTACCTCATGGTTCACCATGCAAAGGTTTATGACCAATGCATCGCAATGAGGTGTTCAGACACCTTCTAAGTCCTTATCGGAGAAAGATATCGGGGCCCCGGTGCTCTTAGCAGGTGTGATGTTATTTATGGAGTTGACTCCTTGATGAAAGCTTTGCAGGAGGAGTTGGAATTTCCCCCATCGGGCCTTCGTGAATGGAGTGGAGGACGGCAATGTATTCAGAGTCTTGCAACTCGGATGGCCTCTCTTGATGCTTATTACCCCCCCCCCCCCCCCCCCGGGGGGGAGCATAGAGTTTTCAGCGTTGTTGTCTTTCTGAACGAATTTGGAGAGATATCCCCTATGAATCAGGGCATCCAGTTCTTCTTTAAGGGCTCGAAAGTTCTCAATAGTGTGTCCATGATCTCTGTGAAATGAGAACCACTTATTTTTGTCTCTTCCCTTGCTAGACGTTGACATCTTAGGGGGAGAGCGGATCATTCCGTCCTTCTCCACTTCCACGAGGATAGCTGATACACTTTTGTTGAGAGGAGTGAACTTGTTGAAGTGTTGTGTTGGAGTTGGACAACGTTGACTTGTGCCGTTTTTCTGAAACTTCCTGGATTCTGCCTCTCTTGTATTCTTCTGTTTGTTCCCAGAAGATGAATCATTCTTGCCTTGAGGATAGAGAGCTTTCTCGATCCTGATATACTTGTCACTCCTTTCCAGGAGCTCAGTGAAGCTTTTGGGTGGCTTTTTTGTGAATGAGTCTTTCAGGTCTTTATTAGTGACGTTGTGGTGGAAAGCCGCAGCAGCCACTGAAGAGTTCAGGTGGAAATTGACCTTGCTTCTGTCGTAAAAAGTTTGACGAAGTATTTCAGCAGTTCTACATCTCTTTGTTTCAGTTCTAACAAAGAGGCACATGATTTTAGCCTTGCGACTGGTGACGAAGTGCACAATGAAAAGCTGCTCGAGATGATCGAAAAAGAATATTAATTCTGGAGTCAGGAGTGAATACCATTCCCTTGCTGATCCTTTCAGTGTGGTGGGGAATGTTCGACACATGATTGCATCTACGGTGTTGTAGACCATCATAAGTGTTTTGAAGCTCTTGATATGGTCGGTCGGGTCTGATTCTCCCTTGTAGGATTCGAATTGAGGGGCTTTTAAGTCCCTTGGGATGGGTGCATCAATGATGGCTTTACTGAAAGGAGGTTGACTATGGCGGTAGGCCCTGCTGAAATGGTTTCTTTCATTCTTCATTTGCTCTATACGGTGTTCTACTTCTTGGATACGGCGAAGGACTTGGTCGTCCTTCCCGTGGGACCCAGTTGAGTCGGTGGATCTTTCGTTGGGGGGCCTGCCCCAGATCTTGACTTCCTTGGAGAGCTTGGAGGATGTCGAGCTTGAACTTATCCAATTCGGCCATAGTGACTGGGGCATCATTCCCTTTGTTCTGCTCAATAAGCTTTCAACTCTTATGATTCAGGTTCCTTATTGTGGTGTGCCCCTTGTGAGAGGAGGATTGCCTTGATCCCTGTCTAGGAAAATAAGTTCTCTGGTCTACAGGATGTCCCGAGCGGGAGGCCTCATATCGGGTGCGCCTCTCGTATAATTGGATTCGCAGATCTGTTTCTTGTTGCCTGGCACTAATGATCTGGCGAAGATCTCTAGACCCTCGGGGGTCTCGCGAGGCCATTGAATCTGGTAAAGCATTATGGACTGAGATGCGGTCATGTTGAAGTTCATGATGGTTTTGTCGGGAGCCCCCCGGTGCCTCACCGTTGGAAGGAGCTCGACTAGGCTGTCGGGGTGACTATTGAAGGAGAATCAGAACTTCCACAGGAGAAGCTGGTTGACGAAGATAGTTGGTGCGACAGCTTGAGGCCACTCCTCTGCCTATTAGTCTTGGTGGCATGGCAGCAAATCTAACTTGTGTAGTTTCCCACAGACGGTGCCAATCTGTTGTTGCTTATTTTGGTGTGGGAGCAATCAGATAGTGAGTTCTTATTTAATGGAAACTACTAAAAATCTGACCTTTGATCTTTACGGTGAAGTGCGGTTAGAGTTCCTGAGATTGAATCTGGATCGTTGACTGACCACCGTGATATGAATCCAACGGTTGCTGACACAACCGATAGACCTGCAAAAATCCTGAAACGCCGGGGGGTTGCCCCGGTGATAAACCCTCCGATGCTCAAGTTAGAACCATAAAGAGAAAGAGAGTATGAGAGAGAAACTGGCAATTTGTTGATTACCTTCTGATTGTGGAGGGGGAAGGGTATTTATAGGCCTAAGAAACATATCAAGAGATTGATCTGAATCCATTTGATCGATATGAATTCCTTATCTCCGTTATGTTCCTCCCCCTCAAGAGATGAGTTCTCTTGTTAGGGGATAGGAGATTTGACTCCTAGCCTTAATGGATTGGTTGTCTCTCTTAGTGGGCCTAGGCTGTCACTTTTTATGGGCTTGAAAGAAGCTTATGTCTTGTAGAGGAGCCTGGAGCGGGACCTATTAAGGAGTCCCATAATGATTAATTTGTTTGCAGAAGCTTTGAGATCTGTGCTAGAATCGTACGGCCCTGATTTGCTGCGATTTTTACCATCATCAGTACCCTTGTAGAAAATCATTATAAATCAAATGTGATTCTACTACGTCGCATGCCCACGAATTACAGTTTGTACACTGGATACATGGACAAAGAATTAAGTTGGGATCACGGAAATTTTACTTGGCGAAGTTAATGAAATCTTTAACACCGTCGCAATACCCCTTGAATAATCATGGCTTATATGTTAATCCAACTTTTACCAATTTGAATAATAGCACTTAATCTGAAATTTAAATTTTATAAAAAGAAAAGTTATTATAATTGAAAACTGCAACAATTTATGAATATAATCTTTTTATGATTATCCAAACTACAAAAAGAATGTGTGTTCAATACAATATGCTCATGTAAACAAACACGCATATAAAGTCCTAATTAACATTACAACAATTCACCATCTAATCCAAAGAAACTCATCCCATCACCCTAACCTACTAAGATCAAACACACCTGCAATCACACATACATAAGCATTCGACTACTTCACTTTGTCACTTCCCATTACTTTGTAGCCTTTAATTTCCCTATATTTAGACATTTCCTAATTGAATTTAGTCAGTTAACTAACTTAAAGCAATTCATTTCATCTTGTTCAAATAATTAGCACAAATGAACACAACTAACACAAATAAAATCAAACATAATTAATATAAAAAATTCTAACATAATGAGCACACAAAAATCTAACATAATTAACACAAATAAAATCTAACATACTTAATACAAATAAAATCTACGGTAAATTGGGGGAAAACACCCCCTCAACTATAGGGTCAAAGCGTAGTCAACTCATGTACGGGAACACTAAAAATGAGAGTGAAATGTCTAAATTGCCCATAACTAAATATGCTCTAATAAATCCATTAATTAATTTTTTCTCTCAACTATGAATTATAGTCAATCCTGTATGGAAACACTAAAAATGAGAGTGAAATTCTTAAATTGCCTATATTTAAATATGTTGTAATAAGTCCACTAATTAATTTTTTCTCTCTTTTATATCTTTCGCTCGATCCCGCTCTCTCTCTCTGACCAAATTCACTAACTGAACCGCTCTTTCTCACTCACTATTCTCTCTCCCAAATTCGAAATGTGTATCAACTGTGCAATCTGATTATATCTTTAAATTGTGTATCAGCTCGGCACTCTAATTATAGTTGTATCAGTTGTGCACTTTGATTTTATCTTTGAAATGTGTACACAACTTTGATACATGTTTCACTTGTGCACCGCTTCCAGACATATACCAGCTGTGCACACATTTCAATCATGTATCAATAAAGCTCACCCCAACATATGTATCAATGAAAACTTATTTGATACATACATCAATGTAATTACAATATCAAAAAGTGATTAAAATTTATAGAACTAGCAAGATGACAAAAATATTACAATTGTTCAAAATTCTTTTGTGCTCTTAATTAAATAAGATATCCATAAAATACTTCATATGATTCATATTCTGTCTAGATATTAAATGATACTGTGCAATTACAACAGCCACCACCAACTTGCATCACTTTGACCAAATTGAAGAACATTAAAGCACATAAAGCTATACACAATGAAAAAGTTAACCCTAAGTAGTCACCTTCAGTGTGTTTCATCTTTTCAACCCTCTGCCTTATTCCATAGTTTTTCTTGGTTAACTCCTTTATCCTCAAATAATTCATTGCAGCTTGAAAATTGTATTTATCCTCACACACTGCCTTAAACTTCACTTCATAAACATGACTGCTCTTCAACCCACTTGAAGTACTTGCAATCATCATACTTCTAATGAGGACACTCCACAAAGTATCTCCCTTTGTTCTTTGTTTTCCTAACCACTTGAACAATTGCATCATCTTCGTGGATACAACACATGACACTTGATAAGTTGTTTTTCTTAAATTATGATTTTGAGAAAACATAATTCCCAAATTTTCGTAAAAAATTACCATAAACAACTAAAATAAAATGAAACATAAACTCAATATATGTAGTTCAATGATTAAAAAGCAACTTTGAGAAGATGAATAAACCAGTTTAAGGAGGGGAAAATGCATACAAGTGGTGTTTTAGTCCATAACAATCTGTCTCGTTTGATTAAAAATTATAGCAATTGCATTGAGACACACACCCTCCTTGGTATTAGAAATGTGACCTGCACAGCCCCAAATTTGTCTTTGACCCATATTTTTAATCATTATTCAATGATGTAAGTAGTTTACACCTCTTTAAATCATTCTAAACTTGCCTATAAAGATGAAACCATATAGACATCAAAGCAGTACCAGACTTAACAATTTCAAGTGTTTACACAGACTTCCAATAACTTTGTCTTCATTTTCAAATTTCCAAGCAAGTATATAGAATGTCAAGTATTGAAAATGTGTGTGTGGAAGTATTATATGGGTGGAGTATTTTCAAACATTTCCAATACACCAAAATCCATATCATATGGTATTTTCATATTCTTGACATATATAACTCAAAGTCATGCAATAATTAAAAGTACGACACTCCCTATGGTATATCCACCAGTATCTTCGTACATATCTTTGGCTTTTAATATACATCTTGTATGCATTTATTGAAAGTTGTATCAATGGCATAAAAACACCCTCTACTGCAAATGACTAGTCAATAAGGAAAGAGAAAAATGAAGCATGCATTGTTTTGTTTAAACCAAAATTTTAACTTGTATCTCCAGCAATTTCTACCCAACTATGCACCTTTATGGCTATATATGGCCATCATCACCCAAGCATTACAGGGTTGCCTATACCATCACATATACTAAGTATCAAGCAAGATAATGCTTAAGTGATTAACCTCCAAAAGTTTTCCAACAAGAAAAAAAAGAATGATGAAGAAGAAAAAGTTTAGAGTTCAGATCCTAAACGGGGGGATGATGCAAAAAAGGGCCAGGCAGAGACTATGCCTTCTATTGCAAATCACCAAGTCAAGATATGGAATGGGAGGTATTGGAAATGTGTATTTGAATAGGGAGATACTAGTGTGGAGTAGGGGTTGTTATTCTATCTCCCAGCTACCTCTCTTGCGTTTAGGATGGTAGTGGACACTACCATGTGTGTATGTGTGGAAGTAAGAAGGAATTGATCCAGGGTGATACTTGGTGGAAACCCTAACAGTTCCCCTTCCTACATATATCCCCCATAACTTGATACCACTTCCATTACAACCCACTATAGTGCATGTAGTCCTCCAAGTCATCAAGGTATGGAGGACTGGTGGATATCCAACTTAATTTAGGGTATTTGCAACTTCTTGAAATGTAGACATCATAGTCATGTAATATTTAGATGTTGATTAATAGATTTACAATGTGTTCTATAAGTGATTAGTCTACTATATGTGTTGTAACTCCTACTGCTCATAATTGTATTTTTTAAAATTATATTTAATAAAATTCTTGATTATTCTACTTTATTTTTTGTTGTATTTATTTTCATTTATTTTGTATGTTGTTCTTCTCTCTTTTGTGATTCATTTTGCTTTGATTCAGCTTCATATTCTCAATCATTTGACCTACAAATTTGTTCTTGATCTAGTCTATTTTTTAAACCTATTTCATGACCTATTTGTCTCTTATTGGATTCTTTTCTTCCTATTGGATACTACTTAGTTTACCCATACCCATATTGTCCCTATATAAATACCCAAATTGAACCCTAACCCTAATCACCAAACCCTAATACTTTCTTTCTCTCTCTCTCTCTCTCAGTCTCTCTCTAGTTGTCTCTCTCCCGACTCCCTGATCTTCCCTACCTCTTCGCTGTCATCGTCTTTGACTGCTGACGCCGAAGACCCACCGCACCGCCCTTCTCCCTTCCACTCTTCTCGATCCCCCGCTGTCCCCCATTTCCCCTTTCTGTTGACCGCAACTCCTCCAGCTACATTTCTTCTAGCTGTTGTTGTCTCTCTTACTATCTTCATCTTCTCATCTTCTTCTCCAACTTCAAGAACTCCCATGCGTACAAGTATTTGAAGCCACAATCCTAACACTAAGCAATAATATGAAACGATTTAAATAAATATATTCCACTTTAAAAATTATTCTTCTGAAAATGAGTTAGGATGTCACCCTAGTTAACTCAACTTGTGAGGTATCTCAAATTCATATATTAATTTTTCAAGTTAAAATTAACACCACTGTATATGATATACATTTTTAAACTATGTGTACAAAATCTCAAATTTTTTTGGATGAGTTTTAATTGTTTGCCATGCAACTGAAAAATTGAAATTTTAAAAGGATTTAGAATTAGTTTATTTTTAAGTAGCATGATAATTTGTTAAAATTTGAAAATTTCAATTTTATATTTTGTACACAAATAATTTTTGTAATATAGATAATATCCAACGATGTGGTTTTTCATTTTAGAGAGTCAATTAATAATTTTGAGATAGCTAAATTAGTTAGTATATAAGATTGACACCCTAACCCCTTGATGATGGTCAAAATCGCAGCAAATCAGGGTCGTACGATTCCAGCACAGATCCCAAAGCTTCTACAGGTAGATTAATCATAACGGGCCTCCTTAACAGGTCCGGACCTTCTCCAGACTTCTCTATAAGACATGAGCTTCTTTGAAACCCATAAAAAGTGACAAACTAGGCCCATTGGAGAAACACCCATCCCATGAAGGCTATGAGTCAAATCTCTTATCTCCTAACAAGAAAACTTATCTCTTGAAGGGGAGAAACATCAAGGAGATAAGGAATTCATATCGATCCAACGAATTTAGATCGATCTATTGATATGTTTCTCAGGCCTATAAATACCCTCTCCCCTCCACAGTCAGAAGGTAATCAACAAATCGCCAGTTTCTCTCTCAAAATCTCTTTCTCTTTCTGGTTCTGACTTGAGCATCAGAGGGTCTGTCGTCGGGGCCAACCCCCGGTGTTTCAGGCTTTTTGCAGGTCCGTCGGTCGCGTCAGCAACCGTAGAATTTAGACCACGATGGTCAGTCAACGATCCATATTCAATCTCAGGAGCTCTAAACGCATTTCACGGTAAAGATCAAAGGTCAGATTTTTAGTAGTTTCCATTAAATAAGAACTCACTATTTGTTTGCTCCCACACAAAAATAAGCAGCAACAGATTAGCATCGTCTGTGGGAATCTACACAAGTCTGATTTGCCGCCATGCCACCATGACTAAGAGGTAGAGGGGTGGCCTCAAGCCGTCGCACCAACTCTCTTCGTCAACCAGCTCCTCTTGTGGAAGATCCGATTCCTCCTCAACAGTTACCCCGACAACCTAGTCGAGCTCCTTCCAACGGAGAGGCACCGGGGGGCTCCTGACAAAACCATCATGAACAATATCCTCTGTACGACCGCGTCTCAGTTCATAATGCTTTAACAGATTCAATGGCCTCTGAAGGCCCCCGGGGGTTTAGAGATCTCTGCCAGATCATCAGTGCCAGGCAACAAGGAATTGTTCTACGAATCCAATTGGACGAGAGGAACACCCGAACTGAGGCCTCCCGCTCGGAACATCAAGAAAACGAGAGAACCTATTTTCCTTGATAGAGATCAAGACAATCCTCCTCTTACAGGGGGCGCACCATAATAAGGAGCCCGACTTATGAGAGTCGAAGCTTCTTATGCGGGACAAAGGCCCCAGTCACTAGGGCCGAATTGAATAAGTTCAAGCTCGACATCCTCCAAGCTATCCAAGGAAGTCGAGATCTGGGCCAACCCCCCAACGAAGGATCCGCCGACTCAACTAGGTCCAAGGAGAAGGATGACCAAGTCCTTTGCCATATCCAAGAAGTAGAAGACCGTCTAGTGCAGATGAAGAATGACAGAAACCACTCCAATAGGACCTACCTCCCTAGTCGACCTCCCTTCAGCAAAGCCATCCTCAATGCACCCATCCCAAGGGACTTCAAGGCCCCTCAATTCGAATCCTACAATGGAGAATCAGACCCAACCGACCATATTGAGAGCTTTAAAATAATCATGATGGTCTACAAAGCCACCGATGCACTCATGTGTCGAACATTCCCCGCCACACTGATAGGATCAACAAGGGAATGGTATTTGCGCCTGACTCAATAATCAATATTCTCTTTCGATCAGCTCGAGGAGCTTTTCATTGCGAACTTCGTTACCAGTTGCAAGGCTGAAAAAACAAGTGCCTACCTGTTAAAACTAAAACGAAAAGATGGAGAACTGCTGAAATACTTTGTCAAATGCTTTATGGCAGAAGTAAGGTCAGTTTCCACCTTGGACTCTTCAGTGGCGACTGCAGCTTTCTTCCACAACGTCATACATAAAGAACTGAATGCCTCTCTTGCCAAGACGCCTCCTCAAGATTTCACTGAGTTCCTGGTAAGGACCAAAAATACATCAGGGTTGAGGATGCTCTCAATCCACAAGTCAAGAAAGAGTAACCTTCCAAAGACAAACAGAAGAACGCAAGCGAGGAAACACCTAAGAAGTTCTGAAAAATGGTGCATGCCAATCCCGTCCTCCTCTAACACCCCGATTTGACAAGTTTACTCCCTTGAACATGAGTGTGTCTGCCATCCTTATGGCAGTTGAAAAAGACGGGATAGTTCGTCCTCCTTCCGAAATTACAACGGCCAGCAAGAGAAGAGACAAGGGTTTGTGGTGCGCATTTCACAGAGGCCATGGACACACTACCCACAATTGTTGGGCTCTCAAAAAAGAAATTGAAGACCTGATTTGGCAGGGATATCTCTCTCAATTTGTCTAATGAAATAATAACACCCAAATCATTCCGCCACGGGGGGCTAATAAGCATCCAAAAAGGCATTCTGAATCACGATACACCGAGCACATGGCCATCGTACACACCATTCATGGAGGACCTATAGGGGGAGATTCTAACTCCTCCCGCAAAGCCCAAGTTAATTCAATACATAACACTCCACCCCCAAAAGGTTTGGGCCTTTTTGTGTCCTTCTCCGATAAAGATCTTGAGGGCGTCAAAATGCCTCATTGCGATGCACTGGTTATCAATCTAGGCATGAAAAATCATGAGGTGCGACATATCCTCATAGACAACGGAAGCTCTGTAAACATCCTCTTCATGGTCGTATTTGATGCTCTAAAGCTCTCACGAGATCGACTCAAGCCAGTCAGGTATACACTTCACGGCTTTTCAGGTGCACTTGTCCATGTCGAGGAAATTTTCATACTCGGCGTGACGTCAGGGAAAAACCCAACAACTCGAATGGAAGCATTATACTTCTTGGTAGTCGACGTCAAATCCACGTACAATGCCATATTCGGCTGCCCAGGCTTGGCAGCTTTCCATGCGATCGCCTCGGTGTTTCACATGGAAATGAAATTCCTAACTCTAGTAGGCATATGCCAGGTTGTGGGAAGCCAATAGGCGGCATGGGTATGCTACACTGCTACCAAGGGGGTCTCGGTTCTCCCCCTCCATGCTGCAGAGCTACTGCCAGAAAACAATCATAGTAACATCGAGCCTGTAGACGAGGTCGAAGCTACTGCACTGGTTAGTCAAATCGAGAATTTTCAAATTTGTCAAGTTATATCCTCCCAGTTCCGAGTGCATCCTCATCAGAACACAACAATAAACCTAAATCGATCACTCGCAGCCACTCTGCTAAGCCTACAAGAGGAAATAGTCCTGCCAGTGCTCATCACTGCACCAAAAGGCCTCCCCTTCTCCCCACACATCCAGGGGAGGCTCACTTCAAAATAAACAACTTCAGGCAAGGTCTACCAAGTTGTTTGCCTTTCGGCTCACCAAGTTGAAGACCCGGGGGGCAAGGATATGATAGTAGGGACTCAGAATGAGCAACACCTCATGGATTACGACAAGAGTGTTTGAAATGATCTTTTCTAATTGTAGAATTTTGAGCGTCTGAAATGCCATTTTCTAACAGTAGAATTTTTAAAACTTGTAATAAAGGCCAGTCATTAGAGCACCCATTTATTTTTCCTTTCAGTAAAGACCGCTTTCACTAACGGTCATGCATGTAATATGGGCTAGCCATTAGAGCAGCCCCTTAGTTTATTTTTCAATAAAATTAGCTAGTTTATTCTTAAACATTTTGTTCAATTTGATTAAAGAAAACAACGAGCTAAATGCCCAACTTACACCTAAAGTGTCGCTAACTCGTAACAAGCTTTCCATAAGACGAATTCGGAGTCCATACCCATGGTTCGAAGTTACTATAGCAATTTGCAATAAAGCAAGTTCAGAGTTTACTGCACCATTCGATCTGCTCCTGCAATTCTATTGGCGCCTCCACGACCGGTTCGGAGTCCATACTCATGGCTCGAAGATACTCTAGCAATTTGCAAAGAAGCAAATTCAGAGTGCGCTTCACCATTCAATCTACTCCTACAACCTTTAATACTTAAACCAACAAGTTCGGAATCCATATCCATGGCTCGGAGTTACTTTAGCGACCTACAATTAAGCATGTTCAGAGTTCGACTCGTCATTCGACATGTTTCTGAAACTAGTTAAAATTCCTTGAAGACAGATTAGGAGGTCCAAAATTCTGGATCGCACTTACTTCGGTATCACTTGTAAAAGCAACGCTTAGATTCAACTAACCACACAATGTGACTCTAACAATTTGTCGGAGGACCCATACAGCAAGTTTGGAAAATGACTCCCCTATAGTTGCTCCTACAACTAGCTGAGTTCAAGGCAGAGAAGTTCTAAACTCTGTCAAACATCGTTGACGGTTCGTTATCTATATGGAACAGAACTGAGGCCCTATTATTTAGCTAAAAAGAACTCAGTCGATGGCACATTGGTCTTGACAGCAAGGATCAAGCATATGAAAAGAATTCTTCAAATCGCAGGATTATCATAAATCTATGCAATCAGATCCAGCGTCACTACAAGTATCTATAGCACGGTCGAACACTTCGTTGGCTCCAAACAATGAGTTTAACGCTCTGATCTCCGTTCAACTCTAATAATAACTCGTTGGCCCCAAACAACGAGTTCACCGCTCTGATCACCACTCAAGCTCCATCAGCGACGCATTGACTCAGAACAATGGCTTCAACATCTTGCTCACCACTTTTTGCTCAGGGCGAATCCTCCTAACAACTCCATAACTTCATGCAAAAGGTTTAATCCCTAACGTCAGACTCAGAGCTAACTCCTCAAACATGCTAGATCAAACGGCAAGATCTACGTTCAACTCCGTTACTCATCATCGACAGTTCGTTAGCTATACACAACAGACTTGAAGCTCTGTTATTTAGACACAGAATTCAATCGATGGTTCATCAATATCGACAACAAGGTGCACCACAAGGATCAAGCACGCAAAGAGATTTCATCAAGAATCAGAGAACTATCATTGACCCATATGTTCAGATCCAGTAGTGCTACAGATATTTACAAGTATAAAATTATGAATCATACTATTCAATCTACAAGCCGTCCCTTCGACTTCGTGGACGAGGGATGTTGTTCCTAAGAGATACGAACCTCCTTGTGGGTCGCCTGACAGCCACCGCTTTTTCTTGACCGCCAACTTCTTTGACAGAAAACATTGATCCTATGGATTGAGATTGCTGGCCGGCATACAAAGCGCGTGATTCTCTACCAACCAAAGCTAAACTCAACAAATCAGACATGCCACTTTGGGCTTCGCCAGGATGTCGTAGGAGCACCTGTGCTATCATGGCCGCTCCCTCAACGATCGACCCAACTCTTCCAACCGTTGCACTCCCTTTCGCATTGGTTGTGGTGCCCTTCTTCACTTCAACCTTTGTTCCCTTTTTTGCACGAATGACGTGCGAGATGCTTTCCGTTCGTAACCCACCAAGTCTCGCTTGAAGATGATACAACTCCTAGTCTTTCTCGACAACTACTTCTCTGAGAAAAGCACACTCTCCAGTACTGTCTTTAGTCACTTTTGGAGGCAGAGGCAAATGGCAAGACGATCGGCACGCATGAATGCTCACTCGCAATCCCTCTCGATAAGCTCCAACTTTAGGCGAACAGACTCCAACCATTCGTCCTCCGACTGAACACGCAAACGGTCAACAGCCAATTTTTGTTATGCACAGTTGCTTGCGAAGGCACTCAATCTCATCACTACAGGGTTTCTCACCCATTCCCATGATCATCTGTAAATAATTCCCAAAGCATGGTCAAGCGAAAAGACAAAATACTAGGTGTCATGGTCTAGCGTCACCTCAAAGCACATCAATGCAATATGACTAACGATAAAAAATCTAGAAGATGGTTTTTCGACCACTAAAATAAAGATAAAGGAATGTGGTGGCCATTTCGCAATTAGGCATCACAGAAAGTAGCTACAAGTTCGAAATAGAGGCAAATAAAGAAATCCTGGAAGAAAAAGGGCATAATAAGGTGAATCAAGTATCCACTTGCTTCGACGCCACCATGGACAAGGAACCTCCAGCTGCTTCCTTCCCCTTGTTCTTCTTTCCAGAGCCGCTCCTCGCGGTGCCCGTAGGAGTACCGATCCCGCCATCATCCTTCCTGCCCATATCAAGGGGCTGACCAGGTCGAAGAGTTACATGGTAGCATTTCCCATCGAAACCGGAAACACACTCTGCCTTGTGTGAAATCACTGCATCATAAGACTTGAGCATCACCCCCTGCAGTTTAGACTTATACTCGACATGAACCTTGGCCACCTCGACCTTCAGTTCCGAGGCTGCATCAGTGCGAGCCTTCTCCAACTCTAGTAGAAGGTCAGCGTTCCTTTTCTACAACTCCTTCTCTCTCTCCTTTTATGCCTCTAGCTCAAGGCGCATCTCCTCCTTACTTGCCGCCAATGCCTCCAACTCAAGGTGCGCCTCCCTTTCTTTCTTCCTAAGCTCCTCCAACTCCGCCTTTGACTCCTTGACTGCTTTTTTCTTATCCTTCTCACCGCGAGAGATACGAGCCTCAGGTTCTTCTCCTCAACCGCATAGAAGTCAACTAGATGCCCGAAGTGACATATCGCCTGAAACAAGGAGAAAACGGTTAAAACGGAATGATGCAAGGGAGAAAAGCGCAAGCTAAAGAACAAAGGGAATTAAATCATACCGTCATGTGTGCCATCGCAATCTCCAGGACCGATCACTTGGGGGACTCCACATTCAGCCTCTTTCTGTTAGCTTGAGTAGGAATGTGGCGGCTGGTGTCGAGGCAAGCGGTGGAGTTCCCCAAAAAGAACTCCTGGGGTTTCACATTCCAGTCAGGAGTATTGACCATGTCCTTCCTGTCAACAAGTACTGTGGTAGCCGTAGCAGTCAGAGGAACTGACGTGGCACTTGCCATGATTGCAGCCAAGGAAGAGCCTGCATCAGCAGCAAGTGGCACCTCTGAAGGGGGCTCAGTCCGTACGGCAGGGGCCAGGGGCGGCAAGTCCTGGGAAGGAGAAGGATGCATTTGAAATGAAGCCTAAACACCACAAGACTCAGCTAAGCTCCGAGCCGGTGACACTGTAAGACAAATCTGACAACGTGCCTCCACCTATTCAGCACCAGTTGCACCAGACACAGCCGATACCAGTTGAGCACCTTTTTAACTGTAACCCCTATTTCCGCAAATACATATTTTTGTGAGTATTTTTCTGTATCTCGATATTTATAAATTGTTATGGTTAAATTCGTTTTGAGTTTCATTGTTAAAGCATTTTTCTAGACAATAATTATAACTATTTCGAATAAACTTTATCTCTATTTCTACCTGATCAACTATTTGCATTTTAACCCTCAGAAATATTATTATTGTTTCGACTATTTCAATGAATTCCTATTTTTATATATTGATATTATTATTCTGACGATTGCTATTAATATTGATAGTCTTTTTCTTGTTATTGATTGATATTACTAGTATTATTATTTTGGTTGACATGATTATTTTAGTGTTTTTATGGTTATGGTGATTATTGATGACTGATTATTAAAACCAATCCCTTCTTATTTGATAATTGTGTTTATAATTGTCTGAAATAATTTATGTAACACAAATTATATTTTTATCACATATCTTATTCCTTGTATTTGGATTTATATTGATCTATTGTATTATATACAATGTATTTCATTTTATTGGATCTATACACAATTGCCCAATACCCAATATCTCTCTTTTCCTCTAAAAATACCATAACCTCTTTTATTAAAACCCTAATCCTATTATAATCCCTTAACCCTAATAATAACCCTAGCCGTCATTAGCATCCCATTACTGTTCCCTAATCCACCATTACTGTTCATCCTTCTTTGACTCTCGCTCTCTCTCTCCCTGTTAATCCACCGCCCCTACTCCGTTGCTCCGATCGCCCACCCTTCATTACCGCCATCCCCTCGCCTGCATCCCCGCACCCTCGTCCTCTCATCATTGACCTCACCGCCCCGTCGTCATCCCAGTTCTACCTGCTCGAACCCAACTCAACCCATCGCCATTAACCCATTTCTCGCCTCCGCCATCCCATGCTCCGATCCTTTATTCGTTAACCCCGAAACCACCGGAGAACCCAACCCTCATCATCGTCATTTGCCGCTATCGAAGCCCATTCATTTTCCCCGTTGGCATATTCCTCTATTTTCGAGCGAAAAATAGAGCCGTCGCTGAAACTGTCATTGCGTCGCTTCCCGACCGCAGCACCACCGCCACTCGTCGTCGTCGCCTTCATCGGTGTTGTCGCCAGCCACTGTCGCAGCCGTTGTCAAGCTCACTCTCGTTCTGTCGAAGCGAGAAAAAAGGCGATAGGTGATTGGTCACCTTGGCTGTTTGGTGTTCGGCAGAAGGTGAGTGGTTGGTTCCCGTGTTTGCTGTTTTGTTGGAGTGGATCTGGGTTTGGCATTTCCTGTTCTGCCTTGGATCTGGTGTGGATTTTTCCCGAGTTGTTGTTGCTTTGATGCTAGTCCTTCGCACGGGTTTTGCACGTATCTTTTGGGATTTTCGCCCGGGATTCTGATCTTGTTATTCTTATTATTTGAATTTGCAAAATAACAGGCAAGTCTCTTCTTGAACTAGCATCTTATTCTGTTCAAGTTTATTTGATCTCCTGCAAGTAGATCCCGTCCATTTCGTTATCAAACTTCTTTGACAATTCCGTTAAGTTTATCGAGGGTTTACACGATCTAACCCGACATACTCTTAGCATCATGCTATCGCTTTGATCTAAAACCTAGTCCCCATTGTTTCATGCATATGCACATTTAAATAACTAGATTCATGCATAGGACTACTTGACAAGTTGGACATGTTAAATTGTATGTGCTAGATTGAAGTTGATCAATGAATTGATACCATGCCTGTGATAATTGTATCTTAAACCTAGAAGTTTGCATGTTAACACCTAGGATCACATTGATTACCAATTTGCATACTATATGTGATCATATGATTTATTTATTTGCCTATTCATGTTAAGACAATTTTCTAAAATGTTATTTGTTCATTTTGTATCAAATTTTCACCCATGATAATGTCATAGTTTGAATTTCCTTTACACACATGAATATTTGGCCTCTGATGTCTAGTTTAACATCCTTTTGACGGATCTAAGTTCCTATATGTCATTTGCTAGATATCAATATTTTAGTATAGCCATGTTAGAAATTCCAGATTCACAAATGCATGCGTACCCTACTGTTTCTTAATTTAATTGACCATACTAACAGTAAAAGAAAAATCTAAAATAAATCTAGTTGAACCTACACACATGTAGGAATCACCCACAATTTTTATAGATTTTATTAATGAGTTCTCTGACCTGAAATAATTAGTTGAACACAACTTACTGAATGCTGCTTAAACATAAAACTTGAATAGAATAGAGTTTTCACCCTAGTTCCTGTATCTTTTATATGCCTTAATTATATTCTCTGGAACCGTGTGGAAGTCTACTTTCTAGACCTTCTGACTGATTCAGATTTTCTATTTTGTAGTGGCTATAATCCATATTTTAGTACAGCAAGGTCATGCTGTCCTGATCATGTGATGTGTGTTGATTTGACTTCTTTGCATCTTGCTTTGTCTGTAACGCATAGAATTAGTCACACTTAGTATTATACAACCTTGACACTCTCTTGCTTGCTCACATAGGATGAAAATAAATTAATAAAAAGTCAGGGTATTATGGGTAGATTTGGTAGTGAACGATCGGAAAATGTACTTGGCAAGGCCTTCTTGCCTGCATGAACACTTAACATAGAAGGAGGAGATTGTCATGGAAGAAGATTATCATGTTATCATGTTATCACGTTATCATGTTATCATGTTACACCGAGTACACGCTCTGTGAATTCACCATCGGTCTAAAACGTTCATTGTGTGTTTGCGTCGAACCTGTGGAATGAGACGCAGTAGTACGTGCACTAGATCGGCTAATAAAATGATTAATAACTTGCAAACTTGATCTTGTATTGAACTTGACTCGACATCACGCATTACATGTGTGATTATTGTAACTCTTTGATATTACTGCCTGTCTTTACTTTGTTCTTTGACTTTGACCTTGTCCCTTCTCTTTGATATACATGCTTTCCTTTATTCTCTGTTTTCCTCTACTTGCTGCTCGCGACTTGCTCTAAAGGCACTCTTTTATTTCTTTTTAGATCAAGTATTAACAGGTACCGAAGGAGCAATACCAGAAGAAATTGGTGAGCAAACTCTCTGAGGATCAGAGCTGGACTTTAGACTACTTAGCTATCTTTTGTTATTTGCTTATTATATTCCTTTTTATCATACTTTGTATTCTTGGGCTTTATGACCCGAATTTTTTTTATCCCAGATGTTGGATTATTATTTGGTGAATTTATTTCATGATTATTGTTGACTTTATTCATTGTTTATGTGGTTATATTCTTTGCCTGTGTGGTTGTTTCTCTTGTATATTGTTGAGTTAGACTGGTACAGCTTATAGATGATTTATAATCATTTACTGGGCCTACGTTACGTGCTCGCATTCTCGTATTTTGGGAAGCGGGGCGTGACATTAACAAAGGGGTGAAGGGGCAAGCGAAGCCCCACGAAGAAGGCATCACACGGAAAGAAACAATATTCCTCAGACAGGCCCTAACTCCATGACCTGGCAGGAATAAGTTGTACTCACAAGGAATCCCAAAGCCCATTCTAATCATGGCGAACTCCTCCCGTGTAAGGATGGTGGTGGCATAATCAGCCTCAGTAGTGTAGACAGACTCTGGCTCATCATATTTCATGCCAATCCTAAGAAACTTTCAGTCAACTACAGGATACTCCCTAATCAGTTCAGGGACTAAGAACAACGAGGTCTTAAGTGCGCATCCCCAATTTCTCTCAGGCTCGACGATCGTTTCCATAATAGTGGAACAACCGGCTACATCACACCCACTTTCCCCTTCGGAGAAGGGGCTGAACACAATACCATCATCTGCATCTAGACTAACTGATCTAGGGGAAGCATAGGGTGACGGAATGCTAGACTTAATGAACGACGATCGTGAGAATGTTACCTAGTCAAAGTAATGGCAATAACAAATGTACAGCCAGAAATTAGCACCACCGTTGAACACCAAATCAACCACCAGCTCTGCCCGGTGAAACACCGCAACTTCTAGAGAGACAAGCTCTCAAAATTTTCTACAGAGAGAGCTAATGGGGTAAATGAGGGAGAGGGGGGTGAAATCCCCTCATATTTAAAGAGCCTTCAAGACCAAATTGTCTTGTGGCGATATCATAGCCACCCACATGATCTAACGGTCAGATCACACTATACCAGGATCAATAAGAACAGGGTTTTGGTAACAATATGGTCAACCGGCAAAGCGGGCGAACGTCACAACGCTTGGCCAAGGAAAGAAGCCATCATGATGGGGCGAACAATTTCACAAACTCTCGATGGGCATGATAAGGTGAACAATCTCGCAAACACTTGGTGGGCGTGATGAGGTGAACAATTTCACAAACACTTGGTGGGTGTGATGGGGTGAACAATTTCACAAACACTTGGTAGCCGCCATGTTCACCACCAATAGAAGAAAACCCATCACCAACCAAGCTTCCATGTGACTAAGTCTACTAGCACGCATCGCGGCATCCCCCATTATCGTACAAGTTCAAGCTCAAAAGATGACTCAAACTCTAAAAGAGATAACCAAACCCAAGTTCCTTGTAAACACTCCACCTCCAAAATTCCCAGAAATTCTATATAAATAAGGAGTTAGATTTTTTCTAAATAAAGGCAAGAAGGCCCGGGTCGCGTCATAATTGGATTCGGTTCCAAATCCAAAGCCCATTTCACTTAAAATAAAGCTATAAGGCTTCGGGTCGGATCCAAACCAAACCCGAAACCCTGCTTCATCACTTCTTCATCAAAACCTCATCTTCCGAAGACAGCGCCCACCTCCGAGCTCTTGCTTCGTCCAAACTCTGAGCTCCCACTTAGTCAAAGATCCCTGCAAAACTCTTGGTCGACGACTTCACCAACACCCGATCACAACACGACGACAACGCTCCATTACCACGGCTTGGCGAGATGGCGACTGTCACTCATAGCTCGACTGCCAACACCCATAACTCACCAACGAACAAACACCATAGGTCGGCAATAAAGACTCATAGCTCGGCCCCCATAGCTCGGCGAGCTTGAAGCCCTCATAGCTCGATAGCGAGCTTCATAGCTTAGCGAGCTCGGCGACGAAGAATTGGTCGGCAAAAATAACATCACAAACCTCGTAACTCAACGAGAAATTGCGAGCTCTATAGCTCGGCGAAGCGAAAGAACTTATAGCTCGGCCAAACCTCAAGACTCACGATGGAAGAGAGAGTTCATAGGTCGCTGACCACTCTTGCATAGCTCAAAAATATCGAAAACAATCTCGACGAAGGTTCAAGTCGCCAAAACGGAGGTGCCAAAGTCGTAGCTCGCCCCAAAGCTCATAGCTCGACGCTGTGGTAGCTCGACGATGGCAAGAAACCATAGTTCGACTAGGATCAAAAGCCCATAGCTCAGCAAAATGGTCGGCCAAGCTAGGGGGTCTCCATAACCATCGCTAGCCCTTGAACCACTCCGAAATCAGAGTGCAAGCGTGACAAGTGGTCCAGATTCATCCACGTCGCCACTTTCTTCCTCAAAGCTCTGCTCAATTCTCCATCGTCTGATCTCACTCAGTGGGCGAGCTCTCTCGAGATCAACACATAAAATTTTGCAATGTCACCCTCCATCACAGCGGTCGAATCACCACCGTTCAAACGCATCAGTGGGCGAGCCAGCCCACGATCAAAGTCTCTGATCGCGCCAAGAAGCGTGCTGAGTTTGATAATTCATAAAAAATCCCATAAATTCATTTTAAATTCCAAAAATTAATTAAAATTTCAAAAAAAAATTATTTTAATTCCGAAAATTAATTAAAATTCTTGAAAAATAATTTAAAATTCGGTTTATTAATTATAAAATTTGAAATTTTGATTTTAAAATTGGGAAAAACTCTACAAATTTCGAAAAAAATGTGAAAAAAATGGGGAAAAAAAGGTTTATATATTTTACATAAAATTGAATTGTAGGAATATAATACTTACTATCTTTTATTCTTCATTTTCAGGAATTATTAGAATAGAACCCATTGATTCACACTTTCACAAGATCTTTACTTTCTATTACGAAGTCAATACTGGAAACTGGTGTGAATATTTGCAAGTGTACAAAATCGCAACAAGTAGTATAGTTTTAGTAAAAAGAGTGTCGAACCCACAGGGACTAATTATTTTATTGAGTACCGATATTACTAGATGAATCACTATTTAGGAGATCAAAACAACTAAATTAAATTAATCTAAAGACAACTAACTAAATTAATGAAGAGGGACAGAATATGAATTTATAATGTTTATTAATTGCAAAATCAATTCTAGGGCTTTTGACTTCACCTAGTTTATCTCACACAATTTATAATTCCATATGAATAAAAAGATTATTTTTCCAAGTTGTAGACCAAAATCCCCAAATTATTTAATGCTTTCTCTCGAACAACACCAAAAATATCTCCAACTAACAGTTTGTCATATCTCTATGCAAATTTAATTAATCGAAGACTCATTAAGTTCTGTGGATTTCTTAACGGTCACATTAATCGCAGTAAATCATCTCTAATTTCGCTCAATCAATAGTGTTTAATTTTATAGTTCTAAATCACAAATTACCTCTCGGTCTCTCCATGATCCAATAAATCATACAAATGTCTGCCCACCAATTGTACGCATTAAGAATAAAAATCAAACACACAACTATGGGAAAATAGAAAAATAAAATGGAATTAAAATTGTGTTCTCAAAACTAGGTTACATCGAAGCCCTAAAAAATAAATTTAGTTCATAATAAATTTGTAATCAACAAATATTGTCTTGCATTGCATTATAAAAATTAGAGAGAGAGAAAAGAGATACAAAAAGAGACTGCTTTTTTTGAAAGAAATTGCAAACCAAACAGCCTCGAACCGTGTTCTGAAAAGCAAAATCAGTTCTCTCTCTTGTCTGTCATCTCTGAGTTCCGAGCCGCTGAAGTCAGCAGCAAAACGTCACGTCAACTCGCCTTGAACCATGCGCCCACGTCAGTCACGTCTACTGTCTCTGTCGCGCCTCGAAAAGCACGCCAATACCCTTGTCTTTCACGCTCTCTCTCTCTTCCCTCTGTCCTGAACCACGTCAGCAGGCGGGCACAAGTGCTGTCACCTCACCTGATCGCCTTCAAATCTGATGTGGTTCGTCTATCTCTCTCTCTTTCTTTTGTTTTTACTTTTTTTTTGTAGCCGTCACCTCTTGGTAAGCGTGTTCCGCCTTGGTGTGTGTTTATAAGCAAACGGAAAGGAGAATTAGGGTTTACTTTTTGCAGAAAAATCCCCTCTTTTTCATTTATTTATTTTCTACCCTGAATTGCTCTTTATTTCTTTCTTCTTTTTCTTCTTTTTCCTTTTCTTGAAAATACGTGCTACATACACAAAATAAAATCATAAATTAGGATTTAAAAATAAAATTAATTAGTTTAAAATTAGTTAAACTAACTAACAATCATATTAGCTCATTTAAACCTATTTTACAATTTTTTATTGCAATTTCATCTCAATTGGCAAATTAAAATTTATATCTTTCATTTTTCACGGCAGAATTATATAATTTAAAAATCAACAAAATAATAAAATTTAATAAATCATTCTGTTTGTTTTGTTTGTTGAGTTTTACCAAAAATCTTTACATTTTGCATCAAAAATCTTATTTCCTCAAAAATAATTAATTACTTGAAATCTTATGGAAATAAGATAAATTATAAACAAGATAAATGAAAACAAGCAATTTTAATGGGTACATGAGTATAAATATATATATAAATTAGACACATCAAATACCCCCAAACATAAGATTTTGCTTGTCCTCGAGCAAAAAGTAAAATCATCAATAAAGGATCAATAATAGATCAACTCATCATACCAAGATATCTCATCATGCAAGCATCAAAATTTCACTACTCACTTTCTCTAGTGCAATTATTTATTCATAACTCCAAACCCAATCATATTTGTCATGCAATTAATGTAATTATAGTACGTAACAACTCCATCTTGTGATTACCCCTTTTCACTACTACAAATCGAGTAGCAAAACTAGAGTTTTTTTTTGGTCTCTTCTCTATGTTGTCACTTGCCTTTTGAAGCGAATGTAAACATTTATGATAAATTCACTCGGTTATTAAATAAGTCACAAACTTAAGAGTGCTTTGCATACTCATATTTTAAGTTGCCGTTTGACGTAAAAGTAAACATTGGTGATGAATACCCCTAGTTACTAAGCAACTCAAAACATTGGAGTAGATTTACTTAAACTCCGTTTAGGACTAAATCAAAGGGGATAATCACAAGAAAAAGTATCACTTTTTTCTTTTATGTATAATCGCATGACTCTTACAATTGTTTATGTAATTTTGAAATTCAATAATCCTAAAGTAAATAAGTATGCTTACTCTTGCTTTATAAGAAATTGTCTAACCTAAAAAAAATTATTTTAATGCTTATCACAATAAAGAACTCAAAAGTGTAATGGTGAGCCTAATTGAAATCCATTTTATTTTGTTTTTCTTTAAAATATATAAAATAAAAAATAAATTTATAACCCTTCCCCCAAACTTGAATATCATATTGTCCTCAATGGGAAAGGAAAAAAGAAAAACAAAAAGAATGCAAAAAGTTCAGAATTTCTTCCCTGATTCGTCTTAAAAATTCTGCACGCGCAGCGTTCAGTATTTTTGCGATATCTGAAGCTGTAGGTATCCAAATGGGCTGAATTTTTTTTGCTGGAAAGCTAAGACAATTTTCTATAATTTCTCTTTGAATCAGTTTTCCAGATTCTGACTCCATACTGCTAAAAAACAGCCATCAATGCAGGTGTATAGAACATCTCTGCCCGGCGACTTTCAAAATCCTGCAATAAATCAAAAATTAAAATTATAATAAACTAAAACAAAAATAAAATATAAATGCAGTAAAAGAAAACATGGCTTGCCTCCCAAGAAGCGCTAAGTTTTAAGCCATCAGTCAGACATGGAGGTAAGATGGTTATGTGACGCTAAGATCCAACAACATACGAGTCTCTTTTTCAATACTACTTTTCAGGTGTGGATTAGATTTTTTCTGTGCATCCGTCAAACTTGATGTTAGCGGCTCGAATTTCAATCGTTTCTTTCTTGAAGATGGAGTCTTTGATATCCCCACCTCCTTGAATGTCAGCTGAGAAAATGGATGAATAGATGGTGCAGCATCCAAATACATAACATATTTCAAATTCTTTTCTTTCTCAGATTCAAGGGTTGCTGAATTTGTTGGACATACTTTAATTGGTAACTTTCAACTTTGGCCTTATGTTTCTCGCCCACAATTAAATCAGTTTTACTTACTTGAATACACGACTGTTCTTCAAGAGGAAACTTTATAGAATTAAAAATATCAAAAGTTACTTGCTCATGCTGTGTTTGTTCTTCCACAATTGGTTCGTACTCTTCTTCCTTTTCAACCACATTTTATTCGGCATTTTCTTCTTGTGGTTGCTCAATTGTCCTCCCGCTTCTTATTATTATTGCTTTGACATGCTCCTCGGGATTAACCACTGTGTTACTAGGTATTGCTTCCTGCAGTTCTTTCGTTAAGAATATTTGAAATTTGACTAATTTGTACCTCAAGATTGTGAATGGAAGCCGAAGTTGAATTTGCAACATTTTGGATTGCCAAATCTGTCTTTTGTATGTATTGTTCTGTCTTTTGCATGTAGTGCATAAACATATCTTCAATTGTCGACTTCTTTTCTTGCTGTGAAAAATTTTGAGGTGGTCTAATTGCTCCTCCTTGATCGTTGTTCCATGAAAAATTTGGGGTTTTTCTCCATTCTTGATGATACGTGTTCGAATAAGGAATGTTTTGATGCCGAAAATTGGACACATAATTTGCTTGATTGAAATTTGATTGAGAAAAAGGGTTCCTCACTTGACAATCTGTACGTGAGTGATTTTCTACACAAAGATCACAAATCATATTAGATTGAATTGCATTAAAATTCATATTTCCTACTTGTTTAGATAAAATATCAATTTCTGCATTTAAAGTAGAAACAGGATCAAGTTCAAAAATTCCAACCACTTTTTTTGGCATTGTTCTCTTTGAAGACCACTGGTAATTATTTGATGACATCTCTTCTAAAAGTTCATAGGCTGCTTCGTGAGTTTTGCTCATAAGTGCACCTCCAGCTGCTGCGTCAACCATAGACCGATTTGTAACTCCCAAACCATTATAGAATATTTGCATTTGCAGCAATTTCAGTAGTTCATGATGAGGACACTTTCGCAATAACTCTTTGTACCTCTCTCATGCATCATACAAAGACTCGGTCTCAAATTGAATGAATGTGGCAATATCATTCCTTAGTTTTGTTGTCTTTGCTGGCGAAAAATACTTAGCCAAAATTTTTTGTGCAAGTCCCTCCCAAGTAGTAATACTACCGAGTGGTAGATAATGTAGCCAAGCCTTCGCCTTATCTCGTAGTGAAAAAGGAAAGAGTCTCAATCTGATTGCATCATCTGATACTCCGTTGTGCTTGAAAGTATCACAAATTTCAAGAAAGTTTGCAATGTGAACATAAAGATCCTCGTGCGGCAGTCCCTAGAATTGAACAGTCTGTTGAATCATTTGAATAATCGTCGGTTTAATCCCAAAATCGTTAGCTTCAATAACCGCCCTCTTTATGCTTGATGTTACTTCATGAATTGAGGGCATAGCATAGTCTCTCAAGGCCTTGTTCTCATAGTTCGCCATGATAATGTATTGTATGTCCCAAAATATAAGTATTGAAAAAAAAAATAGAAAAACTAAAAAAATAAAATAAGAAAAATAAATAAAAGTAAAAGTAAGTCAAAAGAAAATAAAGATGTAAAATAATAATAAATCAAAAGAAATAAAAAAAATCCAAACTAGTAATAATCTAGCAATTTTCAATATCAATAAAAGAATAACTAGTCCCCGGCAACGGCACCAAAAACTTGATGTGAATATTTGTAAGTGTACAAAATTGCAACAAGTAGTATAGTTTTAGTGAAAAGAGTGTCAAACCCACAGGGACTTGAGTACCGATATTACTAGATAAATCACTATTTGGAAGATCGAAACAACTAAATTAAATTATTCTAAAGACAACTAACTAAATTAATGAAGAGTGACAGAATATGAATTTATAATGTTTATTAATTGCAAAACCAATTCTAGAGCTTTTGACTTCTCCTAGTTTATCCCACACAATTTATAATTCCATATGAATAAAAAGATTATTTTTCTAAGTTGTAGACTAAAATCCCCAAATTATTTAATGCTTTCTCTCGAACAACACCAAAAATATCTCCAACTAACAGTTTGTCATATCTCTATGCAAATTTAATTAATCGAAGACTTATTTAGTTCTGTGGATTTCTTAACAGTCACATTAATCGCGGTAAATCATCTCTAATTTCGCTCAATCAATGATGTTTAATTTTATAGTTCTAAATCACAAATTACCTCTCGGTCTCTCCATGATCCAATAAATCATACAAATGTCTGTCCACCAATTGTACGCATTAAGAATAAAAATCAAACACAAACTTGGAAAAATACAAAAATAAAATGGAATTAAAATTGTGTTCTCAAAACTAGGCTACATCGAAGCCTTAGAAAATAAATTAGTTCATAATAAATTTGTAATTAACAAATATTGTCCTCGATTGCATTATAAAAATTAGAAAGAGAAAAGAGATACAAAAAGAGACTTCTTTTTTTGAAAGAAATTGCAAACCGATCGGCCTCGAACCGTGTTCTGAAAAGCAAAATTAGTTCTCTCTCTTGTCTGTCATCTCTGAGTTCCGAGCTGCTGAAGTCAGCAGCAAAATAGAATGTCAGCTCGCCTTGAACCACGCGCCCACGTCAGTCATGTCAGCTGTCTCTGTTGCGCCTCGAAAAGCACGCCAATACCCTGGTCTTTCACGCTCTCTCTCTTCCCTCTGTCCTGAGCCACATCAGCAGGCGGGCCCAAGTGCTGTCACGTCACCTGAGCGCCTTCAGATCTGATGTGGTTCGTCTATCGCTCTCTCCTTCTTCTGCTTTTACCTTCTTTTTTTTTGTAGCCGTCACCTCTTGGTAAGCGTGTTCTGCCTTGGTGTGTATTTATAAGCAAACGGAAAGGAGAATTAGGGTTTACTTTTTGCATAAAAATCCCCTCTTTTTCATTTATTTATTTTCTTCCGTGATTTGCTCTTTATTTCTTTCTTCATTTTCTTCTCTTTACTTTTCTTGAAAATACGTTCTGCATACACAAATTAAAATCATAAATTAAGATTTAAAAAAAAAATAATTAGTTTAAAATTAGTTAAACTAACTAACAATCATATTAGCTCATTTAAACCTCTTTTACAATTGTTTATTGCAATTTCATCTCAATTGGCGAATTAAAATTTATATCTTTCATTTTTCACGGCCAAATTCAACAAAACAATAAAATTTAATAAATCATTCTGTTTGTTTTGTTTGTTGAGTTTTACTAAAAATCTTTACTTTTTGCATCAAAAATCTTATTTCCTCAAAAATAATTAATTACTTGAAATTTTATGGAAATAAGATAAATTATAAACAAGATAAACGAAATCAAGCAATTTTAATGGGTAAATGAGTACAAATATATATATATATATATATATATATATATATATATATATATATATATATATATATATATATATGTATATAAATTAGACACATCAGAAACCTTATAAACCTTATAAAATAAGGATAAAGAATTTGAGAAATTTTCCATTGATCTATTGAATAACGTACAATTCAGTTAATTACTTGAAATCTTATGGAAATAAGATAAATTACAAACAAGATAAATGAACACAAGCAATTTTAATGGGTAAATGAGTACAAATATATATATATATATAAATTAGACACATCAGAAACCTTATAAACCTTATAAAATACAGATAAAGAATTTGAGAAATTTTCCATTGATCTATTGAATAACGTACAATTCAGTTATGCATAGACAAGTAACAAAAAAGAACAAAGAAATTATGCAGTTATAGTATTCCGTAATCTAGTTCAATTAAGAAAGAACCTTGTTTTGGATCGAATAGAACAATCAATATTTATTTGGCTAAATACTCCTCTCCCTCTGCCGAGGTCATAGAACAGGCCCGAATTCAAGTCAGAGATCTCAAAAATCATTGATGGTTCTAGAACTGCTAAATGGAAAATTCCAGAAAATTTCAAGAAGATATTCACTGCCTTCAGAAGCCACTGATCTGTTCCAAATATCTCCAAGAACCCTAACAGCTAAGATTGTACTCCAGAGTCCAAAAATAAGGCGTACTACTCCCCGAAAGCCAAAAAAATTATCTTCCGGGGGTGGGGAGCTTATGATGATGGTGAAAATCGCAGCATATCAGGGTCATACAATTCAAACACAGATCTCAAAACTTCTAAAGGCAGATTAATCATAACAGTCCTCCTTAACAGATTTGGGCCTTCTCCAAGCTCCTCTATAAGACATGGGCTTCTTTCAAGCAAATAAAAAGTGACAGACTGAGCCCGCTAGGAGAGACACCCGGCCTATGAAGGCTATGAGTCAAATCTTTTATCCCCAACAAGAGAACTTATCTCTTGAGGGGGAGAAACATAAAGGAGATAAGGAGTTAATATCGATCCAACGAATTTAGATCAATCTCTTGATATGTTTCTCTGGCCTATATTTACCCTCCCCCCTCCACATTCAAAAGGTAATCAACAAATCGCCAGTTTCTCTCTCAAACTCTCTTTCTCTTTCTGGATATGACCTGAGCATCAGAGGGTCTGTCACCAGGGCCAACCCCCAGTGTTTCATCCTTTTTGCAGGTCCATCGTTCGCGTCAGCAACCGTCGGATTCAAACCACTGTGGTCAGTCAACGATCCAGATTTAATCTCAGGAGCTTTAACCGCATTTCATGGCAAAGATTAAAGGTCAGATTTTTAGTAGTTTTCATTGAATAAGAACTCACTATCTATTTGCTCCCACACCAAAATAAACAGCAACACCCTTTCTCTATTTTTTTTATATAGTACCTACTGAGTTATCATTAAAATTTCTTTAATTCATTTTTTCTTATAAAGGTGAAACTACGATTCACTAAAAACATATTTATTATTGAAGTTGATTGTTTTTAAAAGAGCTAAAAATGAATTTTCCTTAAAGTCAATTGTTATTTGTATATCGAATATCAAAGGAATTATATGAAATCAGATTCATCTTTTGATTAAGAAGACAAATCACAAACCCTAGCTAGAATGAAGAATCCAATCGGAAAGAAGCGAGAATGAAGAACCCTATAATCAGGCCCAGCCCAGGGGTAAGCCCAACCATCCACTGGGATTGGGAAACCCCCTTTCATGGGGCAACAAAATTTTTTAAAAAAATCAATATATATATTTATATAGTAAAATAAAATTTATTAAGGGCCTATGTGTAATTTTTCAAACACTCATCTCTCTCTCTCTTCCTCTTCTAGTTCTGATCCTCTCTTTCTCTTTTCTTTCTCTTTCTCCCATCCCCGATCCGAAACCCAAATTCCTCCACCGCTCCTCCACTCCTCCACCGCTCCTCCGCTCCTTCGATCGTAGTTCCTTCTCCACCGAGGCTCCAACGAGCGACAGCTCATCCTTTCCATCAAAACTCTAAACCTAACCCTAGCCCTAATTGAAACCCTAAGTCCCTAATCTCCTTCGATCCTTCCTCTCCAGTCTCCATCGAAAAGTATTATATCTATTCTTCTTTTGTTCGTCTTCTTCTTTCAATTTAATGTGATTAACTGTGAATTCTGATTTACCGTGAATGTGATTTACTGTGAAACTATGAAAGCTTTAAATATTATGAGCATTATATATAGATTACTGTGAATTACGGTGAATTATGAATGCTTTAAATATTGTGAACTACATAATTACTGTGAGTCTGTAAATTATGCAGTTCTTTTAATTTAATACATTTTTTAGTTCATGTATGCATTCTTCGTTCAATCATACAGTAATAGAAGAAATGGTATGCATTTTGTAAGTAGTTCTTATGATATACATAGTGATTAAATTACCACTTCTCCAATTATGGAACTTGACAAAAAAAAAAAACTTTGAATAGCATGTTAAATAATACTGTTTAGTCATCAGTTTCACTTGCATTACCAATTTACCGTTCAATAAGTAAGTTTTATTTAAAATACATTCCTATCTAAAACCAAGTCATTGCCAAATAATTATAATTCTACAGAGAAGCAATAATTGTAAGGCCTTTTCTTTGTCATGCTTAATTAGGATGGTTGGTCAGCTGGGCCATTCTTTTACAGGTCAGCTTTGATAAATTTTGTAACTACCCAATTAATAGATACCAATTAATACACACAACACTGAAATACAATCAGTAAGCTATACTTGAAGATGGAATTAATATTTTGCCAAACTAAAGTATTGTATATCAAAACTTGCTGTATTTTTGAATGAAAACTTTGTTCCCCGAAGGAAGCCATTAGAGATGCAAGCTCTGCTTCTTTAGCTACTAAGGACTGATGAAGCCGGGCCTTTGAATTGCTCGCTTCATCGAGCTTCCTTCTATAAACTGGCAAGCACTCTCTCATGATCTTTGATAACATGCGACTTTTGTCTGTTTTGCTCTCTCCAATCTCTGCCCAACATTGTTGTTTTCATGCCGTAAAAAATAATTAGTCTGATATTTATATAAGTGAAGAAGACATGAAATTCAAGCTACAAGTTAAATGAATTGGTTTCAATAGGGTGAAAAGCAAGAACTTGTTATAACATGATAATAACGATTTAAGTAAACCCCATCAAAACATGATGAAGAATTTAAAAAGCAATCCAATAAATATAGGAAAGGCAAGGGAACTGAGGCTGAGATATTACAAGTTCTTTCTTAATACATTTTATATACTAATAGATAAATGAATAGATGATGGGCATCTTCTTCAGTTCTTTGACAAATAGCCTTGAATGAATATCATGAGTTAGGCACTCAAGGTACTGTAAAAAAGAATGTACGTATGTGTTAACAGAAAAGAAAAGAACCAATTAAAGGTCAATTAAAGGAAGAAACATAAATTCACAAAAAAGAAAATAACTTTTTTAATGTAAGACAAAAAAAGTTCAAACAGATATTCTGAATACAAGAAAATTTAAAGATAAAAAATTCCTTAGAGCAGAGTAGCTAGTGAAAGCAACTACTATTTGTTTTATCGGAGGAGCACAATGAAACCATCCTGGACTTTACGATCCAGGATTGTGAGAAAGTATCAATGATTCTAAGAGAGTAATGTTGGTTCACCGATGCCCTATTAAGATTTTAAAGGAAAATAATGAGTTTTTAAGAGACGAAAAGACTGGTAGGTGCTTTTCATCCAAGTTTTACACACGTAATTTTCTAAATGGAGAGAAAAACGAAAGGAAGTGGCTTGTCTATTCAAAGTGGCCCCTTTCGCCCAGTGTTGTTTCTTGGCACTTTCTTTGTTATGCCAACCTATTGCTAGCTATGAAGATTTTTCGTATGAGCTATTACGATTCTAATAGTTTTCGGTCTTTCTTTGTTTTGCTTTCATACATGACATCTTGGATTGAAGCCCTGATTTGAAATGGATGCCAAAAGCTATGGAAGGAGCCCCGAGAGGTTCAACCCTCGTTGCCACCACTCTCAAAGATAGCCCAGCATTCATATTCAACCCTACTGTCATCCATCATAGTAGATTATCCACCAACAAGAGCAGACGGGTTTTCCCAGCCGGAAGAAGAACTTGATTTTGCACCAGTTGTGGAAGAATCAACCGCTGGTCAATGAGTTAAATAAGGTGTTTTGTTTTTGTTGCAAGTTGTTCAAGCATAAACCAATGTCAAGTAACTTGGCCGAAAATGGGATAGATGATAGATGATTGGCATAACCTTCCTACAAAGCTTAGAGACCATGAAAGCAATAGGAAGCATTCGGCAAATAATGTGAAGTTGGTTGACTTGCAAAGGAGACTAAACCTAAAGGAAACAATTGATAAAAAAATGGAAGCACAAATCGGCAAGGAGAAAATTCGTTGGAAGAATGTACTCATTCACATTATTGCAGTTGTGAAGACCCTTTCTCGAAATAATTTGCAATTTCATCCAACCAATGAAAAGATTTATGAGAAGAACAATGGACTTTTTTGTCAACTTATTGAGGTTCTTGCTGAATTTGATTCAGTTATGCAAGACCATCTTCGGCGTGTGGTAGATAAAAAAATGCAACATCACTATTTGTGTCATAAGATTCAAAATGAGTTGATAAGCTTGTTAGCTAATGAGATCAAAGAGAAAATTCTTAAATTTTTTTAAAAAGCAAAGTACTTCTTGGTTATCCTTGATTGTACTCTGGATTTAAGTCATGAAGAACAATTGTCAATTATCATAAGGTGCGTAGATATTGAGGATTCAAGTGGAGTTAAGGTGGAAGAGTCTTTTCTTGGCTTCTTTAAGGTTGATGATACATCGGAACTTGGTCTTTTCAAACGGCTTGAAGATACTTTTGTTGAACTTAAACTCGACATTGATGGTATAAGAGGTCAAGGTTATGACAATGGGTGAAACATGAAAAGTAATCATCAAGGAGTACAAAAGAGACTTCTTGACATAAATCCTAGAGCTTTTTATGTACCATGTGGATGTCATAGCTTAAACCTTGCATTATGTGATATGGAAAAGTCTTGTGTGAAAGCTAAGAATTTTTTTTCATATGTGCAAAAGATTTATACTTTATTTTCGGGGTCCACACATCGGTGGGATATTCTGAGAACATATGTGACGGATTTGACACCAAAAGAATTATCCGTAACTCGTTTGGAAAGTCACATTGAAAGTGTTAGAGCAATAAGAAATCAAGCACCGGAATTGAGAGATGCCTTAATTCAAATCACCAATAGTTCTAAAGAGGATGTTGTGATGGCGGAAGCTAAAGGTTCGTGCAAAAATGCTTTAGAGGATTTTGAGTTCTTAATTAGTTTATATGTTTGGTACAAAATCTTAGACAAAGTTAATCGTGTTAGCAAAATACTTCAACAAGAAGAGATGATTTAGAGGATGTAAGCAAATACAGCGTTCCCTCATGCTTTCCTTTTGCAATCACCCTTGAACCTGCAGCTATACACCACTTTCCACTACCAACTGTAGTAGACAACCCCTCTTTGTCTAGCCTTCCAATCAAGATAAGATTTTCTTTCAAGTCTGGAACATGCCTTGTCTCCCGCAAGACAACACTTTGATCATCAATGGTGTTCAAACGAACAGTACCAACCCCACGTACAGGACACCGGTGACCATTCTCCACGACCACATCTCCAAAAGAACCCTCCTCGTAGTCATCAAATACCTCTCTCCTCGGAGTGCAATGAAAATAAGCTCCCGAATCGATACACCAATCTTGAGTGCACAACTCCTCCCGAGCTGATAAGCATAACTCCTAAACAAGCCCTCCTTGGACTTCCTTTGGGTTATCTCTCTTCGGTTTGTCCCGCTTCTTGTTCATATAAGCCTTACAACTGCGCATCATGTGACCCTTCTTGTGACAATACCAACACTCAGGCCCATGTCCTCCATCGCTGTCATCAGACCCACTCTTAGATGAACTATTCTGATCCTTTCTTCATCGACTGTTCTTAGATCTCCCACGTCTCTTCTCAACGTACATAGCGGAATCTCTAGAAGATGATGATGGATATCCCCCGTTTCTCACCCTTCTCAGCTCCTTATTCAGAATGCTACTCACCTCATCCTGTAAAGTCGTCGAATCTGTCATAGTGTCTGTAATAGTTTGTTCTACTGTACCATAACTATCTAGTAAAGTAGATAGAAGTAACAATGACCGCTCCCTCTCTGAAAACTTTAAACATGCAGCTTCCATCTGGTTGTAAACCATACAGTAATTGTTCACATGTTCTGCTACTGAACCTCCTTCCCTTAACTTCATATTAACCAATTTCTTCAGATGAAGAATTTGATTAGATGTCGACGGTTTCTCATACATATCCGTGAGAATCTCCATAGCCTCCTTTATGGTCTTTGCCTTCGAGATATGAAATAATGCCTTCCTACTCAGTCCCAACTGAATCTGCCCCAGCACCTTCTGATCCAAATGATTCCACTCCGCCAAGACCTTCGCATCCTTGTCTGCACCTACCAGCTTCTCATCAAACAATGGACCATCAAGATCTTTCTGACGAAGTGTAGCGTCCCGAATTTCTAATATAATATCTTAGAAATACGTGGCACAATTCCCAGCATCAACTTCAATGTAATAGCAAACACAGCCCAAAACACCGATAATTTTTTTTTCAAACTTTTATTACAACAATCTTTACAAACACAGCGGAATACAAACACCTTGAATTACAACTCTCTTTTTACAACACTTCTTTTACAAAATTTACACAAAAGCTCTATTACATCAATTTATCTCAAGCATCCAAATCCCAAGCTCTAAGCAACAATAACCTGTAAAACATGAGACTAAAGATGATCCCTAACCCCCAAAACTAAAGGGGTCAGCCATAAAGGTGTGAGTGACAAAAAAACAAGCAACATGCAACATAATTAATCATAAAACACTGAGTCATCAACAACATATATTAACAGCAAGAATAAATGAAATGAGAAATAACAAATAAGTAAAGCATGAGAACATCAAGGAATATAAGATAGTAAATAGTAAAACATGAAAACATCAAGTGAATCTAGACTGTCAAGTGTAGGAAAAATAGGAAAATACAAGCATAAAACCAAGTCAAGAAAACACAATCTCTATATGCTGACTCTCTAATGCATACTTGTCGGATTTTATGCATTCCATAGTACATAGGTCCGGTGCAAGCCCTTAACGATCTCCACTTATAGGGATAACCCCTCGTTATGTGACTAATCCTACTATGGTGATGGAAAACAAGATCCAGAATACTTCGCGAATAGGCACCACAGCCTTCGACGCGCAAGCATCATGTTAGATAGCTCAAAAACAACCGGTGAATCATCTCCCAAACCCCGTGTACCCCACGAATAGGCTTGCAAGGCCCTCGACGTGCAAATACACCAGGTACATTCCGTGAATAGGCCTGCCGACCCTCAACATGCGAATGCACCCTGTATGCTCCGTGAAGTTCTTGTCAGTGACAAGTTCAGTGAAGTAGCTAATCAATAAAGTAGGCAAGGAGCAGATTCAAGTGATAGAGCTAGTCCGGATGGATAAGAGATTGTAGCTAGGCGATGGAAATCCCTCTTGCTAGTTGGCCAGGGAAGGAGCCGGGCCTGCAGACCCTCGACACGCGAACACACAAATATCCTCTCGAGAAAGAATAACAAACAGTCCTGGAACGCATCCGTTGGACTAACAAAACTATGAGCCTATACTTACGTTTCCCAAGTTCCATCACATCCCCACTAGTGCCTGTCCTTAAGTTGTTTATTATTAAAACACAAAATCTCCATCTCTAGAGTTAGTGTATCCTGCCGGACTTAAATACTCAACATCAACTAAACCAAGACCCCACAGGTCTAACTCAACAAATCTCAACTGCCGGTTCACAGGAATCCCACTCAACTCCTAGAGATCTCAACAAGACCAAAATTCACAAATACATCGTCAAAACGATCATAAGGAGAAACCTCTCCAATCAACAAAATTCAAGCCTTTATAAAATTCTAGAATTCAAATCCAACAATAAAATATATTGAAAACATATGTTCTGTAGAAACATTAATATTTAGGATAGTAAGTTATAGATCCAAAAATATTTAAAGAATCAATCATGTTAAAATAGCATCAAAATTTCTCAAAACATATCACTAGCGGTCGACTGCAACGTAGAGTCGGTCAACTGTCCAGAGCGAAAATTCAACATTTTTAAGAAAATAATACTAAGTGTTGACTGTCGACTTGTAAAAGACACCAGTCGACTGTCCCCAAAGAGAATTCCATGATTTTAAGAAAACAATCTAAGTGTTATAAGTCGACTATAAAACTATCGGTCGACTGTCCAGAGAAAAATCCAATAATCCTTTAATAAATAATTCTAAGGGTTACCAGTCGACTATAAAAGTCCTCAGTCGACTGTCCAGAACGAAATTTCAAGAAAAACTAGAGAACATAGCAGCCGGGTCGTGTCGGTCGACTAAGAAGTCATACCAGTCGACTGTCGACCTACAGACTGTATACTTTTGGTTGTGCACATTTCAACTGATACGTAGTTTTACTTTATGAAAATGATTTCTACAAAAAATTATATTTCTTATATGATCAAATACGACTTGTAGGATTTATAATAACCCATAAAGCTAAACCAAAACTACTTGAGTTTATAAAAATAGAGATTTGTTAATTTCTTTCAATCAAACATGAATTTGTGCATATAATCAAAATAGAGTTTCTTAAAAATCGATTACTCATTGAAATTGCTTCGTATTGAGATCCAAACCACATCAATACCAAATCTCAAAAGAAAATCTCCAAATTAAATCAAAAATGTATCAATCTCAAATTTTAGTCATCACAACTCAAATCCTCAAGACGTTGTCTTTTAATCCATTACCCATTCTCAAAATTCCTCAAACTCAAACTCAACTATTCACAATAGCTGATTCATAAACAAATTTATCCTTAACATGGCCAAGTTGCATTCATCCAACTCACCAATAGTCCAAAAATCTCATCTTTAATTAATTAATGCATAACATCCATCATACTCAATCAAATCAGCAATAATCCAAAAGAAATAGCATACTCACAATTTATATTAGGTTCTCCTACAATCTAAAATCATCCACATGAAATTATACTCACAATAACTAGGATTCTTCTCAAAGATCCACTTTTATCATCCATCCAACATACTTATTCATACCAAACCCTAGCAAGCTTTCTAATAGGTGAAATTCAACATCCAAGATCAATCAAAACATTCATATCATTCGCATACAACATACACAAATCAAAAGAAAACAAACAAGTCACTCACCTTGTAGAAGAGATCAAACGAATGCAAATAGAAAATAGGGAAAAAGCCTCTCCTTCGCAAGGAATCCAAGATCTTCTCTTTCAATCTCCAAGAAAAATAAAAATAATAAAACCTTTGTGTTGTGCAGCGAAAGAAGACTGCACTCCACCTTTTAAATAGGCCGGAAACTGAAGGATTAGGGTTTTAAACACATTTGCAAAATAATCCTTTAACAAATTACTACTTTACATATATAAACCTTTCTTTATAAAGTAGTTAAAATAAGTTAAATAAATTAAAACTAAATCAAATCCTTTTACTACTGAGTTTTCCAGCAATCCAGCACATCCCAGAAATAAAGAAAATTCGAATTTGTACTCAGGGTGGCCATTTTGCACAAAAGTCTTTTTTTTGTAATATTTGCAAATACATCATAAAATATTAGTAAAAATCTAAAAAATTCAGAAATAATATCTAATAAAACATATTATATTTTCCAATTAAAATATCTGACTTTTACTTTCCAGGAAAATATTTTCACAAGATCCAACATAAATTTCATATTTGCAAAAATACCATATTTATTTAAATCTTTACCAAATCGACTCTAAATAAAATTTAAATATATTTTAATTTCAATGATGACCATGGAAAGCCCAAAAATCAGTAAAAATGAAATTTCATTATTTATTTGAGATCAAAACAGCTTTTTTACATAAAAGGCCCCTCTCTTTCGAGGTATTAATAAAAATAGTTTCTTTATTCAGAAAAATTCCAAAATTTAGAATATACTCTATTATAAGTAGGAGAATTTATTAAAAATATAAAATTGGATATTTACACCAAAAATATTTGCACGTGTAAAAAGATAAATCTTCAGAAAAATATTTATTAATTCTCCAAAAAATCATTTTAATTCATTTATAAATCTTTAAAATTATATTTAAAAATATGGGGTACTACACGAAGATACGCTATTATCTGAATCTTCCACATCGCGAAGTCACTCCCATCAAATTTCTTAATCTTCATCTTGTTATTGGCCATCTCAAACCAACTGCTCCTATACCACTTGTCGGAGTAATTCTACCCCACAACTTGTAGTGCTAATAGCGGAAACACACCATAAGCAATAGAAACTCCCAAGACTTAGATGAACCAAGAACAAGCCACCATAATAAATGGATCTCACAAGAATACAACCAATATGCAGAGAAAACCAATACTTCTTATTTCCAAAAAAATACAAAGATTACAAAAGAGATTACAACTCTCAATCTCTCTCTCTCTCACCTTTGAAACACTCGGTACAATCTCTCTTAAAGTTAAAAAATGATAACGGCTTACCTCTTAATACACAAGTTCATCCTAACCCTAGAGTTTACGACCATATATATAGCTCCCAGGTAAATCCTAAAAGATAAACACAAATATAGCAATTGGGCCTTTAAACTCGTAAGCCCAAAATAATCAGCCGCGTTGCCGATCGACGCACCCCTAGTGACGATCGACTGCAACGTGTAAAACCAACCCAGAGAGCTGACCAGTCAACTGCACCCCCTAGGTCGGCCGACCATCCTCTCCTCTATTGAACTTATACACTCGTAGAACTGTCAGTCTAGGGTCGGTCGACCACAACCCTCCAGGCTACTCTTCTTCTACTTACTGCTTGTCTTCTCTTCTTTATCTCCTCCTCTTCTTCTCCAACTTCAAGTACTCCGTGCCTACATGTATTTGAGGCCACAATTCCTAACAGAGGAGTGGACGTAGGAATTGTCAGAATGTTCGCACAACGAGGATTCTATATAGTCGGGAGGTGGATTCCGGGACTGGAATCCGTACTCGTGGAATGTCTAAACTTTACTTTTGTTACCGTAGTAGGATTTTGATGACGAGGGATTGAACTCTATAATGAGGAGTATGTTAAGGGCTTACCCTCAGACCTATACAGTATAGGATGCATAGAATCCAAACAAGTATGCATTAGTGCATCGTAAGTGTAAGTGTCTGCATTAGGGATTAGGTTCATATCATACACTGGCATGTTTAGGATAGTCACTTCTTATATTTTATTTCGCATTCAAGTTTTTGATTGCTAAAGTAGAAGAATCGCTGTGTTATAGCATTGCATCAGTTATATGCAACAGACGTGCCCACAGTTTCCAAGTTGTAGGATCGGATTTGGCAGGGATTTGAAGTCACTATGAGAGAGTTCACAAGATTGAAGATCTTTCATTATCATATATATATTGTACTTATTTATTTCTGTTGTGCTATTGTAAACAATGATGTTGTAAATGAAATTTTTTTATTTTCCCTGTATATTTGTACGAAGTTGAAGTAAAAGATCATATTTTTGCTACGAATTACCTGTATTTGGAATTCGGAGCGTTACACCAGTTCTTATCAAATCATTGCTTAGTGCATTACCTGTGTACTACACTTCCTTCTTCAAACTGCCCTTTTGGGTCATTAGAAGAATTGATCAGATTAGGAGCAAACTTTTCTAGACTAGGACTGATACAGATGCGAGGGGCACTTCTTTTATGCAATGGAAGAGGGTCTGCCAGCCAAAGCAGCAGGGGGGGGGATGGAATAGTAGATCTGAAGATCTTCAATGTGGCCTTACTCCTCAAATGGTGGTGGAAAATTATATATCTTGATTCACTAGTAAGTCAAACCCTACAATCAGTATACTACAATGCCAACTCCCATAGCTTTGTTTGCCCCTCTCAAGCCTCAAATTTCTGGAAAGGGGTCTTCCATTTAAAGGAGCAATTCATGCAAAGTGTAAACTGGAAACTAGGCAATGGAAAACTGATCAAATCTTGGACCTCAAGGTGGATTGAGGGGAGCAACTTCTCCTCAACATCTCGCATTGACAGCAGCAGCCTAGAACCCTGAAGCAGATATACTTTCTCGTGGTGAATGGATCAACAACGCCTGGTATTGGAGACCAAGACATAGTAACATCTCTAATCCAATCCTTAGAGAAGAGAAATGGAGGTTGTTGGAGCTTATAGCATACATACACCCAACAGAAGATGCAGACAGACCATCATGGAGACACAGTGCAACTGGTATATTCATAGTCAAGTTAGCCAACAACTTCTTCAATTACTCTGGACTCTAATCTCCTAATCATAATGCAGCATGGAACTCAATAGCCCCCCCTAAAGTGAAAAATCTTCATCTGTTAGTTGAGCTGGGAGAAGATCAATTCCAAAGCAGCACTCTTGGACAAAGGAAGGTTAACAGACCCAACATGCACAGCCTGTGTGTCACGCCCCACTTCGCAAGATACGGAAACACGAGCACGTAACAAAGGCCCAGCGAATGATAAAATACCATCCCTAGCTGTAACAGATTACTCAACAATACACAAGAGAATACAACCACGCAAGAAAGAATAACCACATAAATAAAGAATGAACTCCAAAAATAATTATGAAATAAATTCACCAAATAATATCCAACTTCTGAGAAAAAGTAAACTTCGGGATACACAAGCCCGAAATACAAAGTATAATAAAAGCAATAAAACAAACAAATAACATGAGATAACTATAATAGTCTAATAGTCCAGCTTCGATCTTCAGAAAGTTTGTTCACCAAGTCCTTGAGTCATATTTCCTTCTGTACCTACAAACTCATTGACTAGAGGTGGGAAAAATATTGTCCGTTAGAGCAAGGTACGGACAGCAAGTAGCGAATGCAAATAAACAAAGAAAATATTGTATGTCAAGAAATAATAGGCTAGAACAAAATCAAAGATCAATGACAATAACAAAAGTTGATGATATAATCAAAGTCTAGAATTTATGATGCAATAAACAGTGATTGTAATTAATGATGCAAGATCAATAACAATAATCATGATCAAGAATGCAAGTTTCAATCCTAGGTTTGATAGTTTTTTATTATCCTATATAATGCATGTGATACTGTGTCCCATACTACAGGTTCGGTGCATTCAAACAATGATCATTTAGACTATGATGGTGAACTCAACAGATCGTGTACTCAGCACAATAATCAACAATTAACAATCAATATTCCCCAATCAATAATCTACCATTCAAAACCATAATCAATCTAGAACAAGGAGCCCAACCGAGTACAATCTCCGATTGTTCACTACCAAGTCGACCCTTATTTACCCCAGCTTGTTAATATTTTATTATACTTAAGTGTGGACATGCATTGGGTAAAGGAGTTTTGAAATGGAGTCAAAGAGATGGCAAGGCTATGCAATGCATGATATAACTAATTATATTCCCTATATGCACAATCAAACATGGACATATAAGAAAAACACAAAGCACACATTCTGGACAACAAGACGTTGCTATACAAAAATCAAATTTTTCGATGTTACAGAAAAGCAAATTAGGTTTCGTCAGAGATTCTGGAAAGTAAACTCTCTGGCGGTTCTAGCAAATATTTACACGACACATAATAAATACATAAACTAGGCCTATAAATTCATTCTTTACAGATTATAAGTTCAGGCAGCATGTTAGAGTCAAAATACTTGTGTATAAAAATAGACTGTAAAATACTTTGAAAATCTCATAAATATCATATTTTAATTTCTAACAATGTTTAGTAACAACACGATTAATCTCAAATTTTATTTCTTAAAATTAATCAACGGTTTTAGTTAGTTAAGCAGGGTGATGCATATTTAAACAGCATTCTGGAATTCAAACGTCAATGTACGAAAATATGCATATCTTGCAATCTTTAGGTCAAATTGCAAAACCGTTAGATGATCTGGAATCAAGACACACAGGGCTATAATTCGCAATTGATGAGTTCTAATTGATATTATATGTAGCTGGGTCAAAAATTGAGTTCTTTACTGAACTAGTGTTCTAACAATAACCTAGAGTCAACTTTTCACATTTATAAAAGGTCTGAAAAATTATCGAATAATCTTACAAAAATAATAATGTGACTCTTAGTTATGTCTAGTAACAAAATATAAAATTGCAAGTTATAATTATATTGTTAGCATTTTATTTTAATAGAAAATGAAGTTGATGTATCTCTGGACAAAAATCTAGAAATTGAAAACATAGTAGTACTAAAAATATGATATCTTTCAGTTCGTATATCAAAATCTAGTTCTGTAAAAAGTTCTGAAAAATAGATTCAAAAAGCTACATATGGTGTTTACAAAGTTTTATCAAATTACGACAGAAACTATGTTGAAAACTCAATCAACACACACCAAACAGCAGGCCAGCAAGTAGGTTACTATTAAAGGACAACAAAATAACCAAGTAAGCATATGATTTCGAAGCAAAAATTATAGAAACTCATAGTCAATCTTTAGGGTGGAATTCTTTTATTGATGAGACAAATTATTATCAACATAGCATGATCATTACATTCAAACGAAAAGCATTCAATCATCAATGTCTATATACATGTTCCTAATCTAAGTATTCATGTCGTGTATGCATGTGACTATATACAGGCTTGGGTTTGAATCAAGGGAAAAGGCATGAAAAGATGACTACTACTTGGTTTCGCCGATGAATCCGTAATAGTCTCTTTGAAGGTATCAAACAGGTAAAATATGATAATTAAAAGAGGAGCTACTTGCGGAGATCAAAAAAAAATTCTTGAACAAAAATAAAACTAGTTCAAGAGAAACTTGCCCTAACGATGATGATTCTGAACACGAGAGAATAACGAGACAAGGATCCCGACGACAACAATACACGTACAAACTAGGGGTGGCCAGAGTGTGGGTGATGGCGACTACAGGTGGTGGTGTACAGGGGACAGCAGGGTTGTTGGTGTTCGGGGTGGCGATGGCAGGGGATCGACGATGATAGTGGTGGTCGCCGTGTGCAGGCGCTCAGGTGCAGGGCGTCGACGAGGAGGAGAAAATGTGAGCGAGATAGGGACAGCGGTGGTCGAGGTGGATGGGCTTCTGCAGTCGATGGAGGGAGGACGGTGGTGGAACAATTGACAGTGGTTGCAAGGTCGAGGGGCTGGCGAGGGCGAAGATGATGAAGACGAGGGCGGTGAGGTGTAGCGGTGGTCGGAGCGACGGAGACGGGAGGTTGAAGGTTGAGATGCATGGGTTCGGAAAGAAACAGAGGAAAGGGAAAGAGATTAGCGGCGGGAGAGATTAAGATTAGATTAATTAGGTTAAGATTAATGAGGGTTAATGGATATTTATAGGGTATTTTGGATGTTGGGTTTAGGTTGCAGGTTAACAGGTTATAGGGTATGGGTCTAGGATCTCATAAGAGAATAAATAATAGGGGGAAGGACCTATAGGTACCTAAAGTTTGTCCTAATACCCTAAACACACCTGAAGTGATGGTAATACCCTAAACACACCTGAACTTTTCAAAATTGGACCAATAGGCACCTGGCGTCCAAATCCGTTAGTTTTTTAACAATTAGGGGGTGAAATTACTTTTTCACCCCCACCCCCACCTTCTTTCTTCTCCATTCTCTGTTTCTTCTTCCCCTTCAATGACAACCCAAAAGCCTGACCCCCCAACGCCACACCTCCTCTTCACCATCGCCACCGAGCTCTGCCTCCGACCACCTATCCTCCATTTAAAGCACCTCCTCGCCATCTCTATTACCTTCTCCACCACCCTCAACTCCACCGCACACCTCCTCTGCTGCTCTCCTCCACCACCGCACACCTCCTTCGCTACTCTCCTCACCACCACCACCACTCACTGCCCTCGACGAACACCACCGAAGCACCCCAAGCTCTATCATAGTTGAGTGGTGGTCGAGGTAGCGAAGAACAACAACAGCAAGAATGGAAAAACAAACAGTGAAGACAAAGGCGACTGCAGCAGTGGTGGTGTGGAAAGCTTCAGTGTTTGGGTTGGCGACTGCGGCAGTGGTGGTGCGAACGGGCGACTGGAACGGTGATAGTGGTGAGAGATAGTTGAGGGGTTGCACTGCAGTGAGGAGAGGAGGAGGAGCTTGGGGTTGGGTGGTCGAATGGCAATGGCAGGGTGTTTCTTCGAGCGAAAGGGTGCAGGCGGTCGTGGTGCTAATGGCAGGGAGTCATGGCTCAACGGCGAGGCTGAAGGGAAAGCGGAAGTGGCAAAGCTGGAAGCGACTCGACGGTGCTGTCAACAGTGGAAGCAAGTAGGGCGGCAGAGTGATGGTCAAGGCGAGGCGTTGGGGGAATGGGTTAGGATGTAGGCGGTGGCCGGTGGAAGGCGAGGCAGCGGAGGGGGATGGCGACGTCGACGGACATGGAGGTCGCGTGAGGTGGTGCCGGAGGAGGGACGAAGATGGGTTTGGGGCGCTCTATTTCAAAACAGAGGAGGGAGAGAGAGAGAGGGAGTTATTATAAAAAATTTGGAGGGTATTTTAGTCTTTTCATGTGCCTCTTAATGGGTTTAAACCCGTTAAGGGGTATATTCCAGGAATATTTGACTAACTTAACTGAGAAATTAACGGCGGGGGTCTTTAGGTCCAAATAATAGAAGTTTGGGTGCTATTGGGGTATTATAGAAACTTTAGGTGTGTGTAGGTAATTTCTATAAACTTTAGGTGCCAATAAGTCATTCTCCCTAAACAATAATAATAATGAGGAAATGAATACAATGGATTAAAATAAACCCAATACACAAAAGAATAAAATTAGCAGTGCACCAAAATTTCAGAGTTCAAGCCAAAAGAATACAGATGATCGAAAGAGAAAAAATGAGTCCAAGGGATATCAAGAATTATTATTAAAATAAATCCGAATACAAAATATTAAGAAAGAAGAATTACAAATAAAGATCCGAAAGAAAGAAAAAAAATAGAAATAGGGGTTACTATTGCTACCCACCTTACAAGAAGAATTTCGTCCTCGAAATTCATTCAAGTGTTACATAGGGCAACCCCAAAAAAATCAAAACAACAAAAACCCAAACAACTACTCAAAAACATGGGGGGACTTCTTTTGGATCTCCTCCTCAAGTTCCCAAGTCGGCTCACCGGACGAGTGAGGATTCCAAAAGACACGAACAAGCTTGATGACTTTATTCTTCAGGTCTTTCTCACGTCTGTCCAAGATAGAGATTGGTTGGACTTCGCATGATAAGTCTGGTCTCACAGACAACTCTAAGTAGTCAAACACATGAATGTCATCCCTGATGTACTTCATGAGCTGAGAGACATGGAATACATCATGGACAACTGATAAAGTCGGCGGCAGCGCGAGCCTGTAGGCTACCTTGCCCACTCGTTCCACAATATCGAATGGACTGATGAACCGGGGACTCAGCTTGCCCCCTCCTCCAAATTGGATAACACCTTTCCATGGCGTTACCTTGAGGAACACATGATCGCCTGCCACAAACTCTAAAGGCCTTCAACGACAGTCAACCCACTTCTTCTGCCTGTCCTGAGCTGCTTGCAAGTGCTTTCTGATCTGAGCCACTGCAACAACAGTTCTTGTGATCAACTCAAGCCCCAAAAATTTCCTCTTGCCAATATCATCCCAAAAGATCGGCAATCTACACTTCCGACCATAAAGCACCTCATACGGAGCTGCCTTGAGACTCGTCTGGTAGTTGTTGTTGTATGAGAACTCAACCAAGTGTAGGTGATCTTTCCAAGAACCTCCAAATTGAAGAACACAAGACCTCAACATGTCCTCAAATGTCTGTATCATTCTTTCGGATTGCCCATCTGTTTGTGGGTGAAATGCAGTATTGTAGCTCAACTTAGTACCCAAGCTCCTCTGAAGACTCTCTCAAAACTAAGATCTAAACTTCATATCTTTATCCGATACGATGCTGACAGGAACTCCATGCAGTCTCATAACTTCCTACATGTACTTCTCTACCAGGCTCTCGGTGGACCCAAATAAGCACTCTTCTTCAAACGGTCCACTATCCCCCAAATAACGCTGTAACCTTTGGGACTCCTTGGTAGTGCCGTCACGAAATCCATAGTGATTTTCTCCCATTTCCATTCCGGGATCAGAAGAGGTTGAAGAAGTCCAGCAGTCCTCTGATGCTCTGCCTTGACTTGCTGACAGATTCGACACTGAGAAACAAATCTCGCTATGGCTCTCTTCATACCATGCCACTAAAAATGTTGCTTCAGATCTCTGTACATCTTCGTGCCTCCAGGATGAATAGAGTAGGGCGAGCAATGAGCTTCTGTAAGGAGCTTCTGCCTGACTTCACCCCTAGGTACACACAACCTAACTCCAAAACGAAGCGACCCATCAGAATGAATTACCAAGTCAGTTCTCAAGCCAGCTTCCACTTCACTCCGAAATTCCTGCAACTGCTGGTCACCAGCCTAGGCCTCCTTGATCTTCTCTATCAGTGAATACTACAACTGCAACACCATACACTGATGTGCTAAACCGGCTGGGTGAGGAACATAGCAGCAGGTCGCCTACTCAAATCATCGGGCACTAGGTTCACTTTACCAGGGTGATACTGCAAGTTGATGTCGTAGTTCGCCATCAATTCTAGCCATCTCCTCTACCTCATATTCAATTCCCTCTAAGTGAACACATACTTGAGACTCTTATGATCAGTGAATATCTCAACTCTATCCAAAGTAGATAGTGCCTCCATAACTTTAGGGCAAAGACTACAGTTGCAAGCTCAAGATCATGTGTGGGATAGTTCTTCTCATGAGGCCTCAACTGCCTAGATGCATAAGCGAAAACCCTTCCTCACTGCATCAGCACTACTCCCAAGCCTCTGCCCGAAGCATCACAATGAATCACAAAGCCTCCAGAACTATCTGGAATGGTCAGCACTGGAGCTGACGTCAACCGGTTCTTCAATGCCACGAAGGCTTCCTTACAAGCTCCATCCCAAACAAACTTCTGCTCCTTCCTCATCAAATTGGTTAGGGGTCCAGCAATCTTCGAGAATTCTTGGACAAACTTCTGATAATACCCCGCCAATCTGAGGAAACTCTGCACTTCAGATGCTGACTTCGACACTGGCCAATCCTTGATAGCAGAAATCTTCGACGAATCAACAGATACACCATCGCCAGAGATAATATGGCCCAGAAATGCAACACGGTCGAGCCAGAACTCACACTTACTGAGCTTCCCATAGAGTTGATTCTCCCTCAAAGTCTGCAAGACAATCTTCAAATGCCCAACATGATCTCTGCTCCGAGAATACACCAAAATATCATCGATAAACACCACCACGAACTTGTCCAAGAACGGAGAGAACACCTGGTTCATCAAACTCATGAACAACACTGGTGCATTAGTAACTCTAAATGGCATTACTAAGAACTCATAATGTCTATATCTCGTGCGAAACACCGTTTTCTGAGTATCTTCAGTCTTCACCTTAACTTGATGATAGCCAGAACGGAGATTCAACTTCTAGAAAATTGAAGCACTTCCCAGCTGATCAAATAGATCATCGATCCTCAGCAGAGGGTACCGGTTCTTAAAAGTGACATTGTTCAGCTCACGGTAGTCAATGCGGTAGTCAATGCAGAGCCTGCGACTACCATCCTTCTTATTGACGAATAATACTGGGGCACCCGAAGGCAAAACACTTGGCCTGATAAAACTCTTATCCAACAACTCCTGAACTTGCACCTTCAGTTCCACCAACTCAACTGGTGCCATCCGGTACAGACTCTTCGAGATTGCTCTCATTCCTGGTTGAACTTTGATACCGAATACCACATCTCGTTCTGGCGGCAATCCAGGAAACTATTCTTGGAAAAACATCGAGGAAATTCTGAACAACAACGAATGTAACTGCACCATCAGTGCACAACAACTCAAGTGCACGAGCCTCCTAGTTCATCGAGTTCTTGACACGCCCAGACGGTGTCTCACCCGCATGAAACACAAACTCTTGGTGACCTAGGAGCCTGAATATTACCTTCTTTGCACGGCAATCAATCACAGCATGGATAACTCCCAGCCAACCCATCCCAACGATAACATCAAAGCCAGAGTTGGGGATCACAATTAGATCAGCCTTGAACTCCATGCCCCTAATCAAAAAAGGGCTCTGCTTGTACACCTGAGTACATATGATGATGCCTCTACCTGTGGTAATATTCCAAGCAGCAGGAAAGACGTTGCAAGCCAAACGATGCCGATCCACGAAGCAGGAAGAGATAAAGGAGTGGGTAGCACCAGAATAAAAAAGAACATGGGCAGGAAAGGAGAAAACTAAGATGATACCTAAATAGATGATCAAAGAATAAGAATGAAAGTGAATGCAGGACAAAAGCAAGAATAATTGAATAGAAAGAAATAAATAGAACAGAAATTGAAAGAAAAAAAATACAACAATAGAGATATACCTGCAATGACACCAACAGTCGACTCATTCAGCAGCAGTCAGGTTATAGGCCTGACCACGACCTCCAATCTGACCTCCCCTCAGGGCCATTCTCCTCTGATTAAAAGCTTGCCTCTACGGTGGAAGAGGCGATCTACCCTGGCCTTGAGCTAGTGCCCCTTGCTGAGCTGATCCACCACCGGGTGCAGGGAGCCTGTTCCTTAGGCAGTCTCAGACCACTTGATCACTGCCTCCACATGCAAGGCACAGACGATTGGCAAGCCTGCAGTCCTTCTGCAGATGCCTGACTTTATGGCAGTATCCACAAGTCTGAACTTCCCTCGGGTAACAAGCGAATACGATAGTGCTCTTGTGGGAGGGGTCGAAACTGGCCTCCAAATAGGCCTTCCAGTAGGTTGGGCGGGGGTAGGGTGTTGTACTGCTCACTGAGTAGCACTCTTCCTCTTATGAGTCTGCTCCTGAATCCTGGCAGCATCAAGAACATCAGCATAGGTGCAGTGTCGGTGAGCAACCAAACGCTCCTGAATGTTGAAATTCAAGCCCATCAAGAACCTGCGAGCTCTATCCTCATCATTGGCCACCACAGCAGCTACGAAATGGCTGAGCCGAGTAAATTCAGTAGCGTACTCAACCACGGATCAATTTTCCTGAGTCGGGATAATAATTCAATTAATATTGTCACATATGAAGTAGGCAACAGTACGCGACATTAAATAGAATTATCCAACCAACCTGAGTTAAGGAGACACCGCTCCATCTTGTCCTTGGTGACACTGGGGAAAAATTTTGTCATTCTCTTCGTGAAAGCGGCCCAAGTGATGGGTCTCTCAAGCCTTTCAATTTTAGCCCGCCACCAGATATGGGCGAGGTCCACAAGCTGGATGCTTATCACATCCACCCAATCTACATCAGAGATCGGAGCTGTGATCAACAATTGCTCCATCTGAATCAGTCATTGCTCGTCTCCCAACGGCATCTCGGTACCCAAGAACCTATTCGGGTGTAACCTCATGAAATCCGCCACAGTACCGGGCCTCAGCGGCAGTAGTGGTGGTGCAGGTCCAGCAGCGGTTCAGTTGGCTGCCTCTAATATAGCCCACATCAATTCATTGTGCTCTTGTTGCAAGGCCATCATCTGCTGCATTACCTGAAGGATAGAAGTGTTGTCCGGCTGCTCATCCCTGGGTCGAGTAGTAGAAGAACCGACACGAGCCGTAGTTTGCAAAATAATCAAGTTGGTGAGTACCCAGATATACGTTGGTTATTACATGTTCATGTGATCAACGTAGTGCACATATTATTGAGTTAACCGAGCTAGAGCCTAACCTGGGCTCTGATACCACCCAAAACCTTTCATGACCCACTTCCCAAGATACGGGAATACGAGCAAGTAATAAAGGCCCTGCGAATGATAGAAATACCATCCATAGCTATAACAGATTAACTCAACAATATACAAGATAGTACAACCATGCGAGAAAGAATAACCACATAAACAAAGACTGAACTCCAAAAATAATCATGAAATATACCAAATAATATTCAACATCTCGGAAAAAGTAAACTTCGGGACACACAAGCCCGGAATACAAAGTATAATAAAAGAAATAAAATAAAAAAAATAACATGAGATAACTATAATAGTCTAATAGTCCGGCTCTGAACTTCAGAAAGTTTGTTCACCAAGTCTTTGAGTCATATTTCCTTTCGTACCTGCAAACTCATTGACTAGAGTAGGAAAAATATTGTCCTTTAGAGCAAGTTACGGACAGCAAGTAGAAAAAGCAAAGAAACAAAGAAAATATGGTATGTCAAAAAATAATAGGCTAGAACAAAATCAAAGATCAATGACAATAACAAAAGTTGATGATAGAATCAAAGTCTAGATTTATGATGCAATAAACAGTGATTGTAATTAATGATGCAGGATCAATAACAATAAGCATGATCAAGAATGCAAGTGTCAATTCTAGGTTTATTAGTATTTTATTATCCTATCTAATGCATGTAATACTGCATCCCATACCACAGGTTCGGTGCATGCAAACAGTGATCGTTTAGACTATGATGGTGAACTCAGCAGATCGTGTACTCAGCACAGTAATCAACAGTTAACAATCAGTATTCCCCAACCAATAATCCACCATTCAAAGCAATAATCAATCTAGAACAAGGGGCTCTACCGAGTACAGCCTCTGATTGTTCACTAACAAGTCGACCCTTATTTACCCCGGCATGTTAATATTTTAAGTGTGGACATGCAATGGGTAAAGGAGTTTTGAAATGGTGTCAAAGTGATGGCAAGGCTATGTAATGCATGATATAACTAATTTTGTTCTCTATATGCACAATCAAATATGGACATATAAGAAAAACACAAAGCACACATTCTGGACAGCAAGATATTGTTGTACAAAAATCAAATTTGTCGATGCTACAGGAAAGCAAATCAGATTTCGTCAGAGATTATGGAAAGTAGACTCTCTGCAGGTTCCAATGAATATTTACACGACATACAATAAATACATAAACTAGGCATATAAGTTCATTCTTTATTGATTACAGGTTCAGACAGCATATTAGAGTCAAAATACTTGTGTATAAAAATAGACTGTAAAATCCTTTAAAAATCTCATAAAAATCAAATTTTAATTGCTAACAATGATTAGTAACAACGCAATTAATCTCATATTCTATTTCTTAAAATTAGTCTACTGTTTTAGTTAGTTAAGCAGGGTGATGCATATTTAAACTGCATTCTAGAATTTAGATGTCACTATACGAAAATATAGATATCTTGCAATCTGTACGTCGGATTGCGAAATCGTCAGATAATTTGGATTTCACACACAGGGCTATAATTCTTATTTAATGATTTCTAATTGATATTATATTTAGCTAGGTCAAAAATCGGGTTCTGTATTGAACTAGTGTTCTAACAGCAACCTATGGTCAAATTTTCACATTTATAAAAAGTTTAAAAATTATCGAATAATCTAACAAAAATAATAATGTGACTCATAGTCATGTCTAGTAACAAAATATAAAATTGAAAGAACTAATTATGTTGTTAGCATTTTATTTTAATAGAAAATCATTTTGATGTATCTCTGGACAGAAATCTGGAAATTGAAAACATAGCAGTACTAAAAATATGATATCTTTCAGTTCATAAATTAGAATCTAGTTCTGTAAAAAGTTCTGAAAATTAGATTCAAAAATCTACAGATGGTGTTTACAAAGTTTTATCAAATTATGATAAAAACTAGGTCGAAAACTCAATCAACACAGAGCAAACAGTAGGCTAGCAAGTCGGTTACTATTAAAAGATAACAAAATAACCAAGTAAGCATATGATTTCGGAGCAAAAGTTATAGAAACTTGTAGTCAATCTTTAGGGTGGAACTCTATTATTGATGAGACAAATTATTATCAACATAGCATAATCATCTCATTCAAACGAAAAGCATTCAATCATCAATGTATATATACATGTTCCTAATCTAAGTATTCATGTCGTGTATGCATGTGACTATATATATGCTTGGGTTTGAATCAAGGGAAAGGGCATGAAAAGAGGACTACTACTTGGTTTCGCCGATGAATCTGTAATAGTCTCTTTGAAGTTATCAAACAGGTAAAATATGATAATTGAAAAAGGAGCTATTTGCGGAAATCAAAGAAAATTCTTGAACAAGAAAAATAAAACTAGTTCAAGGGAAACTTACCTTAAAGATGACGACTCTGAATACAAAAGAATAACGAGACAAGGATCTCGCCGACAACAATACACGTGCAAACTACGTACGGCCAACACATGCAAGAGACAGCAATAGCAACACATGCAAAGCACGTAATATCAACACAGTAAGATCGACAGCAATCAACCGCAAGAACAGCGGCTACAGCAATGGCGGCAGCGGCTGCAGGCGTCGGCGCTGGCTGTTGACTAGGGGCGGTCAGAGTGCGATGGTGACGACAGGTGATGGTGTACAGCGAGCAGTGGGGTTGTTGGTGTTCGGGGTGGCGAATGCCGGAGATCGACGATAATGGTGCTGGTCACCGTGTGCCGGCGCTCGGGTGCAGGGCATCATGAGGAGGAGAAGAAGTGAGCGGGATAGGGACGGCGATGGTCGAGGTGGATGGGTTTCGGCAGTCGATGGAGGAAGGACAGTGGTGGAACAGTCGACCGTGGTTGCATGGTTTAGAGGTTGGCGAGGGCGAAAAGGATGAAGACGAGGGCGGTGAGGTGCAACTGTGATCGGAGTGACGGAGACGGGAGGTTGACTATTGCACGGGGATGGGTTCGGAAAGAAACAGAGGAAAAGGAGAGAGATTAGCGGAGGGAGAGATTAAGATTAGATTAATTAGGTTAAGATTGATTAGGGTTAATGGATATTTATAGGGTATTTAGTATTTTGGGTTTGGGTTGCGGGTTAACGGGTTATAGGGTATGAGTCTAGGATCCAATAAGAGAATAAATAATAATAATAATGAGGATATGAATATAATGAATTGAAATAAAACCAATACACAAAAGAGTAAAATTAGCAGTGCACCAAAATTTCAGGGTTCAAGCCAAAAGAATACAGATGATGAAAAGAGAACAAAAGAGTCCAAGGGATAGCAAGAATTATTATTAACATAAATCCGAATACAAAATTTTAAGAAAGAAGAATTACAAATAAAGATCTCGGAAAAAAACAAAAATAGGGGTTACACTGTGCATGTCAGGTTGAAACAAATTTCGGCTTTTTCTTCGAATGCCCTATTATTGTCATCATCTAGAATTATTTCACAAACCTCTTCAACATCCACATACTGCCACTATCTATTCATGAATGCTTCTCTCTATGGTGTTTGGGTTCACACTCACACAGATACACTTGGCACCTTCTCACAATTGCTATCTGTTGCAGAATTTGGCTATAGAAACGATAGAACTTTTTCAGCTAAATTTTATTCAGCAGAAACATTAGTTTGCTAATGCTAAATTTTGGTCTGGTTACTGGCTAGATGGATGCAAAAGCAAGAAGAAAAGACAACAGCTTATGCAGAAAGTTAACAGTGTGGGGGCGAGGGAGATCCTTCTACGAGATGCTGGCCAAGCTGAGGAGCAGTCAGGGAGTGAAGCGGGTAGCAACTCCCGGTGATAGAAAGATATTCTTGATAGACTTGTATTTTGGGAAGTGTTTTTATGTTTTCTTTTTGTTTTGAGCCAGAGGTTGTATGTTTTTGTAATAGAAACCATATGTAATCATGGATGGTGGGGTTTAGGAGATCTTCATAACATGATTAGCAAGGTTAGAATTAAATTAAGGGCCAAATGTCTAGGGTTAAGGCAAGTTGAGGTGTACGAAGGATGTCTGCTGCCCTCTTTTCAACTTAATTCGAGGTATTCTCAACGTCTAATTGGACTACAATTCCTAGCCCTACCTGATCGACCAAGCTGATGTATTTTGTATCATGTACTAACTTTTAGCTTATTTTATATATATATTTGTGTGTGTGTGTGTGTGTGTGTGTGTGTGTGTGTGTGTGTGTGTTAATGTGAGGTAGGATGTTTTCCTACCTTTTACCAGTCAATTTTTTTTTGAAGTATCTAGACACAGAACATTTGAAAATTGAACAATTATCAATTTGACCGCTTAGTAATGATGAAGAAACGGAGTCGATAAGTTGAAATTCTGTACTCATGAATTATAAAAACATGGTCGAGGATCTTGCAGTTGTTTTCCAAGATTTTAAATTTCTCTGAGGATGTTGGAGTAAGTTCTTTTTTCACTTATCTCCAATTGCAAATCACTGGTCACCATATAACTTACTTATAGATAGTGTAAGGCTGATAACATGTCTTGCCAAATAGCCAGAGCTTTCGCAAGTCCAGTGATGTTAGAGTTCACTTGCACAACTCAGCACAAAAACCTTACTTATCTCAATTCATCACCTATGCAACAGTAGCTGAATTTGACGTCTCCATAACTAAATGTTGTTGATTTTTAGGATACTATAGGTCGTGCAAAGTCACCACTCGATTGGGATTGAGTTCAGTTTCGTTGAGGTGACATCTTAGAAGTTCTTTCGAAGATTAGAGAATAAGGATGTGAGTGGCTCCCTTGGCCTTGCTTTCTTTTCTGAAAGAATTGTTCGAAGTGGCATTCCACTAATAATTCATGTATATTGCAAGAAAGATCATGTCATATCTGATAAACATTTACCTTAAAGCCATTCCTGAAAAATACAGAATCACACTTCCCCAAAACAAAACAAAAAACATCATTTTCTTGTTTCGCGATCTCTCCATTCTTTAGGGAATCACTTATTTATTTATTTATTTATTTTTTCGTGTAATCCACTTTTTTTATTCTACATATTCTTGGTTAACTATTTTGATCAATGGACCTAAGCTTGCTTCTTTACTTATTTTTATTTATGAAAATATTTGCAAGAAAGATTATAAAAAAAGAGTCATGAAATGCACATAAGAAAAATGAACATTAGACAAATCAGTAGAAGAAAAAGATAGATTCTTTACAATTAATAAAAAATTAACGATGATAAATCAAATTTACGAATTCAATAATCAAGCATTTATGAATTTAGTTTGAAAAGAAATCACAAAGCAAATTATTCTATGCACATTGAAATTTGAAAATTTGAAGCTAAATAATCAAATCTATAAGCAATCAACTAAAGCATAATATGGAAGAAAATCCGAATGATTAGTTTGAAAACAAAAGGAGCTACTTATATTATAAGACGGTAAATTTTTTATATAAAAAACTTCGAACATTCAAATATACATTTATCTTTTTATAGTCACAGTATCTGAAATATGGATGGTTACCTGTCAAAGCACCAGAGCACTCAAAATTTTCTTGAGACTCATCATAAGATGGGTTTACAAAATATTTCACGAAATAATTTTACAAATCAAAGGGCTATGTAAGTACACCTAAAAGTGTCAAACAGTAGGCAACATAAATGCTCTTAAGAAATGATATAAATATTTCTTTGCTAATTAGCTTCATGATATTATGAAGCTCAATGGCAGTGATAAGAAAGTTCAAAACGATGGAGGTTATATATGCTTAAGTAATTAGTAGATTGCTTGGTTGCATTGGACTATAATATGCAATTGCGATGAACCTATTTGTCCTATTTATCTCTACTCCTTGTATTAAAATCTATTAGGATTATGGACTCAAACACACTAAGCACAAGAAGTAGAAGTCAAAGAAAGAGAAGACACGAAGGAAGCAGCAAGAGATGCAGCAGCGACAAGAAGCAGAGACAAAGCAGCAGACTACAGGATTTTAGGGCTTTGGGGCTGTGTGTTTATTTGGGTTGCGGATGTTGGATCCAATTGGCCGTATTTATGTTTAGCTTTTAGGGCTTTGGGGCTATAAATATAGATGTAAACTCTAGGATTTAGGTGTGCCAAACTACAACTTTAAGAGAGTTATTGTGTCGGGTGCAACTAAAGGTGAGAGAGATTAGAGTGAGATTTTGTATTTATTGAGTAATAAGAATTATTGGTTATCTCTGCATATCATTTTGTTTTTGTGGTTGTGAGATCTTTCATATTGAGTGGTAAATTTTGTTATTGGTGCATCTAGGTCTTATGGACATTCTTGGACACTACAAAATCAATGTAAAAAAAAAATCAAACTTTTTCATAAATTGCCTCTTTTCCTTTGCTAAAATTTGTAAAACTAGTTGTTAAGTAAATATTTGTTGTTAATAATATCATGTGTAAATCTTTTGCATGACCCAAAATTTATAATGTGGCTAGATAAATGCTTAGAATGTAGCTGAAAATGCGAATTTGAGATGCAAAGAATAAATTGACAATGAAACAAGTGTAAAAACAACTAAAACATTGGACTAATCATTACTAGCAGAAACTATTTTCTTGAAAAATAATATAAACAATAGTTAATGTTCCATATGAATCATACTGGTGTTAATCAAGAGGTGGAATGGAGAAAGGGGGAAAAAAGAGATTGCTAACGGTATGATGTTCGGAGGTGTTAAAATTGTATTTTTGAAAAAATTCTTTATACACCAATCTAATCTACATCAAAAAAATAACATGAAAAGAAATAAATAATGGAAGTAAGATCAAACCAAGCACTACAAAAGAAAGTAGCTTTCCCGGCGGTTTTTTCCGTCTATACCGGCGTTTTTTTACGCCGGGGAAACTTTCACCGGCGTTTACAATAACGCCGGTCCAACTGTCGCCGAAGCGGGCGTCGCTGAAACGAAGGGTCCTACACCGACGTTTTTGGTGGACGCCGGTAAATACTAGGACTACACCGGCGGTCATAAAACGCCGGTGTATGTCCGTTTCTGGGTGCCGTGTTTGTGTGCCTATATACATACACCGGCGGTCGTAAACCGCCGGTATTTATCCATTCACCGGCGTAAATAAAAACGCCGGTGTATATCGAAAGTATACCGGCGGTCATAAAACGCCGGTGTATGTCCGTTTCTGGGTGCCGTGTTTGTGTGCCTATATACATACACCGGCGGTTGTAAACCGCCGGTATTTATCCATTCACCGGCGTAAATAAAAACGCCGGTGTATATCGAAAGTATACCGGCGGTCAAGAAACGCCGGTGTATGTCCGTTTGTAAGCGCCTGTTTTTCCCTGTTTACGAACACCGGCGCGACTAAAAACGCCGGTGTAGTTATATACGCCGGCGTTTATAAAACGCCGGTATATACCTGTGCCATTACAGCTGAAAACTTTCACCGGCGTGCGTTGAAACGCCGGTGTATCATACACTCCAACAATTAAATTATATACACCGCCGTTTTTTAAAATGCCGTTCGGGCTATGCCCGTTTATTTTCGATACTCCGCTTTTCCGTTCGATTTCAATTCACAGTATCATTTACATAACCTGTAAACTAATTCTCACAACTGATTCGATCAATTTCGTTGCATACTACTGCGCAAACCACAGCCAAACACAAGAATAATTAAAGATAATCAAGTTTCACACGTGTCATATCAACGTCCAAATTCATTGATTAATTAACAATGTCATAATTAACAAATTAATATAGAGACTAACATCCAAAATATCCAAACAAACCAGTCTGACAAATATCCAAAATATCCCAAATTCAAAGTATGACATAACTCTCATAAAAAAAACCAGTCTGACATAACAATGGCAAGGAGGAGGACATAAGAACAACAACCATACAGCAAGGAGGACATAAGAACAGCAAGGAGGACCGCAGATTCATACCCCTCGAGTAGCTTCAGCTCTGATCATCTGCATTTCCTTCATCTTGACGACCACTCTGTGAATAAAAAATAATAGTTTAATTGAACAGTAGATCACAATACAGAATATACATATTTTTTGAACTTGCAAAAAGAACTACCTGTGTCTCGAATTATAAGATGAAAGTGCCAACTGCAAATGGAATTGTTAATGCTATATACAGAGGTAAAATAATTACATTGCAATGCTAAAAATTTCGTACTTAATTTTGTTTTTAAATATATCTAAAATAACAAAACAAATGAAAATTCAGTATCTAACTTGAAACCTTTATATTCTCCTCTGATTGGGAATATCAACTATCTAAAACAATAAAACAAATGAAAATTCAGTATCTAAGCATGTCCTTCATGGATTGTTCAGACAATCCATGAAACTGTCATCGTGGACGGAAACCAAATATAAGAAAAATAAGAAAAAATAAGATAGGGCTCATATCAAGTGTATTTTTAGGAAACTGTCATCGTGGAAGGAAACCAAATATATATAGAAGCCAGAAATGGAAACAGAAAGAAGAAAGGTAGAGACTTTGGATACACCAGGCTACCATAGCGGCATTTTCCTCATCTCTCTCTCATCCCTTATTTCCCTTCAGCACACGAACAGAAAGAGACATCAGCAACCACCTTAAGAGCGACAAGAACAACAATAATAATAAATTATTATGAACAAGATGTCTCTATATGGGTTTCCAGTTCTCCACTCGAGCCCACTCTTTCTAATCACAGCCCAATTAAGAACATAGACCACATCCACTAAACAATCCAATCATAGCCCAGTCAAAATTTGCCATCCTGGATCTTAATGAAATACGCTTCATTAACAGTGAAAGAAAATGAGGATGCTAGCAGCATACTTAGTTTGGAAGTGAACCCATTTTTGTTCAAAAATCATGCCAAAGATGGCAATCAGCTTCATTAACAGTATCTAAAAATGAAAATTTCCATTAACTGAGCTTATATGTTGCTCTACTAATTCACTGTGCCCAACTAAATCTAAAACCCAATTGTTGTGCGTATCCGGAGGATTTTGGCATACGTACCTATAGCATCCTCAGTTCACAGTAAACCCGTTTTGCTCAAAAAAACATGCCAAGATCACAATCAGATGCATGAAAATAAGCTTCACTATCAACAAAAGAAGAACTGAGAATGCTATGCAGCATACTTAGTTTGGAAGTGAACCCATTTTGTGTTAAACAATAAGGTTACATTGACAGTATCCGAAAATGAAAATTTCTCCATTATCTGAGCTTATATGCTGCTCTACTACTTTTTCAGCACCAACTATATCGCAAAACCCAAGTGTGGTGCATATCCGGCCGGAGAATTTTGGCATGCGTACCTATACAATATCCTCAGTTCACAGTGAACCCATTTTTTGGTATAAAAACATACATGCCAAGAAGACAATCAGGTGCCTGAAATCAGCTTCACTAACAGTTAGTGAAAATGGGACCATAGAATAGCTTAAGAAGACCATCAGGTTTGTGAAGTAAGCTTCACTAACAGTGATAGAAACTGGGGATGCTATGCAGCATACTCATTTTGGAAGTGAACCCATTTTGTGTTAAAAAAACCATGCCAAAGATTGCAATCAGGTTACATTGACAGTGCCCGAAAATGAAAATTTCTCCATTATCTAAGCTTATATGTTGCTCTACTACTTTTTTAGCCCAACTATATCGCAAAACCCAAGTGTGGTGCATATCCGGCCGGAGAATTTTGGCATACGTACCTATACAATATCCTCAGTTCACAGTGAACCCATTTTCGGTATAAAAACATACATGCCAAGAAGACAATCAGGTGCTTGAAATGAGCTTCACTAACAGTTAGTGAAAATGGGACCATAAAATAGCTTAAGAAGACCATCAGGTTTGTGAAGTAAGCTTCACTAACAGTGATACAAACTGGGGATGCTATGCAGCATACTCATTTTGGAAGTGAACCCATTTGGTGTTAAAAAAACCGGTTACATTGACAGTATTTGAAAATGAAAATTTCTCCATCATCTGATGACCACAGTGAACCCATTTTTGGTTTAAAAACATACATGCCAAGAAGACAATCAGGTGCTTGAAATCAGCTTCACTAACAGTTAGTGAAAATGGGACCATACAATAGCTTAAGAAGACCATCAGGTTTGTGAAATAATCTTCACTAACAGTGAAAGAAACTGGGGATGCTATGCAGCATACTCATTTTGGAAGTGAACCCATTTTGTGTTAAAAAAACCATGCCAAAGATTGCAATCAGGTTACATTGACAGTGCCCGAAAATGAAAATTTCTTCATTATCTCAGCTTATATGTTGCTCTACTACTTTTTTAGCCCAACTATATCGCAAAACCCAAGTGTGGTGCATATCCGGCCGGAGAATTTTGGCATACGTACCTATACAATATCCTCAGTTCACAGTGAACCCATTTTCGGTATAAAAACATACATGCCAAGAAGACAATCAGGTGCTTGAAATGAGCTTCACTAACAGTTAGTGAAAATGGGACCATAAAATAGCTTAAGAAGACCATCAGGATATGTGAAGTAAGCTTCACTAACAGTGATAGAAACTGGGGATGCTATGAAGCATACTCATTTTGGAAGTGAACCCATTTGGTGTTAAAAAAACCGGTTACATTGACAGTATTTGAAAATGAAAATTTCTCCATCATCTGATGACCACAGTGAACCCATTTTTGGTTTAAAAACATACATGCCAAGAAGATAATCAGGTGCTTGAAATCAGCTTCACTAACAGTTAGTGAAAATGGGACCATACAATAGCTTAAGAAGACCATCAGGTTTGTGAAATAATCTTCACTAACAGTGAAAGAAACTGGGGATGCTATGCAGCATACTCATTTTGGAAGTGAACCCATTTTGTGTTAAAAAAACCATGCCAAAGATTGCAATCAGGTTACATTGACAGTGCCCGAAAATGAAAATTTCTTCATTATCTCAGCTTATATGTTGCTCTACTACTTTTTTAGCCCAACTATATCGCAAAACCCAAGTGTGGTGCATATCCGGCCGGAGAATTTTGGCATACGTACCTATACAATATCCTCAGTTCACAGTGAACCCATTTTCGGTATAAAAACATACATGCCAAGAAGACAATTAGGTGCTTGAAATGAGCTTCACTAACAGTTAGTGAAAATGGGACCATAAAATAGCTTAAGAAGACCATCAGGATATGTGAAGTAAGCTTCACTAACAGTGATAGAAACTGGGGATGCTATGCAGCATACTCATTTTGGAAGTGAACCCATTTGGTGTTAAAAAAACCGGTTACATTGACAGTATTTGAAAATGAAAATTTCTCCATCATCTGATGACCACAGTGAATCCATTTTTGGTTTAAAAACATACATGCCAAGAAGACAATCAGGTGCTTGAAATCAGCTTCACTAACAGTTAGTGAAAATGGGACCATACAATAGCTTAAGAAGACCATCTGGTTTGTGAAATAAGCTTCACTCACAGTGAAAGAAACTGGGGATGCTAGAGAATGAGGATACACCAGGCACCAGCCTATGCACCATCCTCAGTTCATGGAAGAAAAATACGAATAGGGCTCATAGCAAGTGTAGTTTTAACTGGAATTGTCATCGTGGAAGGAAACCAAATATAGAAGCCAGAAAGAGGAATGGTAGAGAATGAGGATACACCAGGCTAACATAGCGGCATTTTCCTCATCTCTCTCTCACCCCTTCTTTCCCTTCTCCACTCCAACTCGTCTCTTTCTAATCACAGCCCAATTAAGAACAATTGTTCACAGTCACTGCTAAAGAAACATATATGCTCAGATTATGAAAAATTTATATGCTCAGATTATGGAAATTTTCAGTCACTGTTAAAGAAACTAAGTAGGCTGCATAGCATCCCCAGTTTCCTTCACTGTTAGTGAAGCTTGTTTGGAAAATTGTTCACTCAAACATGCCCCTTGTTTCTGAACTCAAACATGACATTAATAAACATCTTTTCTAATAATGGCTACACTTGTGGAAGCTCTCTCTAAGCCTCAATTCTTCAAGGTTTTGTTGCCTACTTCTTTACAGAAGTTGGTACTCCATTCTCCTCTCTTTAAAGAAGAATAGAGTACCAGCTTCTGTAAAGAAGTTGGCAACAAAACCTTGAAGAATTGAGACTTAGAGAGAGCTTCCACAATTGTAGCCATTATCAGAAAAGATGTTTATTAATGTGATGTTTGAGTTCAGATACAAGGAGCATGTTTGAGTGAACAATTGGGTTTTGAATGGAGATTGTAGTCATAGATCAATTCTTGATGGAATAAAAATACGAATAGGGCTCATAGCAAGTGTAGTTTTAACTGGAATTGTCATCGTGGAAGGAAACCAAATATAGAAGCCAGAAAGAGGAATGGTAGAGAATGAGGATACACCAGGCTAACATAGCGGCATTTTCCTCATCTCTCTCTCACCCCTTCTTTCCCTTCAGCACACGAACACATAGAGACATCAGCAACAACAGCAAGAGCGACAAGAACAACAACCATAATAAATTATTATGAACAAGATGTCTCTATATGGGTTTCCAGATCTCCACTCCAACTCGTCTCTTTCTAATCACAGCCCAATTAAGAACAATTGTTCACAGTCACTGTTAAAGAAACATATATGCTCAGATTATGAAAAGTTTTCATTTTCAGATACTGTTAAAGAAGCTGATTTCATGCATCTGATTGCAATCTTTGGCATGGTTTTTTTAACACAAAATGGGACTACTTCCAAACTAAGTATGCTGCATAGCATCCCCAGTTTCTTTCACTGTTAGTGAAGCTTATTTCACAAACCTGATGGTCTTCTTAAGCTATTGTATGGTCCCATTTTCACCTCCTCCAAATCAGTACAATGTCATCTATACCAGGTTATGTGCCAAAATGGGGTTGGGCATACGATGCAAGGCCGACAAGTATTAGTTGTTTGTGAGTATGCAGTAGGATGCAGCTATGAACATGGGCTCATATCAAGTGTAGTATTACGGACTGTCATCGTGGAAGGAAACCAATTTAATATAGAAGCCGTATATGGAGCCAGAAAGAGGGATCGTAGAGAATGAGGATACACCAGGCTAACATAGCGGCATTTTCCTCATCTCTCTCTCATCCCTTCATTCTCTTCACCACACGCACACAAAGAGACATCAGCAACAACAGCAAGAGGGGATTGGTCCAACAATAAGTGTAGATTATAATAAACGAGATGTCTCTATTTTGGGTTTCCAGATCTCCACTCCAGCCCTTTCTCTCTAATCACAGCCCACTTAAGAAACATAGACGAAATGCGACATAGACGACAGCCACAATGCAGACTCACAAACACTAGTACGTGTCTTTCATGCATTCAAGTAACATAATCTCTTTAAAAATACCAATTTCAAGACTTACCGATGTTTTTTGACAGTGGGCGGCGTGCTACCCTCACTCTCATATGTTTGCCTGCCACTATTATTTAGTGGCTGCTCATCCCCATGGCTCTCGTTGCCATCATTTATATTTACCCTCTTTCCACGCCTCGGCATGTTGTACCTGTCAAGGATCCGATAACTTGGTTCAAATGATAGTTTGGTTCAAATGACACTAAGCATAGTTTAATGTAAATAATACCAAGCAGTAGAAAATAGAAAGACAATTAAACCAGTGTATTAAATTCATAATGAACATATTCGAAATTACAGACATAATATTACAACAAGATTTAAGACATAAAATTACAGACATATAATAAACTTGCATAAAAAATCATGTAAACTACAATACGACATCTTCCAGTACATCGCCCTCTTCTCCATCCTTGCAGAGCCAAGTCCCGCAAATTCCAAGATCGGTTGTGTTTACATCAAACACAGGAAACTCAGAAGCAATGTAACTGTTCATGTCTTCACCGTCTTCATCGTCTGAAGTATCGCCCAGTTGGAATACATCTCTTGGTTGCATAGGGATAGCCACATACGATTTTGGCAGGGTTGGATCTGCAATGTAGAACACTTGTTGGACTTGGGATGGAAACACAAATGGCTCATGGCTAATGTGTGTACCGATGTGAATCAATTTTGAGAAGTTCACAACTGTGAAGCCAAGCTTGTCCTTGTTGTTAGCAAAATTCCTATCAAACTCAGCCCAATCCCCACGAAATAAGACAACACGGAAATGGCCAAAATAATTCAACTCAATGATATCCGTGAGCACTCCATAGTAGTCGAGATCCCCATCTACAGGCCTCGTGTCCGATTTGGAAGCATAACTTCTAGTCTTAGACGTCACTACCATTCCACTATTTTGAGACTTCAAATTAGATTCACGATCCTTAGTACGAAATCTAAAACCATTGAATATGTATCCTTCGTATCTTTTGGCCATCTGATAGGGACCTTTGGCAAGTACTTGTATTTCAGATGACGCACCTTCAGGACCCAAAGAATGTACCTATTAATTTTGCGCAAATCGTATCAACACCATAGAAAATATAGATATAATAAAGATTAACTTGCATAACTGTAATTCACCTACATGAGATTCAAACCACTTATGAAATTTTTCATTCATCAGCTTGTTTTGTTCACGTGGTGGTAGTCTTCTTGGTCTAGCCCTTCGTTTGATGTCCCTGACAAATTCGCTAAAAAACAAGCAATTGAAATTAGGAATAAGAAAAGTATCAAAAATATCGAACTCCGCGGTTTTCACTGTATTCGATTTACATTTAAAAGCAACTTACTTTCGAAATGGTTCCACTGATGCATGATGGTCTAGCACATATCGATGTACCTGTTCCCACGCTAAGCTATCGAGCTCAAATGCATCAACTTTACCAACAGTGGTGCCAGCGGTATCAAAAAGATATTGTGCACCATCAAGGTTGGAAATGTCTGGATTTCTACGTGGTCTACTGGAAGATGTCTCCACACCAGGCATATACCTGGAAAAAAAATGTGAGCACTCCTCTGATAGATATCCCTGGGCTATTGACCCTTCAGGATATGCTCTATTTTTCACATAACCCTTTAGCCGGTATAGGTACCTGAACATGTACAATTAATAAACTAGAGCGGATTAGGGGATTAAAAGAAATGAGCTTTTGAAAATTCAATTTCGTAAGATGAACGAATTATTTTACCTCTCAATGGGGTACATCCACCGATAGTGAACAGGACCACCGATTCTGGCTTCACCAGCAAGGTGGATTATCAAGTGAATCATAATAGTGAAAAACGATGGAGGAAATATCATCTCCATTTTACTAAGTGTCAATGCCGCCTGCTGCTCCAATTGGTCCAGATCTTCAACACGAAGCATTCTTGAGCAAATACCTTTATATATGCTACAAAGATCTTTCAGGACAGTAGTGACTTGCTCACACATTGAAGACCTTAGGGCCACAGGAAGGAGATCCTGCATTAGGATGTGGTAGTCGTGTGACTTTAGCCCCTGAAGCCTCTTCTCTTTAAAGTTGACACATTTTGCCATGTTAGAAGAATAGCTATCGGGGACTTTCAGTTCAAGTAGTACTTTGCAAAACAACTCCAACTCCGATTTTGACATTGAATAGATTGCAGGAGGTAGGAGCACTTTCCCGTTCGGCAATTCTTCTGGGTGCAACTCATGTCGGATGCCCATTGACTTCAAATCAAGTCGGCTCTTCAGATTGTCCTTTGTCTTCCGATCATCTCCCATAACTGTTCCTATACAATTCTCACCTATATTTTTGCCGATATGCATCACATCTAAATTATGTCTCAGTAAGTTGAATTCCCAATACGGCAACTTGAAGAAAATACTCTTCTTCTTCCATGCACCTAAACTCATCAAGTTTTGATCCTCATCCTCGCCATATAGATCGGTCTCCTCATCTTGCTCCGGCCTTGCCCTTTTCTTGCCCTTTGTCCTGACTTCTAGTTCCTTTCCATATTTGAATTGATGACCATCTACCCGCCTCAAAATATCTGAACCAGAGGAAGACCCAGGAGCATGTTCCCACTCGTCGGTGCCATCAAATGTCGCTGCCTCTGCCCGAAATATATGTGTGTCAGGCAACCATCTCCTATGACCCATATAGCAAAACTTTCTGCCATTGTACAACCACCTTGAACTAGTTTGGTCAGCACAACATGGACATGCATAACGTCCTTTAGTACTATATCCAGATAAATTTGCATATGCTGGAAAATCATTGATTGTCCAAGACAACACGGCACAAAGAGAAAATGTTTCTTTAGCCACAGCATCATAGGTTGGAACACCCACCCACAACTTCTGAAGTTCATCTATTAACGGTTGTAGGTACACATCTATATCATTTCCAGGACCTTTCGGTCCAGGAACTATCATGGACAAAATAAATGAGGACTGCTTCATGCATTTCCAAGGCGGCAAATTGTATGGTATCAACACAACCGGCCATATGCTGTATGTACTACTCATTTGCCTGAAAGGGTTGAAGCCATCACTAGCTAGTCCAAGTCTCACATTTCGAGGATCTTCCGCAAAATCAGGATATCTTTCATCAAATCTTTTCCAAGATTGAGAATCAGCAGGATGTCTAAGAATCCCATCATTAGTGCGGCCTTCAGCATGCCATTTCATATCAGAAGAAGTTTTCGTGGACATAAACAACCTTTGTAACCTAGGGATCAGAGGAAAGTAACGCAATGTTTTGGCAGGCTTCTTTTTCCTACTTCGCTTAGTAGATCCGCTGGCTCCCTCGTCTTGATTTGGTCTTTCTTTCCATTTCGAAGAACCACACACTTCGCAATTATCCAGACTTTCCTTACCACTCGTGAAAAGCATACAGTCATTTGGACATGCTGCTATCTTCTCATATCCTAGATCGAGAGAACTTAGGAATTTTTTGATTTTATAGGCCGAGTTTGGAATACAGATTTCAGGAAATGCTTCATTCAACAATTCAAGTAGCATAGTGAAGGACTTAGCAGACCACCCGTTTAAACATTTAATCTGAAATAGTCTGACAATGAATGAGAACTTAGAAAATTTGGTGCAGTCGCGGTACAACGGGATACTAGCATCTTCAAGTAACTTAGCGAAGGATTCTTGCTGCTTATTATTTTCATGGGTGGGGCCAGACATTTCCTCGTCCACCCCACCACCAATCTGGTTTGTTTCTATTGACTCATTGTGAACTTCGGTTGTTGGGTCATTGGTGTGGAAAGGAACATTATGATTCCCCATGGCATCTTGTAACAAAGCATGCATCTCATCGGGAACGCTTAAGTCTTCGTTCACTAAGAGCTCAGCCTCATTTTCTAATACAACCGGACGAACAGGAGCTGCCGTATGATCCTCTCCATGACAAAACCACCTTGTGTACCCTTGAAGAAAACCGTTGATAGCCAAGTGTGTATGTACTACGTCACATGTCCTCAGCATACAATTTGTACAGCGAAGGCATGGACAAAGGATTAGGTTGGGATCACGGGAATGTCGTTTGGCAAAGATAATAAAATCTTTAATACCATCACGGTACTCCTTGGATAATCGTGGTTTACTAATCCAACTTCTATCCATTATATCAATAGCACACAGTCTGAAATTAAAATTTTATATATTAAATAGTAATAACAGTAAAAGGCATTTTGTATATTAAATTTCACCTATTTGAAAATCATCCTTAGCTGCAAATAAATGAACGATATAATCTCTAACTGTAAAATAAAGAAATTGTGGCTCCAAAAAATGTACAAAAAAAAACTACTTCTTAATACAATCTACTCTATTCACCAAACCCTAAACGACCTTTTGTGGAAATGATCACAACCACCTTAGACGGTATTTTATCACACACCCTGTGTTCGAGCATAAAAAAAAATCGACTATAGTCTCCCCTGTATTTGGCTTTCCGTTCAAGGAGATGATGATGGTAAAGGGTATTTTGCTGATGAAGAGGAATCGGCCGAATAATGAGTGCGTCCTGTTGTAACTACGATAACAAGAAGATTTGATGACTCATGAACTATTCTGTTCATGACTACTAATAATCACTTATCTCATAATAATAATAATAATAATAATAATAATAATAATAATACTAAACAAAAGAAACAGTAAAAGAAAAATTAAAATGTCTAGTATGTAAGCATATATTTTGCAGACTGAACCAATTGTTGTACATAGCCGGAGAATTTTGGCATAGAGCTATAGCATCCTCAGTTCACAGTGAACCCAGTTTGGTCAAAAAAACATGCCAAAATGACAATCAGATGCAGGGGATAAGCTTCAATTAATTAACAGTGAAAGAAACTGGGGATGCTATGCAGCATACTTAGTTACGAAGTGAACCCATTTTGTTAAAAAACCATGCCAAGGATTCCAGTCAGGTTACTTTAACAGTATCTGAAAATGAAAAATTTCCCATTATCTGAGCTTATATGTTGCTCTACTACTTCTTCATCCCAACTAAATCTAAAACCCAATTGTAGCCGCATATCCGGCCGGAGGATTTTGGCATACGTACCTATACCATCCTCAGTTCACAGTGAACCGATTTTGGTAAAAAAAAACATGCCAAGATGACAATCAGATGCATGAAAATAAGCTTCACTAACAACAAAAAAAGAAAATGGGGATGCTAGCAGCATACTTAGATTGGAAGTTAACCCATTTTCGTATAAAAAACCATGCCAAAGATTGACAATCAGGTTACTTTAACAGTATTTGAAAATGATAAATTTTCCATTATCAGAGCTTATATGTTGCTATACTACTTCTTCAACCCAACTAAATCTAAAACCCAATTGTTGTGCGTATCCGAAGGATTTTGGCATACGTACCTATAGCATCCTCAGTTCACTTAGTCTGGAAGTGAACCTATACAAACTGGGGATGCTATGCATGCAGCATACTCATTTTGGAAGTGAACCCATTTTGTGTAAAAAAACCATGCCAAAGATTGCAATCAGGTTACTTTAACGGTATCTGAAAATGAAAATCTCCCATTATCTGAGCTTATATGTTGCTCTACTACTTCTTTAGCCCAACTAAATCTAAAATCCAATTGTTGTGCATATCCGGCCGCAGGATTTTGACATACGTACCTATAGCATCCTCAGTTCACAGTGAACCCATTTTGGGTAAAAAACAATCATGCCAAGAAGACAATCAGATGCATGAAATCAGCTTCATTAACAGTGAAAGAAAATGGGTATGCTATGCAGCATACTTAGTTTGGAAGTGAACCCATTTTGTGTTAAAAAACCATGCCAAAGATTGCAATCAGGTTACTTTAATAGTATCTGAAAATGAAAATTTCCCATTAACTGAGCTTATATGTTCCTCTACTAATTCACTGTGCCCAACTAAATCTAAAACCCAAGTGTGGTGCATATCCGGCCAGAGAATTTTGGCATACGTACCTATACAATATCCTCAGTTCACAGTGAACCCATTTTGGGTAAAAAAACAAACATGCCATGAAGACAATCAGATGCATGAAATCAGCTTCATTAACAGTAAAAGAAGATGAAAATTTCCATTATCTAAGCATATATTTTTCTATTAATTCTTCATCTCAACTAAACCGTTCATGCTAAGGAAATCGAACACGTAACAGGCATATATTTTTCATTATCTAAGCATATATTTTTCATGCCAAACTAAAAAAAGCTGCCTTTTTTGGAAAATAAGGGAAATCAAGAGATCATACCGAAGAGAGAGGGAGGGAGCGGGGCGACGAGGGCGGGGGCGTAGGAGAGAGAGAGAGAGGGGGCGACCGCCGATTCACCTCCAGATCGAGAGAGGGAAGAACGAAATCGAAAAGGACGAAGGGAATAAGGGACGATTTCGAATGGTCGAAGGCCGTCGAAGAGGGCGAAGCGGCGGAGGCAAACGCGCGGGAAATAGAGCGGGGAAGGAGGGAAAGGAAGCGCCTTTTTTCCCTCTTTTTTTTTTTGGGTAATGGGTAAATGGCGAGCGAACGATTAGGGTTCGCGGGTTTTATTCCCAGTTATTCACCGGCGTTTTAATTGGAAACGCCGGTGAATGTGCCAGTATATTCGCCGGCGTTTATAATAAAAAACGCCGGTGAATAATAAACTTCACCGGCGTGTTCAGCTAAAACGCCGGTGAATACTAACATTCACCGGCGTTTTAAATCGACCGCCGGTGTATGACCATCCCATCTGGCGCCCAATTCCTACTGGCTCCCTACCCCGGCGCTACTAGTAAAACGCCGGGGAATAATCGCCGGGAAAGCTACTTTCTTTTGTAGTGAAGCAACCCTAAATAGCACACCAATGAAGACAAATGTAAACTCATTCAGAGGAGGTCGTGGAGCAAGACGAAGAAAGATTCTTACCATCGACATATTTCTGAGGATCTCCTCTGCCCCATCTAAGATGACCAAAGGAAGAAATTAGATAAATCAATTATCTGATTCAATTGTCGTCATTGTCGCAAGCGTTTGATCCAATAGGAGCAAAAATGTGAGTCAGGGAGTGAATGGAGCTAGCAAGAGAGATTTCAGAAAACGATAGAAAGTTGTTAAATTATTGGAATCACCATTTTTGCAGCGTTTGGAAATGTGGTTTTTTAGAGAGAGATTTTAGAGTCACGTAACTTAATTAAATAAATCAATAACTGCATTAATGTGTTTCTAATAATGTGTTTCTAATAGGTTTTTAAATAAAATAAGTCAATAACTACATTAATATATTTCTAGACAAGTTTTTGAATTTTAAAATATGGAGGTATTTTAAATTGAAATTGGGAGAGATTTTTAAAAGTGAAAAGAGAGAAATGAGTGGTGGCCTCAGTGACCTCCTACATTTCCTCTTCTTTTTTCTTTTTAAAATGAAGAAAGAAGAAAAATTCTGGGATAAAAGTGGTCTTAGCAAAATATATTGTATAGATATTCTGCTTATTGCACCAAATGGCAAATTCATATTAAATCTGTGTTAAAGATATTGCATACCCATATTAAAGATATAGTGTCATGTGGTGAATCCATTTATACAACTTTTTTATTCTATGCTTTCACTTCTCATGGTATCTCTATCCACTATAGATATTTTGTTCTTTATCTCTATCTATTCATAAATTCAGTCAACTAATTTTATCCATCTAAATATCTAATCTAATCTATCTATCTATCTATCTACTATTATAATAGGAGAGTTGGGTTGTCATTTGTAGTCAGACAAACTCGTGCATCATCAGTGCATAACTAATATAAAGGATGTCTCAGGTTCGATGCCAGACAACGTTGAAGTTTTTTTCTTTCAAAAGTATATATTTATTCAGACCTGCATCGCATGTGTAGATTACTAGTATTAACGAATGATAAGGACTTATATTTCTCAAACTAGATTAAATCCTTTTTGTCTCTCTATAATACTCCCTTTTAGCTTCAAACTTGTAACCAAATCTCACTATATTAATAATTTTCAGTTTCTTGGAGTTATGGTTAATTGAGGGAAACTTTTATAAAGATGGTACGGTTATTCTTGCAGATGTGCATGTATATAACTCTTAAAAGCATTAGAGATAAAATGTTATATGATTGTTGAGAGTTATTAGGTTGTTTGGTGTATAATACCAATATACACACCATCATTTGAGCTTTCAGGCAAAGCGGTTATCAAAAGGACCTAGATTCAAGAATTATTGTAGAAAATATTGAAAAATATATATTTCCTTCCCACAAATTATATTTCTTTTGAACCTGCGAACAATTATACGTATACATTATTCGGGACATTTTTTTTACTTCTTTTGTTTATGATATTGTTCTACTTATTTAGTTAAAGAAAAAGATATATATATACACAAGAACTGAATAATATCATTATTGTTATGAAAATAGAGAGATGGAGAGATGTAGCCGAAAATCCATATCATATGGCTCTTTCTTCATAACATTATATCTATATATTATGCTAATAGGAGAGAGAATGTACCCCCTCTCTCTTTTCTCCAATTTAAATTAGAGAAATGAGTGTAAAATAAGGAATTCACACATACCTTAACACATACATATACCCAGCCACCATCTCCGCTCAATTTTTGACCATTTGATCATCTAGATGCGCGAAGACGTGCGTAATTGAGGCTCTCGATCGCGTCACGTCGCCACCCAATCACGCATGTCTAATTCACTCAGAGAGCGAGCCCATCACGTGATCAACGTTCCAGGTCACACCAGGGTGTGGTAGTGGGCTTGGGCCGTCACCTGAATAGGTGGACTTAGGCCACCATCTTAATAGATGAGCATCCACCTAATATGTGATCACTATTTCACAACACTCCCTCTTGGATGCCCACTTTAAAATGTTGCCTCTTTAAAAACTTTCCTAAAGAAAAACCCTCATTTGAGAAAAATCCTTAGCAAAAGAAAAGAGTACAACTAATTCTTTAGCAATATGATTCTTCGGGAATCCGATTCTTCTGCCTCATTAAAAAATTTTCAAAGGAAAAACCCAGTGGGAAAAAACATCATTGAAGAAAAAGAGTCCAATGTGCAAAGAATTCTTTAGGATATCTCCATCAACATCTTCAGGATGCTTGCATCTGCAGGATGCTCCCCCTCAAAACACTAAAAACTATTACATTTAGTTCTTACATCAACATGAATGAAAAATCACCTCCAAAAAATACATTTGGTCATTACATTCCAGCCTAAAAATTTATCAGCATATACATTTATATACCTATCTGCAGTAATCTTGTTATGCCAATATGTTGTATAAACTTTTGAAATCTAGACTTTGGGAGGGATGTTGTGAAGAAACCTGCAAGGTTCTCTGAAAACTTGACCCGCATCTTTTCTTCTTGAAACTGGTGGGTGAGAAAAACTTTGGTAAGAAGTGCTTCGTCCTGTCTCCTTTGATGATGCTTTCTTGAATTTGCTTTATACAGACTGCATTATCCTCATAAATGATTGTAGGCTTGTTTGTGATTTCTGGGAGTTCGCAACTCCCCCCTTATATGCTGAACTAGAGACCTGATTATACATATTCTCTACTTGCTTCATGAAGTACCAGTATCTAAGAATGATTGGTCGATGTTACTGCAATTATTTATTTGATTGATATCCATAAAATAGTTGTACAACTGTTAAGAAAACATATCATGTTTGTGATCTCCCTTGTGGAGATCATAATTAATCTATGTCTGTGTATCTAACAAGGTCAGCATATTCATAATATAAACCAATATCTAATGCACGGTGCTAAATTAAAGAATGCGCCTATTGCACTCAAATATGGTACTTCAGGACCCAGATTATATTCATTTTCTTCTTTCGGCCGATATGGATCATGGTCAACTTTTAGTGACCTTACCACCATAGGTGTACTGAGTAGATGACAATCACTCAAATTGAATCTCTTCAGAAAACTATAACATATTTGACTTGATATAGTAAAATGCCAGTTTTACTGTGTTCGATCTGCAAGCTGAGCCAAAATTTTGTTTAACACAAGTCGTTCATCTCAAATTCTTCCTTAGGATAGCTAGTAGCCTTTCAATCTCTTCAGGAGATCCGATCAAGTTTATATCTTTCCCTAGACAGAGCCTATTGTATCACATTCTTCTGGAGAGATTGGCATCGAGGAATTAGTTTGATCGCACCGTAGATAAAGTTGTAACCGAAGTATTGTTTTAATCCATATAGGGCTCATTTTAATCTAATACAGTGTGTATTTCTAGACTTGGTTTAAATCCTTTAGGGATTGTCATATATATATCTTACTGTCTAGGTTACCATATAGGTATACTGTCATTACATCCATGAGTCTCATATCGAATTTTCAAAAACATCGAGACTTATCTAAATGTGATGATGTCCATGACCGAGGAATATGTTTCTTTATAATCTATTATTGGTCTTTGTGAGCATGCTTAAGCAACTAACTGTGCTTTAAACCATTGGATCTTATTCTTTTCATTTGTTTTTCTTACAAAACCTCCTTTAAAACCTACAGGGTTTATTCCTCCTGGGGTTTGTACTATATGACCAAACATTCCACGTTTTATGAGGGAACCTAGTTCCGCTTGAATCGCATCCTTCCATTCTGGCCAATATTGTTTCTTTTGAGATTCAAGGATTGTTTGTGGTTCAGTGTTATCCTTATTTTCATTTCAAGTTTCACCTGAGTATGTGTAAAACACAGATTTCTCATTATTGTTGGGTATCAGTACCTCTTTCTCGGTCTCTTCTAGGATCTGAGGCATGTCCTTGAGCAGAGCGATATGCTTTGTTTTGAGAAATTAAATCTTTGGTTCAAAACATCTTCCATATCGTCATGAATTCTCTACAGGAGATGTTACTTCAGGAGTTTCTTCTTAAGGAGAATCATGAACTCTCTACAGGAGATGCTACTTCAAGAGCTGCTTCTTCAGGAGCATTATGAACTTTCTCTACAGGAGATGCTACTTCAGGAGCTGCTTCCTCAGAAGCATTATGAACTTTCTCTACAGGAGATGCTACTTTAGCAGCTGCTTCTTCAAGAGCATTATGAACTGTCTCTACGGGATATGCTACTTCAGGAGCACTATGGGCTCTTCCATGTTTTTTTTATGTGGAGTTGTTTCATTTGTTTTTAGTATATCGAGAATTCATGACGTTCTTCTGGAACGAGGCATTTATCTTCCTTCTTATCTCCCCCTAATGGCGGAAATATTATCAAATCGAAATAATACCATGAATTTCTAATTGAAGCATATTAGAAAAATGAGTTCTAATTGAAGTATCAAGTAATACCATAAAGTGTCTAAACATGCAATATGTAATCAGTATGAGTAAATAAAAATAATTGCATTGATAAATTCTAGCGAAAATTTTGTTCCCAAAATATAAGTCCTAAAACATAGTACGAAAAATACTAACATAAGCCATAAAACTTCAATTTCAAATAGTGCATTGCTAAAATAAATAAAACCAATGTCAAATAGTGCAATTCTTTATGTTTGTGTTTTCTTGTTCCTCAAGATCCTCACCAAGGAGGTCATCATTGTCTATGTCATGGGTGGCATTTGCGTCAATCTTCAGGATTTTCTGATATTTGGCCACCGCTTCCTTTGATGCATGACAGGTGTGGGACCAATGACCTTCACGCCCACACTTAAAGCATGTGTCATTTGGTCATATATCACTTGAAGGGGCTGATGCAGTCCTTGATTAGGAGTGAGCTGCTAGCCCATAGTGGTATGTGACTCGACTACCCAAATGTGAGTGAAGTAGATCCCTAATGTTAAACTGGAGAATTTCTCTAGAACGAACTTTTGGTTCCCTATACTAGAGGTTACACAAAGGTATTCTTTATTTTTCTTGCTCAAGTTTTCAATATGATACTTGTTTGCCCTTATGTCCTTAAAACTCAGTAGATTTCTTTTGGAATTTTGAGAGTATAAGACATTCTGAATAAGCTGCGGGCTCATAGTAGATGGGTTCCATTGGGTAAAATTAAATGTGCTCTGCAGGAGCCTTCAATAATGTGAGCGGAACCAACTATCGTGGATACTACGTTCAAAGTAGAATTAATATTGGGGGGGAGGGGGGGTGGTGTTAATCATATTCTCAAGGATGGTGTGAGTAGTAGCACCGTCAATTAGACATGAGTTGTCTCTATCTAGTTTTTCCATGTGTTTCATCTCCTAGAGATGCAATATCTGGTAAATTTATTCAGGAACTCTAGGCATGTATAAAAAAGATGGAAAATTTCCACCTAAAAATTCATACATTTTAGCATAAATGTATCTTTAAAACATGTTTCACAAATAATCAAGGTTTCATGCAATCTGTAAATATTTTGGACTTTATGACAAAAGATACAATTATGTGAGAATGTGAATTAATGGAACAATGCAAAATTATGAATAACAGGATCATAATAGCATAATGAATTTGAGTGATGTCATATAAGTTCACTTTAGTGAGAATATTTGAAAAAATATTAATTGCATGAACCGTATTGAATAATATGAGTATAAAAAAAATCAAGGTAAAAATTAAAGGATTAAATCTTGAAGTCGGGTCAAATTACTCCTTTAAAAAAAAAGCTCCTTTCTTCCTTTTCATCGACCAGATCCTCCGTCCCCTTCCCTTCTCCTCCTCTACCCACTTCATTAAAGTTTGAGATCTTTCTATCCTCTCCAAACCCATCTCGGTTTTTTTGTTTTCCCTTCTTACTGGCTAGGAGGGGATTTCGCTTCCTTTCAGGTGTGCGGTCTTTGCTCAGGTGTGCTCCTTCTTCATCGGTCTTTGGCACTTCTAGTGTGCTCCAGATTCCGGCGTTTCTGGCTCATTGCTTCAGAAGGTTTGGTCGGTGCTGTCTGTCTTACTCAGTTTTGGCGTCAGATTGGTCGGTGCCTTAGCGCTGCTGCTCCACTTTCGCTGTAAGTTCGGGTGTTATTTTTAGGGTTGGGCTGTTTTGTTCAGCCCTGGTTTGGGGGTGGTTTGCTCTGGGTGTGTTTTGGGTTGGATCTCAGTTCCTCCACGGGTGGTGGAGGAGTGTTGAGGCCATTTGGATCGGTGGTAGCTTTTTTCCCACCGGGTCCTGTGCTGCCATTTGGATCTCCCCTTTGGTGGGCTTGTTTTTTAGAGTTTTGTGATATTTGGTATCTTCTTAACTACTCATTCTGAACTCATTTTAGTTCTGATTCTTTGTGGCTTGGATCTTTCCGATCCCCTGGTGCTTGTATTAGGGTTTGCCTATTGCATTGAATTGCATTGGTGTTTTTGTCCTGGATCTGTAGCGATCCGTTATCCTCTTTGTTCTAGCCATTTTGGCAGTAACTGATCTTCTTAGTATCAATTTCCACAGCCCTGCTCGGGTATCCTCTTGCACTCTCCCTTTTCTGGTTTTAGACCATGGCCTTTTTGTGCCCGTCTTGGGTTTAGGTCGTTAAAAAAAATAGGGCCTTTAAACTTGGTCACTCTCGTTACTCTCCCATATTCCCTATTCCCCATTCCTTTTGTAGGTCCGACCCCCTCCTCTGGTTTGTTTCAGGTGCCTCCATTCTAGGCATTTGAAACGAGAGTACGTGAATAAAATGAAGTGCATCTTCTGTGACAAGCTTGGACACTCACGGAGTCGATGTTTTTCCCTTCAAAAACTCCTTGGATTACCCAGAGGCAAACCCTTACCGGCCAAACGTCTCCCCTTTCTTAACTATGCCCTCTTAAAGCGCAAGCTTTATGCATGCATCGCAAAGAAGATTAGTTTTGAGTATGAAAAGGATTTTGACTCCTCTGTAGTGGTTCCTTACCCATCTTTGAACCCCACTACTTTTTCCACTACTCATGGTGCTTCTCTTGCTACTCCTCAGTATTCTAATTTTGCTAACCTGTTTAAGGGTCGCTCGGTTTTCACGGATCTTGTTTCCTTTCCTCGGTTGGGTACTAACCAGCCTCATCCCCATACTAAAGCTGTGAGGCCTACGTTGAGTATGAGTCTGGATAAGAAGTCTGTTTTGTTTAAATCCTTAGGGTCTTGCCATTCTTGGTTTCGAAGTGCAATGGCGCACGTTCATCAACGCCTCGTTTTAGATACCCAGGTCCCTCCTGCTAATGCTAGTGCTTATTTGAAGGCACCTTCTTTATTTTATTATTTCCCTTGTTCTATCATGATTGCCTCTCCTAACCATTCTACGTTCTTTTTTCATTTTCCTGGCTGCATCTTCTCGATTTATCAATATTTAGGGGTTCATTCATGTCTCAATCATCTTCTGATGGAGGTTAAGCATATCCTTCTTTCTTTCCCCTTCAAGTCTTCACCGATTCTTGGTGACTCTTCCTTTTCCCGTTATTCTTATCATACTAATTCCATTCCAATATCATCATCAGTTTCTTCTAGTTTCCTCTTACCCTCTTCTTGCCTAAACAAAGTCGAGACTAGCATGCCTGACCTTGGTGTGACTTCGCTCCCTTTGGTGGAGGTCGATCCGCCCCCCGCTATGCGAAAATACAATAAGAAACTCTATAATAATGTGCAAATTCGCATGAGTGCTCATATTTTAGCTAAGAAAGCAGCTTCAGTGTCGGCTCATCTTCTTGTGCACAGCTGATTTTTTGCATTATTCTGTCCTCCTCTGAGTTGACAGTCTGGTTTTTTGTCTTTTTGGTGCTGTTTGTGTTTTCAAGAGCTGCTGGGTCTGTTTCTTCTCATTTAGCCACATCATTAGACATTTTGTGGTGTGCCTTCTCTCCTCCTATCTTCGCATTCTGTGTATGCATACTCGTGAATGTATGCATACACAATTTCCTGAGCTTTTTCGTTGTGCACCTGGTTTCCTGCGTTTTCCCTCTTTTCGTTTCTGTGCAGGTTGTGTTTTATGCCTTCGTGTGGGCCTGTTTTGCATCCTGAGTCTTGGTTCTGTCATTTGGATCTGTTACACAATTTTCGCTCTTGTCATCAAGGCTTGTGGGTTCCTGGATCTGACTTCCTGATCGTTGTAGTTCCATTTTGCCTTGCGGATGTTAGCCTTAGTGGGCATCTTCCCTCCTCTTTGGTGTGGTAGGGTGTTTAGCTCCTTTAGTTGCGTTGTTTTTCTGACTGTTTGCTCCGTCTCCCTTCTCGGTGTAGTTCTTCATTTAGTTCGCAGATCTCTTATTTGCGTGCGACTCATCCAATTTTTGTTTTCATTTTTGTAATTTACTTTCTGTTTTATATTTCTGTATCTCAACCGTTCATATATATATATATATATATATATATATATATATATATATATATCCCTATATATAGGGAAAGCTTCGGATGAGCACTACTATAGTGCTCACCGCGTGAACACTAGGCCTTCGGGCGTTCATATCGAAAATCCGAACCGTTCACATTGATCTACACATCTAAATTAGTCTAAATATGTAAAATCAAATCATTTGAAATTCATTTGTCCATTCATTGAAGTGTTACAAAATTGTATGGCTGAAAATCATTGTTTTTATATTCACATGATGGATGGGTAAATGAATTTTAAATAATTTGATTTTACATATTTAGACTAATTTAGATGTGTAGATCAATGTGAACGGTTCGGATTTTCGATATGAACGCCCGAAGGCCTAGTGTTCACGCGGTGAGCACTAGAGTAGTGCTCAACCGAAGCTTTCCATATATATATATATATATATATATATATATATATTTTGATGGCTGGAGCCGTTTGACTCTATCCGAAATATTAAAAAAAATCTTGAAGTCGGGTTTGGTTGTGGGTATACACAAAACCCGAACCCAAAACCCAAGTCCCAAGAGCATATCCCCATCACAAAGTATATAGAAAAAAGAGTGAGGACAACCGTCCATCTGAGATATATAACATCAACAAATTTTATCCAAAAAAAATAAAAAATGGATGCGTATATCTAACTTCCAATCATCTCTTTCTCAGTATAGGGCATTTCTTAACAACCACTCAAGCTATATATTCCTATTCATTCAGAATGATATCACATGGTAAATCGTCATTACAACAAATTGAATCAAATTCATATTCTCAAGGAACCTTTTCTTCTCCTCTTCAGGAGTTACGGGACCCCCAGGTACTCAAATGACAGAATGAGTATATTTTTTTTAAAAAAATGTTATAAGGATGTCACAACTTAAAGAAATGTCGTGAATCTGGGGTTTTGTTTCTTCGCAAGATGTTCCAAACTAACTAAAATAATGCGAACAAATGGTATAATGCAACATGGTTGTATGAATACAGCGAAAGAAAAAAAAATCAATTGAATAATTTGGTTCTAATAATTCAGTGTGGGGGTAAACAAGTCAACATGGGACACGGAACATTATCATACAGCACCAATGAATTTTTACACTACAAACTTCACATGGAGCCTCAATTGAACGCAAACAGAAAAATTAGAGTTGTGGCAGTATAAACAGATCAGGAAAATCAATCATCTTATAGCATTTATAAATATAAATATCCCTTATCGATCAAAGGACTCACCGACAATCTATTAAGTAAAATATGAAACATGTTTAAATTTTATACTAGAGTTCGAAGGATATATATATACTTGAAAAGGTAAAAGTTGCATAGGGCTAATCCATTTAAGTTACAAGTAGGGATGGCAACTGGGCCGGGTCAACCGGCGACCCACCCGCGACCCGGTCCACAAACCCGGTCCGTTTAAGAACTTCGCGGGTTCTGGTCGAACCCGGTGAACAGTACTGGGTTGACCCGGGTCGCAATTTACGCGAATCGAATTCGCGAAACCCGGCCCACGAACCCGTTCAAACCCGCGAATTGGACCCGTTAACCCGTGGGTCGACCCGGGGGTTTTGACCCGTTCGACCCGTGACAGGTCGACCGTTCGACCCGCGGGTCGAACGGCTCGAAACCCAACGGTCGACGCTGCCGCTACTCTCCTCTGGGTCTGGGCTCTGGATTGAGCCGTTGCAAACGGCTCTTAGAGCCGTTTGTTTGGTTTTTTTATTTTTTTTTATTTTTTTGTTTTTTCCCACTAATAAGCCTATAAATATCTCCTAAAAATCTCAAAAAAAATTGCACCTCACTCTCTTACTCTCTCTACTATTATACATCATTTTAAAGAATTTTTGAACAATTGTAGTATTCATCAAATAATTGTACAAGGAGGCATATACACGATCAAATTTCGGTCGTATCGGAAACAAAATTCAACGTCTTCAACGTCTTCAACTCTCTTCAACCCTCGTCAAATCTACTTCAACCTCTTCTCAACTCTTCAATTGCGGAATCGGCAAAGCGCTCCTCCATCTTTTCTTTATTTTTACGGTTTTTTTTTACATACGCGTATTCTACGGTGAACAGTATCAAAATTTCTCTACCTCTCTTGTTAAATTTTTTTTTTGCGTTGTAGTTAAAATTATTGTTTGTTTTTTGAACTTCTCTATCTCAACCCTCTTGTTTTTTAGATTTTTTTTGTATAATTCACCGCTCCTACATTGTAGATTTTTTTTTACATATTTTAGCACATTACCACATTATGTCTAGATCACGCGGTAGTGGTCGTAGCGGACAAGATTCCTCCTCCTCTTCACGTAGGCCACCAATTGTCCCAATTAGTGAGCCCGTCCAAGATTACATTGATCCTACTATGGAACAATGGGGTACACACGACATGGATGTTGTAGGTGACATTCAATTAGAAGAAGAAGAACAACAACAACAACAACCCGAAACCACACAACCCCGTAGTAGTAGGAAAAGTAGAGGAGAAACTAGCAATTGGCACAAGTTTTATGAGTATATCCCGGACGAACATACTCCTGGTGTAGGTTTGAAAGTGTGTAAAACATGTAGTAAAACATACAAATTCAAGAGGGTGACGGCACCGGTACAATTAGTAGGCACATACAACATAATCATAAAGAACTTCTTGATCAAATACAAGGCCAACAAAAAATCAACCCTAGGACCGGTCAAGTAGATAGCCACCCTTATGATCCCGAACTTGTTCGTCGGGAAATGGCCCGATTAGTCATTAAGGAAGAGTTGCTATTTTCCTATCCCAAGAGTAGGAACCTAGAAAATTTTAATCAAACGGCCTTAAACCCTCATTTTAAAAGAATTCCGAGAAATACTTGCAAATCGGATTGTTTTAAAATGTATGTTGAAATGAAGGACGCGTTGATTGCAATTTTATGGAGTTTAACTTGTAGGGTTAGTTTAACTTCGGATTGTTGGACGGGTGTCAATAATATTCCAACGATGAGAATAACCTGTCATTGGATCGACAATGATTGGATTCTTCATAAAAGAATCATATCACTTGCGTCGTTGCTGTATCCCCATAGTGGCGCAGAAATAGCAAACCGTATTATAGAAATATGTGATGTTTTTCATATTCGCGATAAAATTATGGCTATTAGTTTTGATAATGCATCTAACAACAATGTAGCAATTACTACTTTAAAATCTGTATTAAACCCTCCATCTGACAATATTTTTCATGTTAGATGTGCATGTCATATTATAAATTTATGTGTTCAAGATGCATTAAAAATAGCTGATCCATATATACATAAAATTAGAAATTGTGTACATTTCATTGCATTAAGTCCAAGCATTTTACAAGAATGGAAAGCTTGGTGTAGGGTTAGAAATGTTCCTTTCAGAAAATTTCCAAAGGATGTTAGACACCGATGGAATTCTACTTTTGATTTATTAAATGTTGTCACCGATTATAAAGCAGTTGTAAATGATTTTTGTATCGCAAAAAATATGCACAATTTTGAAATGACTCCCAACGATTGGTTTTTTGCCGAATCTTTGTTGAAATTTTTAGAACCTTTTAAAACTGCAACTTTAAAGTTTTCAAAAACATATGAATCTACTTCTAGTAGCATTTTTATTGAATTAGTTAGCATGATGCAAATATTTAACGAAATGTTAAATGATCCCTATATTAGTGACATTGTAATACTTGCATTTCAAAAAATTTTGAAATATTATTTTCCTCCTTCTATGTTGATTTGTGTTGCTACTGTTATGGATCCCCGTATCAAATTAGAAGGTACGAAGAATTTGATAGAAATGTTTTTTGGATATTTAGAGAACAATGTAGAATTAACAACTGATTGCGCTAGTTTTTTAGTTCAGTTTGAATCTACGTTAAATAACTTGTATAATTATTATGATAGATGTTTTGCTTCTAGTAGTACAACTTCTGTAGTTAGTTCTTCTTCTGGTAGTTCTAAAGGTAAGGGTAAAAGTAGAATTGGTGATAGAACATTTAGTTTACTTGAACAAATTCAATCTAAAAAACCTAGGACTAATCAACCAAATGAATTAAATTGGTATAACCAACAGGATACTGAGCCTACTCTTTCCCCACTAGATATTTTACAATGGTGGAAAGAACATGAACACACTTTTAGTATTCTGTCTATTATGGCTAAAGATTTGCTAACTCCTCCTGTCTCTACAGTTGCTTCTGAGAGTGCATTTTCTACAAGTGGCAGGGTTCTATCTGATTACAGAAATCGGTTGAAGCCCGAGGCATTGGAGATGCTCGTTTGCACAGAAGACTGGCTGAAGGCTGAAGATAGGACGCAAGGGAAAGCACTATCAAGTTCCATAAGTGGGAGCAACTCGCCCGAAGAACAACAACAACAACAACAACAATAGCTTTTCTTAATTCTTGTTATGTTAAATTAGAAAAATTGTAGTCAATTAAAATTGTACATAAGAAATATGTTATTGTATAAAACTTATTTGTGAATTGAATTCTTCATTTCGTAATAAATTGTTCAAATTGTATAACTTAAATTCATATGAATAAAATTTCAAAATTTGTTGTCAATTTCACTCTTTCAATCTTATTATTATTATTACGAATTTTTTTGTTTATTAGTATTATTACTTACTTAGTATTATAATTAAACATCATTTGGGGATATTTGATTCAATTTGAAGAATTGTAGTATTATTACTTATTAGTATTATTACTGAATTACATACTTAGTATTACAATTAAACATCATTTGGGGATATTTGAAGAATTGTAGTATTATTACTTATTAGTATTATTACTTACTTAGTATTATAATTTTTTAAGAAATGTAGTATTCATCAAACAAAAATATGGTTATTTGTATACATCATTTGTAAAATTATTATTATTATTAGTTCAATTTAAGCTACAAATATATATATATATATATTTAAACGGGCCAACCCGCGGGTCGACCCGGCCCAACCCGGTTGAGCCCTAAAGGGTTCACGGGTTGGGCGGGCCACCCAAATGAAGAATTAGCCCGGCCCGGCCCGTATAAGAGACCAACCCGGCCCGGCCCGGCTACTCAACCGTGCCAACCCGTTCGGGTTGGGCCCGGACCGGCCCGAACGACCCGTTCGCCACCCCTAGTTACAAGACATAACTACATGATGTGTTATGGTAACTGAAGTTGTCATCCATTTAAGTTCAAAACTAAAATCTCTTATGAACCCTGACAAGTCCCTAAAAATAAATCCCATTACGATACTCTACTCAAAAGCACAAGAGGTAGAAAATATGTTTATGTTTGCATGCAGAATCTAGCTATGTTAATATAGCACTTTTTGACTGGCTGTTAATAAAGCACTTGACTCAATTATTTTCAGAAATCACAAAAGTTGTAAGAAAAGTTATTCGAATTAAGCAACAACTATGCTTATTTAGAGCAAACTAAAATCAACACTCGAATAGAATATGATGGAGATGAATTTTCTATCAAAAGAGGCAGTAGGTTTTGATGTGGAACATAACCGAGATAATCAAAACTCATGTAAATTCAAATAAATACAATCAATTAACTAAATCAACTTCTCTATAAAAAAAAAATCATCACCAGAATATTGTATAGCTACATGTAGAAGGCAAGGGTTTATACCCTTACCAAGTATACACACACATGCAATGTTATTGCATTAAGTGTGGAAAATTTGTATATGCAACTTTTACTAGCCAGAGAAACAGAAACCTAAAAGACACTATGATTAAGCCTTCAATAAAACTAAATTCATATACTACTGTCCCAAAACATACAATGAGACCAGAGACCGAAATAGATTGCCGATAAAAAAATCATATGTGATACACTACAATCAAAATTTTCTAGCCTATTGCAAAGGAAATATATATATATATAACACCACTAGGTACGTAATAGCAGATTTTTTTAAAAAATATATAAAATGTACGATTTTCATAACTGTGCTAAATTAGTGATTAAGTTATTGGATCAGACATTCTCAATCCATCTAGATCTCTAATATTATAATGGGAGAAGGACTTAGTGTCATTTGTAAATATTTGTCATTTTGTCAACACGTGCAGCGCACGTGTTGGCAGAATTTTTTTTTTTTGTCCTTTTCATTCCCCCTCCCCATTTTCCCCACGTGCAACGCACGTGTATAATACTAGATTTTTTTTTTGTCCTTTTCATTCCCTCCTTTCTATTTTCTCCACGTGCAACGCACGTGTATAATACTAGTTAATTATAATCTGAAAATTAAACATTGATATGAAGAATATGATTAAAATCCTTCCATCTTATCAAATAAATATTAAAATAAGATCCTAAAAGCGGCGTCCACAATAACTCTAGGACTACTCTTATGGTGACAGTTAGATGAGAACCAATTTTGATATAATTTCAAACCCTAGTGCCAACAACATATTCATCAAACAAACAAAACAAATCATGCCCTAAATTGTCGTTCGAACCTTACCTTATTCAAACATGATAGACAGATCAGATCTTGATACAATAATACAAACTCTAGATTACAAAGGTGAGATTTTTATTGAAAGATTAAGATGAATCTTTCTGAGAAAGGAAAAAGATTTGCATACCTTTCTTCTAGCTGTCGTGCTGATAACATGTTATGAAAATAGAGAGATGGAAAGATGTAACCGAAAATCAATATAATATGGCTCTTTATTCATAAACAGGGAACAATTATTGCTAAATCAGAAAAGCCAGAAAGGGGTTTCTCTCTCTAGAATTTCTAGAGAGAGAGGCTCTTCCCCAAAACCAAAAAAGAAAAGAGAACAAGCCAGGGGATCTCTGATCTGGGGAGGATGGGGGGGGGGATTCCTCCTCCTTCCTACCCCACCCTTATCCCCGCCACCGAAACGATGGCGAGGTTGTCAGGCACCGACGAGGGTTCGGCCGGGTGTCTCACAGGTGGGATGAAGGTTTGCGTCAAGGGCGGACGGGGTGCCACTAAGAGAGTCAGGAGCGGGAATGCCTGCCGGTGAGCACGGCGGTAGTCCCTGTGATGGGAGGTTGTACGGGGGGGTTAGCGACTGGTGTTGGGGCGGGCGCGTTGGGGGCCTTCGTCGATTGGTCGCCCTCGTCGGGGCTAGTGTCGGGGTTTCGACAAGGGTTTCCACCGGCTTTACATAAACTGCTGGGTCCATATGGACTAATTTTGGTGCAAGGAGAAGTTCACAAGCATATGAGATCCATTGTATTGGATTTCATCAATGGCAAGAGGATGAGAAAGATTTTTCTGCAAGACACAGAACAGATTGCTTCTCAGATTATACGCTCGTGGAAGGAGGGTCAGGTTATCTCAGCTAAAAAGGAAGCAACTAAGTGGAGGTGAACCGTGACTCGGTGGGGGGACGAGTGTTGCCAAGGAGGCATGGCATCCAGGCTCATGGGTTTTTGAATTTCAAAAGTATGATTTGAAATTCAAAATTAGGTTTGGGAGTGTTGATTTTCAAATTGAGTGTGGAGGGGGTGGCGGCTAGGGCTTTTGGTCGACAGTGGATCTTGGTCCACGGTGGTTTGGGTCAATCATGGCGCCCCGCTGCTCGAAGGCTCAGTGGTTGGGAATTTCGGTCGACGGTGGAGTTTGTCTGCAAGGCGAGGTTGTCGGGTTGGACAAGGCTAGGGTCGGCAGCGATAGGTTCTGGTACTATTTCGTCAGTAGGGGTTTCAATTTGGTCAACGGGGGTATGACTCTGACTCGTTGAAGGGGATTTCATTATGGTCAACGGTGGTCGACGGGGGGTTTCAATTTGGTCGACGGAAGTCTGGATCTGACTCGTGGATCGGGGAGTTTATATTTGGTTGTCGGTGGTCTGGCTCAGACTCGTCGACGAGGGGTCTCAATGTTGTTGACGGGGGTTTCCCTAATATTCAAATTACAACCAACTTACAATTAGCAATGAAATGTACCATAACTGGTGTGGGCGACTGTTGTCAAGCAAGTTTATAGTTTGGGCTCTACTTTGACTATAGTTGGTCAAAGTGAGGGGTGTCTTTGGTTTCTTTCATGTCATAGGGCTCGCAGGGGTCAAGTGCGACGTCTACCCTCGTTGCGAAGTTGTGGTGAGGGTCATTGAGAGTAAAGCGAGGGGATGAGAACGATGACTCAATCTTGATATGGAGTTGTCAGATTGGTGGAGTGCCTGCAGTGTCTCTCATATGGTGCTTACACTTGTTGTTTGGGTCACTCGGGACGATGTGGGAGAGTGTACGATAGTTGGAGAGGACAAACGGTGTATAAGCGAGGGACTGAGTGAGAGAGTGAGCCCAAATTGGCACTAAAAATTTGCTTTGGCGGGGGCGGCCGATCAATAGGAATAGATTTCGATGTATTTTTTTGTTTGTTGGTTGGGGTGTATGAGGTCCGGAACCCAACCTATTGGGATCTGAACTTCATAAACCTTATTTTTAGTTGTATATTTTGTTAAATTCTCTTTAATGAAACACGGAGAGTTTTATACCCACCGTTTAACGATAAAAAAACATATATATAGGGAGGAAGTTAGGGTTAAGGTGTGGTAGTGGGCTTGGGTCATCACCTGAATAGGTGGGCTTGGGCCGCCATCTTAATAGATGGGCATCCACCTAATAGGTCATCACTATTTCACAACAATTCTCTTTTTATGATTATTTAACTTACCGGAGCTTTTTTAGATTTCATTCTTATTCTTTTTCTTATTATGTGCTGAAAAAGAACATGTGAAATATTTATTTGCAATCATAATAAGAACTAATAATAAATTACTTTGGCTAACCACCACTACCCTTCAATCATAGCCAAACTAAAAAGAGCATTAGGGCTATTACTTTGGCTAACTTTTATAATCATGTGAAATATTTAATTTTTATTAGATTTAAGTAACTTAGGCTATTGAGAAGGTTGAGATCTAAAAAAATAATTTACTTTTTTAAATATTTATTTATAATCTAATTTAGATGCATGTTATTATTGAAATTGTATTGTTATTTAAGTCATTCATGCATCTTATGGGTACAATGCTAGTTGACTAAATGGGTAAGTGCAAATTTAGGAAAAAAATTCAAAAAAAGGCAAATCTAACGAGCCCTTAAGGGAAAAATATGGGAAACTAATGACTACATATATTTCTGAATGCAGTGCCACTACCCTCTAATTTTGGTGTGCTTGTTCGGAGAGTGTGACCCCCTTTCTAGTTAGAACCAAGGAAAAGTATGATGTATGCACAGGACTTGACCATACTTATAGACCCAACTGGAAAACACGAGCGATGCATCAATCAGACCATAAGTCCTGCGAGCCTGCGACTTGACCATGAAAATGGGCAAAGGTTCAAGCTTTGCTTTTGCTATGCTTGACTAACAAGTATACAATTAGAGCATCTGTAGTCGTTTACTGTCAAAATATCCATATATGGATAAATAGAAATAGGATTCTCAATTTTGCTGCACTCGTGCAAAGCTATTTTATAGCAATTTATAATAAAATATTAAGATGTGCCGTCGGAGTGGAAAAAAATTAAAAAAATAATAAATTTTCGATCTTCAAGAACGGACGGCACATAAAGTGCCGTCGGAGAAGGAAAAAAATAATAATAAAAAAAATTCAAAGCATGTGGGACGGACGGCACATGAAGTGCCGTCCAAGAGCCCAGTTGCCATCTTTTTTGTCATCTTCCTTTTTCGGAAATTACAAAAACAATTCATTAATTACAAAAAATTTCTAAAAAATTACGAAAAAATTTCAGAAATTGCAAAACGAATTAAAAAATTGCAAAAATATTTTCAAAAATTGCCAAAAAAAAATTAAAAAATACAAGAGTGCCGTCCGAGGATTTCGGGAGCGGCCAGCTTTTTTTGCGATAATTAATGCGGAAAATTAAATATTTTCCAAACGGACGGCACTTGAAGTGCCGTCCGACGAATAAAAAAATATTTTTTTTCGTGGGACGGCACTTCGAACGCCGTCCCTCAGTTATCGATAAAAGCTATATCGATTCTCATTTATAGCAATCGACTGTAGCGATTTATCGATAAAATGGATATTTGGCAAACGAGTGCAGCACGTTCGTTTGCCAAATATCCATTTTATCGATATTTGGCAAACGACTACAGATGCTCTTAGTCATATATTTTACTGATCTTTATTTCCTTCCTTCAGCACGTAAGATGGACTGTGTAGGGATTTGGGAATTCACATCTTTAATCTTGTCATGTTTACGTATCTTTTGATGCAAAATTTTGAGCCCAATTTGGTCTCATGCTGCAGGTAGAAATATTTTGATATAAACTTCACTTTAAAATGTATTACTGTTCAGACTTTGCGCAGTCCAAACAATGTAACTTTAATTAATATAAAAAATCTTCTCATTTTTCTTAAAATGCACATCATGTATACATCTATATTCATATTTCTTAAGCTAAAACATACCAGTAATTTACACGTCACGTCTTAATAAATATAGTTTTTTTCAAGTAAAAATTCAAACGTAGTCTGAATTTGAACCTAACATCTCCTTCATAATAGTTATGCACGTAGGTTAACGCGTTGCTAGATTTGCAAATGATATTAAGGCCTTCTCCCATTATAATATTGGAGATAATCACTACAACATAAATGGCTTTCTACAACACATTTATTATAGCGTTTAAGTGTTAATGCTGTTTAAAGTGATCTATAATAGCTTTTCGGAAGAAAATGCTATCTTTGATTACTTTTAAAAAAATTCTTAGCTACGATAGCGTTTTTAAAATGTCGTAATTTTTATAGCGTTTTAAAAATGCTATAATATTCGTAAATAAACTGAAGTGGTAGGGGTAAAAAAAATTCTAATTAAAATATCCAAATTATCTCAAACCACTCCTTTTCTCCGCCTGGATCGAAATCACAAAAACAATTCATTTTCTCCTCCATTCTCAACCCCTAGTCCAAATATCTTATCCCCACTCCTCATTGCCGTCTTCCCCATCGCCATCTTATCCTCCCCGCTTGATGGTTGGTCTCGATGCCGCCGGTAAAACCACCATCCTCTACAAGCTCAAGTTCCGCGAGATCGTCACCACCATCCCTACCATCGGTACTTTTCTCTCATTCTTCTTCTTCTACTTATTCCATCCTTATTTTAAAATAATATTTTTTTTTCTAGGGTTTCCTTTACGCGGTAATTGAGATATGAGATCTGTTCAGATTTGGTCAAGATTTCCTAGGGTTTCATTAATGCTTTAGCATGTTCAGTTCTGAGTAATTGATTGGAATATTTCTGTTTTACCTATGGCCGGGATGTCTCTTAAGAGTTGAGTTTGAAAATAATAAAAAAATAATGAAATCCTATGTGGAAATATACAACAAATAATTCAATATAAGGATTTACATCTTAGTTGTGATTGCATATGTGACTCCCATAGGGAATGCAGCTGAAGATTTGTATGATACAGCCTTTGGAGGTCGTCCGACAACATGTCGTTTGTTTCCATTGAATTTGCCATGTCTTTAGTGAGAGATTTCATATTGTGCAATTTAACTTTAATATTGACTTTGTAAAACTAGGCCAGATTTCTCTCTACTGTTTGCAAACTTTGTTCTATCAACTTGCCATCTTTCACTTCATAAACTTCAACTGTTCTACTTATTAGTCAGAAAATTCTAGCTAGGGCCTAGTGTCCTCACCTTGTGCCGGAAAAGATTTTGTATAACTGGTAGATTTGAATAATGTAATGAGGGAAACCCTATCAAGTTTCATATTGGTATGTTTAGAGAATGAAAATCACCATTGTATAAAATGAGAGGGAAACCAACATTAAGTTTTCTAGTATAGATAAATGGTTTGGATTAATAGAAAAACATGACCACCCTTGTTTTACTCATTGGGAAAGCTTTCCTATATGACCAATGTTGTGCCTGGGGATCTTTATAGAAGACGCTGAAGATGATGATAGTAATGTGCTTGCAACTGAAGAAAAAAAGTGCTTGGAAATAACAGATGTTTAGGAAAATAGTTTTGGATAATGAAAATAAGTCTTTTTTGGCTATGTTGGGAGCTTTCTTTATTCAAGTTTGGTCAAGTGGTGTTCTAGTTCCAAGGGGGGTTGGAGGTTTACAATGACGCTAACGAGATCTATTCTTTTGCATGGTTGAAGCTTATCTTGTTGCAATTAAGATGACTTAGTGATTGCCTTCGGTTGTGAACGAGGTGAAGGGTATACTTGAAATAGATATGTAGTTTCTTTTTATTAATAGGGTTGAAGTACAAGACTTTAAGCCAAAACAGAAACAAAGAGTGCATATAGTATCTCATACATCAAATAACAAAAGGATTATATGCCATAATCGAGTTTGACTTTTCAATACAACATGATTTACTAAACTGAATTTTGCATTTTGTGGGTGTATCAAGTCTTGCTACCTGTTTTTACTTCTCATTTGTTCAAATTCTTTTGATTGGGCACTTATCGAATTTTCAGAATGAGCAAGCAAACAATCTTTTAAACATACTCAATCTTTTCTTGAAATGAGTAGTGATATAAATTGCAAACTAAACAACTAAACAAACAACAGGTTAACACTTACGACCACGAGCAAAAGATTTGGTCAATTTCTTTTATTGAGCTTTGCTGGCACTAGTAGCCTGGTAAAATCTTTATATTTTTTATTTTTTCCCATTCTCCATTAATGAGGTGTCACCAGTTTGATGCATAATACTTTTCTAAACCCACCGAGGTTATCATTTACAGTAATCACCATTTATAGCTTGCATTTAGGCACCCCCCCAAAATCCATCCTTTTTTCTCCTGATTTGGCCTTGGCAATTTGGCCTTTGTGCCAAATGTACAGTTTTGCATAATGCTTCTCATATGTTTGTTAGTAACCCAATGTTCTTGCTTACCAGTAACGTGATAATGTACTCAACACTATATATCGTAGGGTTACTTATGTTCATATTTCAGAAACTACAGCTTTAATTTTAATTAGCTATATGTATTTTAAAAATATTTTTTAAGCTGTATAAGGCTTTGAGTTATTACTACATTAATAAATTATTAAATTTTCAAATATTTATTCGACATTTTACTTTGTTCAGAAAAGTGGAACAGATAACAGAAGAGGTTGATTCCTTGAAAAAAAAGCCTAGAAAGACTTTCATTGCGCTAACAAAAGAGGATGCAGGAAGCTAGAGAGAGAACAAAACTAATGCAAAGAGCGGTATGGAATCTACTTTATTTTTTGACAACAATCATTGCAGTTTTTTTGTGCTTTCTATTGGCTGTACATGTATGTCGTAGTTGAATGCACTTCCTATGGCTAGTATTTCACCTTTCTTTCAAGTTCTAATTAACTTATCCAATAGTTTGCTAGAATGTGGAAGCCACAAAATGCTATTTTCAGAATTATGGTTAACCTCTCTTACTTAGGGATAAATTGTAGAACATGTTGAGATGGGTTGGGCATTTACCATAGACCTGCAACAATTATGAAGAGTGTTGGGATTATATAGAATGAAGCTAAATCTTAGGGTAGACCTGAATAGACTTGGATTAGGCAATTAAGAAGGCAATGATGACCAGGAAGTTGGCGAATATATTAAGAGGGTGATGTCAAGTCGACAGTCAAGTTAAAAAATTTTCTCAAATTTCCAGGAGCTTTGTCTCTAAAACTGACCCCACATTTATGCCAAATGGCTTAGATGGTGTTTATATAGTCATATGTTTTTAGTGACTTGTAGATTTTGCCTGAGATCAGACCTTAGATCGGCCCTTGTTGTGAGGAATGCTTGTTTAGTTTCTTAGTTTGATTACATCCACGACTAAAGTAAGAATCATTTTGCAGCCTGGGGATGATTCACATGTTCTGAGAATTTTCGATGATGAAGCCCAAGCTGTGCAATCGGCCCGCAATTCTCACAGGATGCTTGAAGAAGCTTATTCTACTGGAGTAGCTGTTCTTTCCAAATATGCTGAGCAGGGGGATCGTCTTAAGGTAATCGATTATGGCCATCTAATATTCTATGCAAAATATAATATTATATGTATGTATCTTGCATGCAACTGGCTACTGCCTATTTCTCCCACACACAAAAAAAACGAAAAATGAAAAAACAAGTAGAATACTTGGCATTTTTTAGTACACCATATTTTCCATTCCCATGAGAAGTTCAGACCACCCAAGTATAAGTGAATATTCTTTCAAATTATGTGTATCATTTAATTAAAATAAATTATAAATGTACACCTCTTCTCAATTATTCTATACTTTCCTTCGATAGGGAACTCACAGAAAATGTTGGTGTACTCTAGTGGCTGAAGGAAATAACTCAAGAAAAGATACAAACCTTAACAAACAAGTTGTAGTGACGCTTCCAATTGTTTTGGTTTTTTGATAATCTATCACATAAAATTGTCCCCCTCAAATAGAGAAATGTCGTGCGAGTGGGGGTCTAGAAATCACCTTAACCCGCACATCTAATTTGCAGTTTAGTGTAGCTATGTAGGCTACAATCACTGCTGAAAATAAGAATTATATATCTTTGAATTGTCATGGGAAAAAAAGTCTGTGCTGATAGAAGTGAAGTAGAAATTTTTCTCATTTCTTATGTCATGTCATGTCACTTTTAAATCCCACTTAAAAATTGTATCAACATTTGTGCTTACTTCTTTTTCCATTATTAACAACAACTTGACATTTTTTCATCTCCAATTGCAGGTTGAAGATGTCGTGGATGCGAATTGTTTTGATGTTAGTCACTCAAGGGTTTTTTGTTGTCATTTTAAGTATATTTGATGGATTTTTTAATGAGTTTATTGTACGGATTCAAGTTTATTGTACGCTAGTTTGTCATATATTTGTATACAAATTTTCAAAACTTTTATAGGTGAATGTTGTATTGATATTGAATATATATCAATTTTTATATGCATCTGGAGATATTTTTTTTTGTATATAGGTAAAATGAAATAGCATTCTTAAAATACTGTAAAAAACACCTCTATTAAAACGATAGCATTTTGCAAACGTTGTGAAAAAGATTGCATTTTAAAAAACGCTCGGTTTTTATAGCGTTTTCCGAAATGCTGTCAATTGATAGCATTTCTGAAATGTTGTCAAATGATAGCGTTTGCGAAACGCTGTCAATTGATAGCATTTGCGAAACGCTGTCAATTGATAACGTTTCTGAAAACGCTATCAAATCAATAGCATTTTTGAAACGCTATAAAAATGATAGCGTTTCCAGAAAACGCTATTAAAATGATAGCATTTCCGAAACGTTATAAAAAGCATATCGTTTTCAGTAAACGCTATAAACTTACGATAGCGGGGGCTATGACAGCGTTTGTAAAACGCTATTGTAGACCTTTTATAGCATTTTACAAATGCTACCAAATGCCCAATATGTTGTAGTTTTAATTTACCCAAATACTAGCAGTGCCCAGAATTCTACACACATTGCTATGTTACAATGATCGAACTTCCACTGCCTAATACTATACATGAGTACATGAGCTCATAGTCATGGATGCTCTTCTAACGGCACTAAAGGGTCTCCAGTACATTATTCGAACACAGAATATAGATGAAGCATGCAACTATCTCATATATTGATGAACATGCAATTTAACCATCTATATATAGTTCTATCTGTACTTGACTCTCCTATAACAATCACCTGGCTAAATATATGAAGAATTTTTTCCCTAAATGACCCTTTTTATGAAAGTATGGACACAAACGACCTGTTTTTTGAATTAATTCCATAAACGACCCACTCGCTTTTTGAAAAAGCGAGTGTGGTATAAACCATCACGCTTTTTCAAAAAGCGAGTCTTGGGGTTCAGAAAATTTGAAGAAGCGAAGACTCGCTTTTTGAAAAAACGAGTTTGGTATAAACCATCACGCTTTTTTAAAAAGAGAGTCTTAGTGTTCAGAAAATAAGAAACTTAAGACTCGCTTTTTGAAAAAGCGTGATGGTTTATACTAAACTCGCTTTTTCAAAAAGCGAGTCTTGGCTTGGCGCTCATGAACACTTTTCCTCTAATCTCCATTCAGTCTTTGTTAACGAACCGTTATCCATACCAAATTAACACCTGTCACCTCAATCTTAAATGGGTCACCTCTTAGTTTTTGCTACACTAACTATATAAATTAATAATTATGGATTAGTTCATCAGATTAGCCCCATTGTTAGCCTCAATTGTACATACCCAAGCCTTCAAAAATAAGATCAATCTAATATCTCAGTGAACCTAGATGTTTGTATGCAACATTTTCTCCATCTCTTAATGTATGCAACCTAGATGTTTGTAATACCTTAATGTTGTCAGTATATGTTTTCCTTGCTCAGCAATCTGTTATAGACTTGGCATTTATAATTGTTAGATTGACACTAGTTATTGTTGAATATATTAGTATATTCTCTCTATATAAATATAGCGCGTGCATATGTTTTTGGTTTTGCTGATTGAGATAAAAGTCTTGAGATTTCATAAAATTTCATAAAAGTCTTGAGATTTTGGGTTTTGCTGATTGATGCTTTCTTCTCCAATATAACGTAATATATATAGTCTAATGGGGAATAAAAATAATGATAGCAACAATAAGAATAAGAATAAGAATAAGATGAAGAAGGAGGAGGAGGAGAAGAAGGTGAGGCCGAGATCGAGGGAGGAGCAAATAGGTGTAGTTCGATCTGTAGTGGGCGATGATCCAAAGGAGAATGCCAAGACTCGCTTTTTGAAAAAGCGAGTGTGGTATAATCCATCACGCTTTTTCAAAAAGCGAGTCTTAGGTTTCAAATTTTCTGAGCCCTAAGACTCGCTTTTTGAAAAAGCGTTATGTTTTATACCACACTCGCTTTTACAAATTTTCTGAACCCCAAGACTCGCTTTTTGAAAAAGCGTGATGGTTTATACCACACTCGCTTTTTCAAAAAGCGAGTAGGTCGTTTATGAAATTAATTCAAAAAACAAGTCGTTTCTGTCCATACTTTCATAAAAAGGGTCATTTAGGGAAAAAATTCATATATGAATGATGCATGTATATACTTGTAAACTTCTACAGAATATCTGTAGCAACCTTGAAGAACTCGACAACTGCCTTCTTAATCTCAACCACACAAGCATCCACCTTCATCTCCACACCACCCAATCCCTCCTCCACCTCCACCACCTTCCCCTTCACCTTCCCCACCGCCATGGCCACCACAGTATCCCTCCCCTCTGCCCACTCCGTTGCAAATTGGGCATAGTACAAAACCGACCCGAATAGGCCCATCTCCAACCCTTCAATCATAGCCCTAATGCTCTCCATTTCATGAACCCTAACCACCCCTCCCCTCCACATCTCCCCCACCACCTCCCTCTCTCCTTCCATACCCTCAAACCTTTGTGCCCACCACGTGTCGAACCACTGCTCTCCTGTCTTGATCATGGTAGACCCCACAACTGCCGTCCCAGTGGCGACCGGAGGTGCTGACATGGAGGCCAGAATCACTGAGAAGATGAGGACGGAGATGAAGGCTGCAGTGCATGTGATTTTCCATACCTTCTTCCACCTCTTGGACAATTTCAGCTTGTCTCTGATTTCATCCTTCTTGGAAGTTAACTTCTTCCACATCAATTCGTGTTGTTTGCAGAGTGAGGCAAACTCTTGGGTCATTGGGCCGGCGAAGGGGTCCTCGGAATTTTTGTACTCCCTCATCTTGGCAAGGGTTTGTGAGTAGGAGGGACTGACAGAATTTGGATCATTCTCGACCTCGAAGCACTGTAAAACTTGAAGGATGATGGCATGCCTCAGTCTTGCCTTCGAGACCGAGGTTTTGAGGGAAGCGAGGAGCTTCATGGCTAAAAGTGTGGTCGTTAGGTAGTCTTTTGAGATGGAGATTAGGGTTTGATTTTTGAGGAGGAACTTATTGAGTTTCGTGGAGGAGATGAGATATTTGAGGTCAGGGATAAGAGTGCAGGCTTTCTTCAAAGGAAGAGACAAACTCCACCGCAATGGGGACTGCCACCTTGTCGCCAGGGATAGCACCGTTGAGCTTGCTAGAGTGGCACCCCATAGCTAGGTAGTCTAACCTTAGAGCCCGGTCGAGAGAGGAATTAAAAAGAGTATATCTAACTTTAGGGTTTGGTGTGAGCTCTATATAGAAGAAAGTGAGAGGAGAGGAGAGGCCTACAGTGAAGTATCTTCATAATTATCAAGGTGTTCAGATCAAGTTTGAAGATAGGCCGTCGTGGAGCTAATTAGGGCAGTTAATTCAACTCAACAATTTCCATGCAACTAGGAGGAAATTTGGCATTTTAGGGATATTTTCATAAAGCAAGGGTAGTTGCAGGGAATATACTGAATAAATGCAGTGATGTTAGCAAAATCTTTCGGTATCTACGGTGAATATACACTGACGTGGAGGGAGTTCCTTGTATGGCTAAGGATTGTGGTGCGGTTCTCAAAGGCTGGAAGTGCTCTTACATCTTTAGGGATAGAAATCAACAAACTAATTAGGTAGGGCAGAAGAATTAATGTAAGAAAAAAAGACAGTTTTAGATCTTCTTCTACCAACTCAGATTGTCAACTTGTTGATGGAGTAAGTGGATATATTGGACTTTATCTTCAAAGAAAGATAATTATGGTCGACCAGGATGAACCTTTTTGGATTAAAGTGTATCAGACCAAAAACACTGAAATAAGTTAATTTTTATTATTTATTTATGACAAGCCCACTAGTTCATAACAGAGAATTACAGAGACTGAAACAGTAAAGAAATTGAATAAATACAAATAACATGTCATAACTCATAGATAATTAAACAACCACCAAAGGAGATTACCCAGAATATATCTGTCCATCAGCACCACTTACAAAGAACAAATTAAGAAGAATCAACGGTCAAAGAACACGAGCAACACCATGCTCGATCCACTCCTTTTCCTGCAACAAAACCCTAATCATTTATATTCCAACCAAAATTTTCAAATCAATTAACCCATAACAATAGTTTTAAAAAAATTCAAAGAAAAAAAGAACTTTAATTACAAAAGAGAAAAGAAAAAAAAAACCTAAATCCTCGATTCCTATCCGCTGTTTTCACTTGGTGATGGCATAAATAGCGTAGATGATTCCAGCCAACCAACCCAAGATTGTCAGCAACAAGCAAATCCAAAATTCGTGCTGTGTACAAATTAATTCGATCAGCCACTTACAGTACTTTACCTCAGTTTAAAAGACAATTTAAAACTCTGCTTAACTGTCCTGCAGAGCCAGTCCTAAGGTAGAGGCCGGAGGAGAGAGGGCCATATCGGACCCCCGATTTTTACGCATTTTTAGGGCCCAAATTTTTTATTTTATTTTATTTTATTTTATTTTATTTTTTTCATCCATAGACCTATATATATACACATATTTTACTCGTGAAGTTAATTATAATTTGTACAATTTTTTTTTATGAGTCCCAAATTTTATTCTTTTAGAAGTACACGTCGGGTGCCGTGAGTTCAGGGCTGGCCCTGCTGCCCTGTTGTGTATTTAGAAGTTGAGAAAGTTGTACCTTGCAACCGAACTTCAAGAAAACTCCGAGAGGTGGAAGGATGATGGCCAATATGATGTCTAGAGGTGGAAACATGATGGCTAATATGATGTCTATGCAGGTAGCAGTTCCCATGGCTTTCAGATATTGAGAAATTTGAAGTAAAGTAGGGGATTAGAAGCAGAGACGAGGTATGAGGTTTGAGGAAGGGACACCTATGAACTCATTTATAGAATGGTTACTAATATCACGTGAGTAGGGAGTGGTGCATGATGAATATTCATTGGATAAAGAATCATCATGTGCTAATCGCCAGCATTGTATCTGGAAGATTGCTAGAAGATTGTCATTGCGGCTACCACATGGGTGTTATGGCTAGATAGGAACAATTTTTATTTTCGTGCTTCATGTAACTCTATTTCTAGTAACCTTACTCATATCATGCATCTGATTTTCTTTTGGGCTACAGCTGCTGCGTCAGGAGCGAGAGGGAGGATTGCAAGGGTATTTCAGGTGGATGAATTTGACGACGAAGAGGTAGAGTTCGGGCCAACTATGGAGTAAGGAGTAGGCACACGTCCAGTATGTCAACAGAGGCACTTTCTATCTTTATATATTTTGTCGCTGGCAGCTGTATTTTGTATGTTGGTTGCCTAGGTTTGGATGATGTAACCCACCCCCCAGGGTCTTGTTGGGGGTTATGTTTTATTTCCTGCACTGCTCTTTTATTCTTCGGGGTTATTTATTAATCTCTTATTAATGAAACAGGGTGGCGTTATTCCACCTTTTACCTCAAGAAAAAAAAAAAAAAAAAGATTGCTAGAAGATGCGGAATACTTCTTCAACGTCAAGTCACCCTTTTTATACACAAAGATTATATAATAAATAATAAATAGAGAAAGTATTCTTCCAAAAACATAAGTAATTAAATTAAAATAAAGCAAGTAACTTATTTAAGATTAAATCTATCCACTTTTGAAAAAAGGTTATCTAAGATTAGATTAAAGATGTGTCGATTATTATTAGAGCACCCAGTCATGATTGTTTAAAAATACATAAATGCATAAATGTATATAGCATTTTGGCTCTTTGCTGTAGTCGTCGAATGATAATTTATAACAATTTAATTTAAAATAATAAAAATCTCATATCAGACGGAGTTTGAAGTTGTGTCGGAGGATTTAAAATTTTTTTTAATAGGTAGACGGAACTTTACTTTGCGTCGGAAGAGGAAAAAAAAATCAAAAAATTCGTCAGATGCAACTTCATGTTGCGTCGGAAGAGAAAAAAATTCAAAAAAATCATCATACGCAACTTCATGTTGCATCCGACACCTTTTGTAATTTTTTTTTCGTTATTGACTTTTTTTGAGTTTTTTTAATTACGGTTTATTAAAAAAATTTTGAGCGATGGAAAGTGAAGTTGCGTCGGAGGAATAAAAAATAACTTTTTTTCATCGGACGCAAAGTAAAGTTGCTTCCTGTATAATATGCATTTCGCTCAAATCCACTCTCATATATAGCATTCTACTGTCGCAAAAAATACAAAAAAACTTAAATATCAAACAACTGCAGCGCTTTTTGAGCGAAAATATGCATATTATGCATATTTAGCAAACGACAGTGGATGCTCTTAAGGCATGTGTACAGTATCTAGAAAATTTTTAGGTTGTAGTCTTCATCCTTCACTATTTGAAATACCCTGAAAAGAAAATCTAGCAATAGAAATCATACGATATATCTTGGAGAACGAGTTGGGCTAAAACTAATCCTTCAAATCTAGTCCATTTGTTGCCTCTGACTACTTGAGGTTAGTGTTAAAAAAAGTAGTCAACTGCTATGCAGATCGATACTCATCAGAGAGTGACTGTAATGGTTGCAGTCAACTGCTCAAAAGAGCACTCGACTATCATATGCTTCCCAACCAGCTGTAGCTCTTTCTGCATCCATTTTTCACTTCGAACTTCATCTCGCTTTGCCCTATTTTTTTTACATCAAACCTAGTCTGCAAGACACAAACCCTAAAATACAATACTGATATGGGATAAATAAAGCAACATCAACCAGAGCCCTCTGATCTCCTATGGATCCTCCCCCCTATGATCATCAGGCCAGCTACAGTTCAATGGACCTTAGCCAGTTCAGTCCCATGGGCAAACGGGTCCAACTCGGCCTGTTAGGGCTCCAGACCCGTTTACCCCTGCCTATAAATACCCAACCCCTCCTCACTGCAGAAGGTAATCAATCTCTCCCACCTGAACCCTAGCTGTCCAGTCTCTTTTCCAGTGACTGACTAGATCGTCGGAGGGCCTGTCACCGGGACTTCTCCCGGTATTTCTAGGCAGTGTGCAGGTACAGAAGACCCAGCCGAGCCGAGCTTCTGGATCCGAGCCGAGCACTCGGTCCACTTCCAAGCACCTCTGCGCTCCTACTTCCGAGCCGCTCCCACTACCCGGGGTCGGACCGATGCCAGTACCACATAAGGACTTTCACTATACAAATTACATGAACTCACACCTGTTGTCCCTACACCCCCAAAAATAGACAACATCAGGTTGGCACCGTCTGTGGGAATCTTTTTCTAAGTACTGTTGTCCTTCTGAGCCTAGCCAGAGTCGTCACCTTGGGTCCAAGCTCCTCCATTGCTCCCAAAGCCAGAAGGGTCGTCACCTCAGCATGACATCCGAACCCCCTACATCATAGCCGTGTGAATGACCAGGGTTCAGACCAAACCCCGGGTCAATGGTGCATCCCGACCTTCGATTGTGTCTGATTTGAGCAGCGTCATCTCGGACAGGAAGGTCAGCCGGACGAGGGGAGAGGCCGCTTCCAACTCGGTCTCGAACCATCTTCGACAACCTTCCCAGGTGCGCGATCCTCTGCAGAACTCGGCGGGGCAAGCCCCCATCACGAGGGTCGAATTCCATAATTTTCGGGATGAGATTGTCTAAGCCATCCGAGGCAGCCAGACCACCGAGGTCTACAGCAGTTCTGACCACCGGTCAGGAACAGGAGCCGGCGAGTCTCGCGGATCAGCTCATCCCCAGGAACAAGCAAACGTTGTCCTTCATCGTTTGGAGGAAATGGAGAACCGCCTCGCCCATCTCGGCGAGGGCAGAGCAGGACTAGGTCGCGGTCATTGGCAGACTGGACCCCCTTTCTCCCCATAAATCCTTGAAGCCGAGATTCCTCGGAACTTCAGACCTTCTCAATTCGAGACCTACAATGGCGAGGGCGATCCAACTGATCACATGGAGGGATTTAAGACCCTCATGATGATTCACAGTGCTACAGATCCCCTCCTCTGTCGTGCAATAATAGGATTACTAAATCAAACAAGAGGTTACATACCAAATTTATCAGCAAAAACAAATTGGTTGCAACAAAAACTTAAAAAGTTTAAAAAATAGGAATGGACCCTAGAGGATGAAGAGAAACTTAAAATATTAAAACAACAAACTTCAGAGTTACAAAAACTAAGATTACCTGTTAAAGAATGTTCTTGGATAATAGAAACTGATGCATGTGAAACCAATTGGGGAGCAGTATTAAAATTTATTGAAATAGGAGAAAGTGAAGAAAAATTAGCTAGATATACTAGTGGATCTTTCACACAAACCCAACAAAATTACCACATAAATGAAAAAGAACTACTAGCAATCTTAAAAGCTATAAAAAAGTTTGAACTATTCATAATACATACAAAATTTACGGTAAGAACAGACAATACCCAAGCAAAGAGTTGGATTAATAAAATAATAGACCCAACCATAGCAAATAAGAGATTGATTAGATGGCAGATGGAGTTAGCACATTACGATTTCTTAATAGAAAACATAAAAGGAAATCTTAATATTTTAGCCGATTTTCTATCAAGAGAATAACTATTTCACTTGTTGCAGAATGAAAACCAGAGTTCAGCAAATAGAACATGATATAGTCTACCTAAAGGAGACAGTGGAACAATTAAAAGGAGCATTTAACCAACTACAGCTGCAAATATGTGGTCTTCAAAGTATATTTTACCAACATATAAGTACAGATCGTATTAAAAAAATGAGCGAAGGGAGTGAACCTACTAACCCACAAAATACAAGTGGGATCACAAAAATAGCCACACAAGAAGAAAACTCCACATCCATACAACCCACTACCTACAAAGAGAGTTTACTCTCAGATCCTCCAAAATACTCCAAGAAGGATTTATTTTTACAATATATTGAGAAATTATGCCAGACCACTCAGGTCAACCAATTTATCAAAACTATTTCTCAGCAATATATGAACAAAGCAATCATACTACCAGGAGCCAATCCAAAAACCGTAAGAGTATTGTTCGAAAGAGGACTTATCCACTGCATTTATCCATCTCGAGAATGTGAAGAACTTAGCCAGTTACCAAAAGAAGTATATAAAGCTGCTAAAAGTTATTTTGGTCTTACAAAGGCATCCAAAATATATGTCCGTATATTTTCAGCAATTCCAGAATTCCTTGAAGATAATGAAGAACTACCAGCTGAACATATTATAAAAATAGGGATGACTACCCAAATCTTGTTTGGAGCAACAAGTATCATTCCATATAAAACCGAAGAATTTGAAAAACTAATTCCCGAAAGAAGAGCTACTGGATTTAGAACAATGTATTGTGAACTAAAGGACATACAAAGCAGAGAAGGTAATATATGGATCTATGACAGCCCTGACCTACAAAAATTAATGATCTACAGCATAGCAAAAATTAAACAACCCCAGTCAAAGAAAGAAGTCTTTGACAGCTGGTACCGAATCTTACATAAAGGAGATATGACAATGACAGAAGAAACAGCTGTCCACTACTGTAGATTGATGAGGATGGAACCACAGCATTCATGTGACTATTGCAGAAAAGGACAAGAGCAGACTGATCAAGAGCTGTTCCTTATGTGAAGCACGTGAAGATGTCCCCTACATAAGCAGCAAATATCTCAATTATTTAGATATGATGTAAGCACTGATGTAAGAAAAGCAATAATTGTATCTGTGATGTAAGCAATGATGTAAGGAGGATAATAATTGTATCTGGTGTGAAGCCATCCCTTCGTCTATAAAAGGGAAGGCAGGGTAAGGGAGAAAGGCAGACGATTTGGAGAGAAAAAATTCCTCATAATCTCAGAGAGTCTGTTTGTAACAAGCTTGAAGGAAATAAAATATCTTTTATGAGTTCATCTATCAGCTTCTGTAGAAAATAAGGTATGATCAACTAAATTCCTTTCCCTTAGGGAGAGTTTTGTAAGGCTCTGCCTGAATGATCTTGCAAAAAGACTCATTTGCAACCTTCTATATTTAGACTTTTGTGGTTGTATGTACCAAAGTGCTCCTTTCAAAAAAAGCTCCGTCCCCTATATTCAAAAAAAAAAGCTCCTTTCTTCCTTTTCATCGACCAGATCCTCCGTCCCCTTCCCTTCTCCTCCTCTACCCACTTCATTAAAGTTTGAGATCTTTCTATCCTCTCCAAACCCATCTCAGTTTTTCTGTTTTCCCTTCTTACTGGCTAGGAGGGGATTTCGCTTCCTTTCAGGTGTGCGGTCTTTGCTCAGGTGTGCTCCTTCTTCAGCGGTCTTTGGCACTTCTAGTGTGCTCCAGATTCCGGTGTTTCTGGCTCATTGCTTCAGAAGGTTTGGTCGGTGCCGTCTGTCTTGCTCAGTTTTGGCGTCAGATTGGTCGGTGCCTCAGCGCTGCTGCTCCACTTTTGCTGTAAGTTCGGGTTTTATTTTTAGGGTTGGGCTGTTTTGTTCAGCCCTGGTTTGGGGGTGGTTTGCTCTGGGTGTGTTTTGGGTTGGATCTCAGTTCCTCCACGGGTGGTGGAGGAGTGTTGAGGCCATTTGGATCGGTGGTAGCTTTTTTCCCACCAGGTCCTGCACTGCCATTTGGATCTCCCCTTTGGTGGGCTTGTTTTTTAGAGTTTTTGTGATATTTGGTATCTTCTTAACTACTCATTTTAGTTCTGATTCTTTGTGGCTTGGATCTTTCCGATCCCCTGGTGCTTGTATTAGGGTTTGCCTATTGCATTGAATTGCATTGGTATTTTTGTCCTGGATCTGTAGCGATCCGTTATCCTCTTTGTTCTAGCCATTTTGGCAGTAACTGATCTTCTCAGTATCAGTTTCCACAGCCCTGCTCGGGTATCCTCTTGCACTCTCCTTTTTCTGGTTTTAGGCCATGGCCTCTTTGTACCCATCTTGGGTTTAAGTCGTTAAAAAAATAGGCCCTTTAAACTTGGTCACTCTCGTTACTCTCCCATATTCCCTATTCCCCATTCCTTTTGTAGGTCCGACCCCCTCCTCTGGTTTGTTTCAGGTGCCTCCTTTCTGGGCATTTGAAACGAGAGTACGTGAATAAAATGAAGTGCATCTTCTGTGACAAGCTTGGACACTCGCGGAGTCGATGTTTTTCCCTTCAAAAACTCCTTGGATTACCCAGAGGCAAACCCTTACTGGCCAAACTTCTCTCCTTGCTTAACTATCCACTCTTAAAGTGCAAGCTTAATGCATGCTTGGCGAGGAAGATTAGGTTTGAGTCTGAAAGGATTTTGACTCCTCTGTAGTTGTTCCTTATCCATTTAAGAACTCAACTCCTTCTTCCACTGCTTATGGTGACTCTCTTGACACTCTTCAGCTTCCTAATATTGCTAACCTGTTTAAGGATTGAACGGTTTATACGAAACATGTTTCCTTTCCTCGGTTGGGTTCTTATCAGGCTCGTCTCCATTCTAAAGCTGTGGTTCCTACGTTGAATATGAGTCTGGATAAGAATTTTGTTTTGGTTAAATCCTCACCGACCAAACGTCTCCCCTTTCTGAACTATCCCCTCTTAAAGCGCAAGCTTTATGCATGCTTCGCGAAGAAGATTAGTTTTGAGTCTGAAAAGGATTTTGACTCCTCTGTAGTGGTTCCTTACCCATCTTTGAACCCCACTACTTTGTCCACTGCTCATGGTGCTTCTCTTGCTACTCCTCAGTATACTAATTTTGCTAACCTGTTTAAGGGTCGCTCGGTTTTCACAGATCTTGTTTCCTTTCCTCGGTTGGGTACTAATCAGCCTTATCCCCATACTAAAGCTGTGAGGCCTACGTTGAGTATGAGTCTGGATAAGAAGTCTGTTTTGTTTAAATCCTTAGGGTCTTGCCATTCTTGGTTTTGAAGTTCGATGGCGCACGTTCATCAACGTCTCGTTTTAGATTCCCAGGTCCCTCCTGCTAATGCTAGTGCTTATTTGAAGGCACCTTCTTTATTTTATTATTTCCCTTGTTCTATCATGATTGCCTCTCCTAACCATTCTACGTTCTCGTTTCATTTTCCTGGCTGCATCTTCTCGATTTATCAATATTTAGGGGTTCATTCATGTCTCAATCATCTTCTGATGGAGGTTAAGCATATCCTTCTTTCTTTCCCCTTCAAGTCTTCACCGATTCTTGGTGACTCTTCCTTTTCCCGTTATTCTTATCATACTAATTCCATTCCAATATCATCATCAGTTTCTTCTAGTTTCCTCTTACCCTCTTCTTGCCTAAACAAAGTCGAGGCTAGCATGCCTGACCTTGGTGTGACTTCGCTCCCTTTGGTGGAGGTCGATCCCCCCCCCCCCCCCCGCTAAGCGAAAATACAATAAGAAACTCTATGATAATGTGCAAATTCGCGTGAGTGCTCATATTTTAGCTAAGAAAGCAGCTTCAGTGTTGGCTCATCTTCTTGTGCACAGCTAATTTTTTGCATTATTCTGTCCTCCTCTGAGTTAGCAGTCTGGTTTTTTGTCTTTTCGGTGCTGTTTGTGTTTTCATGAGCTGCTGGGTCTATTTCTTCTCATTTAGCCACGTCATTAGACATTTTGTGGTGTGCCTACTCTCATCCTATCTTCGCATTCTGTGTACGCATACTCGTGAATGTATGCATACACAATTTCCTGAGCTTTTTCGTGGTGCACCTGGTTTTCTGCGTTTTCCCTCTTTTCGTTTCTGTGCAGATTGTGTTTTGTGCCTTCGTGTGGGCCTGTTTTGCATCCTGAGTCTTGGTTCTGTCATTTGGATCTGTTACACAATTTTCGCTCTTGTCATCAAGGCTTGTGGGTTCCTGGATCTAACTTCCTAATCGTTGCAGTTCCATTTTGCCTTGCGGATGTTAGCCTTAGTGGGCATCTTCCCTCCTCTTTGGTGTGGTAGGGTGTTTAGCTCCTTTAGTTGCGTTGTTTTTCTGGTTGTTTGCTCCATCTCCCTTCTCTGTGTAGTTCTTCATTTAGTTCGCAGATCTCTTATTTGCGTGCGACTCGTCCAATTTTTGTTTTCATTTTTGTAATTTACTTTCTGTTTTATATTTCTGTATCTCAACCGTTTATATATATATACTAGGTTTGCCCGTTGACACGTGCCTACGGCACGTCTTCGGAACGGTGCACCTTATTTGATCATATAAAATAGTTTTGGAGGTCCAGCAAATTAATTGAAGTCGCAAACATAGAGCAAAAAACATATTATATGATTTTTTGAATTATTTTTAAAGTTTTTAATTTTTTATTTTTTTATTTTTTTAGTTTTTATTTTTCTTAATTTTTTGAGTAGAAGAGGGAGGGGGAGAGGGAGAGGAAAAAAAATAAAACAAATATAGGAGTTGTTTTGGGTGGGTGATTTGAATTTGAGTTTTGGGGGGGAAATATGTTTTGTGAGGTTAGATCTAAGCCTTTAATTTTTTAGGGATTGAAGGAGAGCCGCTTGATAGCTTTCTTTGTGTTTTATTATATAGATATATCTTTTAATGGCTGGAGCCGTTTGGCTCTATCCGAAATATTAAAAAAAATAATCTTGAAGTCGGGTTTGGTTGTGGGTATACACAAAACCCGAACCCAAAACCCAAGTCCCAAGAGCATATCCCCATCGCAAAGTATATAGAAAAAAGAGTGAGGACAACCGTCCATCTGAGATATATAACATCAACAAATTTTATCCAAAAAAAAATAAAAATGGATGCGTATATCAACTTCCAATCATCTCTTTCTCAGTATATATATTCCTATTCATTCAGAATGATATCACATGGTAAATCACATGGTAAATATATTCCTATTCATTCAGAATAGGAATATATATTCCTAACAACCGTCCATCTGAGGCATTTCTTAACAACCACTCAAGCTATATATTCCTATTCATTCAGAATGATATCACATGGTAAATCGTCATTACAACAAATTGAATCAAATTCATATTCTCAAGGAACCTTTTCTTCTCCTCTTCAGGAGTTACGGGACCCCCAGGTACTCAAATGACAGAATGAGTATATTTTTTTTTAAAAATGTTATAAGGATGTCACAACTTAAAGAAATGTCGTGAATCTGGGGTTTTGTTTCTTCACAAGATGTTCCAAACTAACTAAAATGATGCGAACAAATGGTATAATGCAACATGGTTGTATGAATACAGCGAAAGAAAAAAAATCAATTGAATAATTTGGTTCTAATAATTCAGTGTGGGGGTAAACAAGTCAACATGGGACATGGAACATTATCATACAGCACCAAAGAATTTTTACACTACAAACTTCACATTTTTTTTGACGAGTAAAAGGTAGGATTAGCCTACCTCAAAATATATATTACTAAAAATGTTTGTAAGCAGCTATTACAAAAATAATCTGAGTGGAGGTTACAAAAGATAAAGACCGAGTCACAGATGGGTCTAGGTTTGAGATAGCATGTAGTTGTGTCGTAGAGAGGACAGCGGACTACTGTCGTACTCCTCTACTAGACACAACATCATGATCTCATCCCCCTTCTCCATCTAAACAGCAGTGCTCGTAATAGTCCTCCAAAACAGATAGCCAAAAACAGAAAAGTCTAGTTACATACATGAAGGCGGTATAAAAAGTCAGTCCAAAAGATCAACAAAAGATCAACACAAGTCAGTCTAAATCTTTCACAACACTCGTTGGTTAGGACGAACAACTCCCCACATCACTATCCATCCGATCTCCTCTAAAAAGTGCTTGCTTAAACAAAGCATCCTGTACTCCTGCAGCCTCCAATTCCTCCATCAGCTTTGCCTTCTTCCTCCCGCTGTCCATGCCATCTATCCAAGAACGAAAAGAGAAAATGACATTAGTAATAATCTCTTTTGCTTGCACAGCCTTTGAAGTAAAAATGCGTTGATTTCTAGCAAGCCACAAATTCCAGCAAACTGAGATAGTTAAAAGATGCCAAGTGAGTCGGATACTATGATTCCCAAAACACCATGTCGTGAAACACTCATGCATATGATGGGGCAAATTATGGATATTAAGCATATCAGTGAAGTGTTTCCAGGTTGCGGCAGCAATTGGGCATTCAAAAAATATATGAAAGGTCGATTCGACAGGACATGCACAAGCTGTGCATGTAGTGTCGCCCGACCATCCCTTAGAGTGAAGGAATTCCTTCGAGTTAAGCTTGTTCCAACTCAGCAGCCATATGAACACTTTGCATTTGAGCGGTGCAGGCGATGTCCAAGTTGCAATGTAGTAAGGGGAACGGAGGCCAGCCATGATGAAGAAGTAATAAGCCGATTTGACAGTATAAGAAGAAGAAGTAGTCAGTAGCCATGATGGTTGGTCTTCAGAAGATGAGGGCTGGAAATCCACGAGCAGCTCTAGCAGGCGCCTTTTGTCCTCTCGCATTGAGTCAGTAAGAACACAATTTAGCCTCGGCTGCCAAGTCCATAAGCCATCTATCCAAGATCCCTGTGATATGATGTCAGCTTCAGGGTTCCATGCCGCTGCAGTGAGGGTCGGGAATAAGGAAGACACACTGGCTCCATGAATCCATTTGGACTTCCAAAAATTGATGAGTGTACCTTTGTCAAGGCTCCATTTGATGTTACAAAGAAATTGTTCTTTAAGCGGATAAATTCCCTTCCAGAAGTTTGAGGCAGTAGAAGGGCATATGAATTGGTTTGGATCACTGCGTTGATAAAGGCTTCGGAGAGTTTGGCTTGGGAGGGAATCGGATGCCAGCAAATTCCACCACCACTTCATAAGGAGAGCTTCATTAAAGACCTTAATGTCTAGAATCCCCAGGCCTCCTTGCATTTTCGGTTGACAGATATGTGCCCACTGCGCACTAGCAATGCCTCTGATATTAGCATCTGAACCACACCAGAAGAATCTGCTTCGGATTTGATCAATTCTCCTAATGACCCAAAGTGGTAACTTAAAGAAAGAGGCATAATAAACTGGCAGGGCACTAAGCACAGAATTTATAAGAACCAACCTGCCCCCTCTCGAAAGCATTTTACCCTTCCACACTGATAGACGTCTCTGGATCTTATGGAGCAGTGGTTGCCAGTATTGTTTGCTGAGCTTATTTGAAGCGAGAGGCATACCAAGGTATTTAAGGGGCAACTTCTCCTCTTTGCATCCAAGAATAGTTGAGAAGGCTTTGAGTTTCATTTTGGATCGTCCAAAATAAACTAAGGACGATTTATCAAAATTGATAGCCAGACCAGATATATTAGCAAATAAGTGCAGGGCTAGTTTAAGGTTAATCACCTCATCTTCATCACCTTTGCAAAAAAGCAATGTATCATCCGCAAACTGCAGCAAGGACAGGTTGGCAATTGCTCCTCTGACTGGCAGTGAGGAGAAGATTTCATTTCGTCGACCACAATTGAGCATTTGAGCTAGGACATCTACAACCAAGATAAAGAGCATTGGGGAAAGTGGATCTCCCTGTTTCAAACCTCTCTTGGAGTTAATATACCGACCTCCTTCACCATTTATGAGGATAGATGATTTTGCACTCCTCAATATCATACGAATCCATCTGCACCAGGACTGACCAAAACCTCTAGCTACAAGGAGTTGTATAAGAAAATCCCAATTGACTGTGTCGAATGCCTTGGCAAAATCAATTTTAAAAAGAATAGTGTCAGAGTGTCGTCTACTGCATAAATTGATAGCTTCATGTGCAACAACAAAACAGTCTATCGTGGATTTACCTTTCAAGAAAGCACTTTGGGAAGAAGATACAAGAGTGTGTAGCATCGGGGCAAGCCGGTTTGCCAGCAGTTTAGTGAAAATCTTAAGGGAGCAGTTGAGCAGACTGATTGGTCTGAATTCAGAGACAGAATTGGCTCCCTCACATTTGGGGATGAGGATGATGTTGCAATAGTTCAACCTAGATACATCACAGTCACCTCTCTGGATCGCCAGGAGCATATTAAATAAATCTTCTTTGATAGTATCCCAGAAAGTGTGGTAGAAGCTCATAGAAAAGCCATCTGGCCCCGGAGCTTTATCACTGCTCATGTCAAATACCGCTGTCTTGATCTCATCTATAGTGAAAGGTGCCTCCAAAAGAGCAAGATCTTGCAGCCTATTGGGATAGAGTGAGTTCCAATCGATTTGAAAATCAGAGTCAGTGGTTGTACCACATATGGAAGAGAAGTGCTGCTCAAAAGCGGCTCTGATTTGGAGTGGTTCCATTACTAGATTACCGTCAAGAACTAGACTGTGGATGAAGTTTCTTCTTCTTCGGCCATTTGTAATGCAGTGGAAGAAACGCGTGTTTGCATCTCCTTCCTTTATCCATTGCACTCTCGAGCGCTGTCTCCAGTAGATCGCCTCAGCTTTGATAATCCCTTGGAGCTCCGTCTGTACAGACTTCATTTGCTCAAGAGCACTTGAAGAAGTTTCAGCTTCAATTTCCAGTTTGAGCAGTTTATCTTGCAATGCCTTTTTAACTCGCGTAGTATTTCCAAAGTTTTCATTCTTCCATGATTTGATCCTTCTTTTGAGAAGCAAAAGCTTAGTTGCAAAGATTTCAACCTGATTCCCCTTGCACCTGAAAGAATGCCACCATTCTCTAACAGCCGGTGTGAAGGATGGGTTGAGCAACCAAGCTTTTTCAAATTTAAAATAGTTCATCCTTTTAGGGATAACTTGATCATCAAGAACAATGGGACAATGATCAGAGGCTATTCTCGGAAGCGAATACTGAATGCAGTTTGGAAACAGGGCGTCCCACTCTGCGGAAATAAGTGCCCTGTCCAAACGTGCCATAGTCGGAGCTTCTCTTTGGTTTGTTCAAGTAAATTTCCTCCCTGAGAGGGGTAAATCAATCAATTCTAAGTCTTGAATGAAACTGCAAAAAGCTTTCATGTCTCTGTTCGATCCCCGGCCCTTGGACCTCTCTTCATCTGTCATAGTAACATTAAAATATCCGCATAACACCCAAGCATCTTTCAGGAGTCTCCTACGCTGCTTTATTTCAAAAAAACAGAGTTCGCGATCATCTAACTCAAACGGTGCATATACAGTAGTTACTGACCATTCTCTGGCTGAGATCCTACATTTGAAAGAGGCAGATACAGAAAAAATATCTATCGCTGAGTAAGTGCAATCAAGAATCTGATCATTCCATCCCAATAGAATACCCCCGCAGCTTCCAATAGAATCTAATTGAATCCATTTTGTGATGCTCATCCCCCCCCCAGATGAGAGCTTTTGAGGTCGCGAATTTTTGAGTTTGGTCTCTTGCAAACAGATAATAGTAGGTGCACAACTCTTGATGCCATCTTTGATAAATGAACATTTGTTAGGGTTCCCCAGCCCTCGTACATTCCAACTTTGCAATCCTCATTAGGATTTTGGCACTAGCCTCAATTGAACACAAACAGAAAAATTAAAGTTGTTGCAGTATAAACAGATCAGGAAAATCAATCATCTTATAGCATTTATAAATATAAATATCCCTTATCGATCAAAGGACTCACCGACAATCTATTAAGTAAAATATGAAACATGTTTAAATTTTATACTAGAGTTCGAAGGATATATATACACTTGAAAAGGTAAAAGTTGCATAGGGCTAATCCATTTAAGTTACAAGACATAACTACATGATGTGTTATGGTAACTGAAGTTGTCATCCATTTAAGTTCAAAACTAAAATCTCTTATGAACCCTGACAAGTCCCCAAAAATAAATCCCATTACGATACTCAAAAGCACAAGAGGTAGAAAATATGTTTATGTTTGCATGCAGAATCTAGCTATGTTAATATAGCACTTTTTGACTGGCTGTTAATAAAGCACTTGATTCAATTATTTTCAGAAATCACAAAAATTGTAAGAAAAGTTATTCGAATTAAGCAACAATGCCAACAACTATGCTTATTTAGAGCAAACTAAAATCAACACTCGAATAGAATATGATGGAGATGAATTTTCTATCAAAAGAGGCAGTAGGTTTTGATGTGGAACATAACCGAGATAATCAAAACTCATGTAAATTCAAATAAATACAATCAATTAACTAAATCAACTTCTCTATAAAAAAAAAAATCATCACCAGAATATTGTATAGCTACATGTAGAAGGCAAGGGTTTATACCCTTACTAAGTATACAGACACATGCAATGTTAGTGCATTAAGTGTGGAAAATTTGTATATGCAACTTTTACTAGCCAGAGAAACAGAAACCTAAAAGACACTATGATTAAGCCTTCAATAAAACTAAATTCATATACTACTGTCCCAAAACATACAATGAGACCAAAGACCGAAATAGATTGCCGATAAAAAAATCATATGTGATACACTACAATCAAAATTTTCTAGCCTATTGCAAAGGAAATATATATATATAACACCACTAGGTACGTAATAGCAGATTTTTTTAAAAAATATATAAAATGTACGATTTTCATAACTGTGCTAAATTAGTGATTAAGTTATTGGATCAGACATTCCCAATCCATCTAGATCTCTAATATTATAATGGGAGAAGGGCTTAGTGTCATTTGTAAATATTTGTCATTTTGTCAACACGTGCAGCGCACGTGTTGGTAGAATTTTTTTTTTGTCCTTTTCATTCCCCCTCCCCATTTTCCCCACGTGCAACGCACGTGTATAATACTAGATTTTTTTTTTTGTCCTTTTCATTCCCTCCTTCCCATTTTCTCCACGTGCAACGCACGTGTATAATACTAGTTAATTATAATCTGAAAATTAAACATTGATATGAAGAATATGATTAAAATCCTTCCATCTTATCAAATAAATATTAAAATAAGATCCTAAAAGCGGCGTCCACAATAACTCTAGGACTACTCTTATGGCGACAGTTAGATGAGAACCGATTTTGATATAATTTCAAACCCTAGTGCCAACAACATATTCATCAAACAAACAAAACAAATCATGCCCTAAATTGTCGTTCGAACCTTACCTTATTCAAACATGATAGAAAGATCAGATATTGATACAATAATACAAACTCTAGATTACAAAGGTGAGATTTTTATTGAAAGATTAAGATGAATCTTTCTGAGAAAGGGAAAAGATTTGCATACCTTTCTTCTAGCTGTCGTGCTGATAACATGTTATGAAAATAGAGAGATGGAAAGATGTAACCGAAAATCCATAACATATGGCTCTTTATTCATAAACAGGGAACAATTATTGCTAAATCGAAAAAGCCAGAAAGGGGTTTCTCTCTCTAGAATTTCTAGAGAGAGAGGCTCTCCCCCAAAACCAAAAAAGAAAAGAGAACAAGCCAGGGGATCTCTGATCTGGGGAGGATGGGGGGGGATTCCTCCTCCTTCCTACCCCACCCTTATCCCCGCCACCGAAACGATGGCGAGGTTGTCAGGCACTGACGAGGGTTCGGCCGGGTGTCTCACAGGTGGGATGAAGGTTGGCGTCAAGGGCGGATGGGGTGCCACTAAGAGATGTCAGGAGCGGGAATGCCTGCCGGTGAGCACGGCGGTAGTCCCTGTGCTGGGAGGTTGTACGGCGGGGGTTAGCGACTAGTGTTGGGGCGGGCGCGTTGAGGGCCTTCGTCGATTGGTCACCCTCGTCGGGGCTAGTGTCGGGGTTTCGACAAGGGTTTCCACCGGCTTTACATAAACTGCTGGGTCCATATGGACTAATTTTGGTGCAAGGAGAAGTTCACAAGCATATGAGATCCACTGTATTGGATTTCATCAATGGCAAGAGGATGAGAAAGATTTTTCTGCAAGACACAGAATAGATTGCTTCTCAGATTATAAGCTTGTGGAAGGAGGGTCAGGTTATCTCAGCTAAAAAGGAAGCAACTAAGTGGAGGTGAACCGTGACTCGGTGGGGGGACGAGTGTTGCCGAGGAGGCATGGGGGTGGACGCATGGAAGCCAGGCTCATGGGTTTTTGAATTTCAAAAGTGTGATTTGAAATTCAAAATTAGGTTTGGGAGTGTTGATTTTCAAATTGAGTGTGGAGGGGGTGGCGGCTAGGGCTTTTGGTCGACAGTGGATCTTGGTCCACAGTGGTTTGTGTCAATCATGGCGCCCCGCTGCTCGAAGGCTCAGTGGTCGGGAATTTCGGTCGACGGTGGAGTTTGTCTGCAAGGCGAGGTTGTCGGGTTGGACAAGGCTAGGGTCGGCAGCGATAGGTTCTGGTACTATTTCGTCAGTAGGGGTTTCAATTTGGTCAACGGGGGTATGTCTCTGACTCGTTGAAGGGGATTTCATTATGGTCGACGATGGTCGACGGGGGGTTTCAATTTGGTCGACGGTGGTCTGGATTCGACTCATGGATCAGGGGGTTTATATTTGGTTGTCGGTGGTCTGGCTCAGACTCGTCGACGAGGGGTCTCAATGTTGTTGACGAGGGTTTTCCTAATATTCAAATTACAACCAACTTACAATTAGCAATGAAATGTACCCTAACTGGTGTGGGCGACTGTTGTCAAGCAAGTTTATAGTTTGGGCTCTACTTTGACTATAGTTGGTCAAAGTGAGGGGTGTCTTTGGTTTCTTTCATGTCATAGGGCTCGCAGGGGTCAAGTGCGACGTCTACCCTCGTTGCGAAGTTGTGGTGAGGGTCATTGAGAGTAAAGCGATGGGATGAGAACGACGACTCAATCTTGATATGGAGTTGTCAGATTGGTGGAGTGCCTGCAGTGTCTCTCATATGGTGCTTACACTTGTCGTTTGGGTCACTCGGGACGATGTGGGAGAGTGTACGATAGTTGGAGAGGACAAACGGTGTATAAGCGAGGGACTGAGCGAGAGAGTGAGCCCAAATTGGCACTAAAAATTTGCTCTGGCGGGGGCGGCCGATCAATAGGAATAGATTTCGATGTATTTTTTTGTTTGTTGGTTGGGGTGTATGAGGTCCGGAACCCAACCTATTGGGATCTGAACTTCATAAGCCTTATTTTTAGTTGTATATTTTGTTAAATTCTCTTTAATGAAACACGGAGAGTTTTATATCCACCGTTTAACGATAAAAAAAACATATATATAGGGAGGAAGTTAGGGTTAAGGTGTGGTAGTGGGCTTGGGTCATCACCTGAATAGATGGGCTTGGGCCGCCATCTTAATAGATGGGCATCCACCTAATAGGTCATCACTATTTCACAACAATTCTCTTTTTATGATTATTTAACTTACCGGAGCTTTTTTAGATTTCATTCTTATTATTTTTCTTATTATGTGCTGAAAAAGAACATGTGAAATATTTATTTGTAATAAGAACTAATAATAAATTACTTTGGCTAACCACCACTACCCTTCAATCATAGCCAAACTAAAAAGAGCATTAGGGCTATTACTTTGGCTAACTTATATAATCATGTGAAATATTTAATTTTTATTAGATTTAAGTAACTTAGGCTATTGAGAAGGTTGAGATCTAAAAAAATAATTTAATTTTTTAAATATTTATTTATAATCTAATTTAGATGCATGTTATTATTGAAATTGTATTGTTATTTAAGTCATTCATGCATCTTATGGGTACAATGCTAGTTGACTAAATGGGTAAGTGCAAATTTAGAAAAAAAATTCAAAAAAAGGCAAATCTAACGAGCCCTTAGAGCATCCACAGTCGTTTGCTATATATGCCATTTTGCCATATTATAGCAAACGAAATAGCAAACGACCTCTTCAGTCGTTTCTCATTTATTCATTTTTTAGCAAACGTTCTATTCTCATTTCTCAAATATGAGAAACGAAATGTGCTTTCTCAAATTATAAAAGACGGGGTATGATTCCCCGTCTCTCTGATTTAATAATTATTTAATCGATTCGGACGGAACAACATATACCGTCTCAATAATTTTAAATTTTTTTTTTTTAAATGGTCGGACGGGGATACATACCTCGGATGGGGTATGATACCCCGTCGCTCACCTTAAAAAAATATTTTTTTTTTACTTTACCCTCAGACGGGGAATGATACCCCGTCCGGGGTATCAAACCCTGTCCGACCAAAAGCATCCACAGTGGAGTAGTGTAGTAATTAATGCTGATTAGGAGTATTCTTAGGTTTAGGTAGTGTAGTAATTAGGTTTAGTTAATATAATATTATTTAATTTAGTTAATTAATATAGTTTAATAGTTAATAAGTAATTAATTTTTTTCAATTTCTTTTAAACGATGAGACGGTATATCATACCCCGTCGCTCGCTTTTTTCTAAAAAATGAAAAACAATATAGCAAACGACGACTGCAGCGATCGAACCCATTTGCTATTACTGTAGCTGCCATTTTATACCATATGAGAAAAACGACTGTGGATGCTCTTAAGGGAAAAATATGGGAAACTAATGACTACATATATTTCTGAATGCAGTGCCACTACCATCTAATTTTGGTGTGCTTGTTCGGAGATTGTGACCCCCTTTCTAGTTAGAACCAAGGAAAAGTATGATGTATGCACAGGACTTGACCATACATATAGACCCAACTGGAAAACACGAGCGATGCATCAATCAGACCATAAGTCCTGCGAGCCTGCGACTTGAACACTCGACCATGAAAATGGGCAAAGGTTCAAGCTTTGCTTTTGCTATGCTTGACTAACAAGTATACAATTAGTCATGTATTTTACTGATCTTTATTTCCTTCCTTCAGCACGTAAGATGGACTGTGTAGGGATTTGGGAATTCACATCTTTAATCTTGTCATGTTTACGTATCTTTTGATGCAAAATTTTGAGCCCAATTTGGTCTCATGCTGCTGGTAGAAATATTTTGATATAAACTTCACTTTAAAATGTATTACTGTTCAGACTTTGCGCAGTCCCAACTATGTAACTTTAATTAATATAAAAAATCTTCTCATTTTTCTTAAAATGCACATCATGTATACATCTATATTCATATTTCTGAAGCTAAAACATACTAATTTACATGTCACGTCTTAATAAATATAGTTTTTTTCATGTAAAAATTCAAACGTAGTCTGAATTTGAATCTAACATCTCCTTTATAATAGTTATGCACGTAGGTTAATGCGTTGCTAGATTTGCAAATGATATTAAGGCCTTCTCCCATTATAATATTGGAGCTACAACATAAATGGCTTTCTACAACACATTTATTATAGCATTTAAGTGTTAATGCTGTTTAAAGTGATCTATAATAGCTTTTCGGAAGAAAATGCTAACTTTGATTACTTTTAAAAAAATTCTTAGCTACGATAGCGTTTTTAAAATGTCGTAATTTTTAGAGCTTAAAATGCTATAATATTCGTAAATAAACTGAAGTGGTAGGGGTAAAAAAAAATTCTAACTAAAATATCCAGTTTATCTCAAACCACTCCTTTTCTCCGCCTGGATCGAAATCACAAAAACAATTCATTTTCTCCTCCATTCTCAACCCCTAGTCCAAATATCTTATCCCCACTCCTCATTGCCGTCTTCCCCATCGCCATCTTATCCTCCCCGCTTGATGGTTGGTCTCGATGCCGCCGGTAAAACCACCATCCTCTACATGCTCAAGTTGCGAGATCGTCACCACCATCCCTACCATCGGTACTTTTCTCTCATTCTTCTTCTTCTACTTATTCCATCCTTATTTTAAAATAATATTTTTTTTTCTAGGGTTTCCTTTACGCGGTAATTGGGATATGAGATCTGTTCAGATTTGGTCAAGATTTCCTAGGGTTTCATTAATGCTTTAGCATGTTCAGTTCTGAGTAATTGATTGGAATATTTCTGTTTTACCTATGGCCGGGATGTCTCTTAAGAGTTGAGTTTGAAAATAATAAAAAAATAATGAAATCCTATGTGGAAATATACAACAAATAATTCAACATAAGGATTTACATCTTAGTTGTGATTGCATATGTGACTCCCATAGGGAATGCAGCTGAAGATTTGTATGATACAGCCTTTGGAGGTCGTCCGACAACATGTCGTTTGTTTCCATTGAATTTGCCATGTCTTTAGTGAGAGATTTCATATTGTGCAATTTAACTTTAATATTGACTTTGTAAAACTAGGCCAGATTTCTCTCTACTGTTTGCAAACTTTGTTCTATCAACTTGCCATCTTTCACTTAATAAACTTCAACTGTTCTACTTCTAGCTAGGGTCTAGTGTCCTCACCTTGTGCCGGAAAAGATTTTGTATAACTGGTAGATTTGAATAATGTAATGAGGGAAACCCTATCAAGTTTCATATTGGTATGTTTAGAGAATGAAAATCACCTTTGTATAAAATGAGAGGGAAACCAACATTAAGTTTTCTAGTATAGATAAATGGTTTGGATTAATAGAAAAACATGACCACCCTTGTTTTACTCTTTGGGAAAGCTTTCCTATATGACCAATGTTGTGCCTGGGGATCTTTATAGAAGACGCTGAAGATGATGATAGTAATGTGCTTGCAACTGAAGAAAAAAAGTGCTTGGAAATAATAGATGTTTAGGAAAATAGTTTTGGATAATGAAAATAAGTCTTTTTTGGCTATGTTTGGAGCTTTCTTTATTCAAGTTTGGTCAAGTGGTGTTCTAGTTCCAAGGGGGGTTGGAGGTTTACAATGACGCTAACGAGATCTATTCTTTTGCAAGGTTGAAGCTTATCTTGTTGCAATTAAGATGACTTAGTGATTGCCTTCGGTTGTGAACGAGGTGAAGGGTATACTTGAAATAGATATGTAGTTTCTTTTTATTAATAGGGTTGAAGTACAAGACTTTAAGCCAAAACAGAAACAAAGAGTGCATATAGTATCTCATACATCAAATAACAAAAGGATTATAGGCCATAATCAGGTTTGACTTTTCAATACAACATGATTTACTAAACTGAATTTTGCATTTTGTGGGTGTATCAAGTCTTGCTACCTGTTTTTACTTCTCATTTGTTCAGATTCTTTTGCTTGGGCACTTATCGAATTTTCAGAATGAGCAAGCAAACAATCTTTTAAACATACTCAATCTTTTCTTGAAATGAGTAGTGATATAAATTGCAAACTAAACAACTAAACAAACAACAGGTTAACACTTACGACCACGAGCAAAAGATTTGGTCAATTTCTTTTATTGAGCTTTGCTGGCACTAGTAGCCTGGTAAAATCTTTATATTTTTTATTTTTTCCCATTCTCCATTAATGAGGTGTCACCAGTTTGATGCATAATACTTTTCTAAACCCACCGAGGTTATCATTTACAGTAATCACCATTTATAGCTTGCATTTAGGCACCCCCCCAAAATCCATCCTTTTTTCTCCTGATTTGGCCTTGGCAATTTGGCCTTTGTGCCAAATGTACAGTTTTGCATAATGCTTCTCATATATTTGTTAGTAACCCAATGTTCTTGCTTACCAGTAACGTGATAATGTACTCAACACTATATATCGTAGGGTTACTTATGTTCATATTTCAGAAACTACAGCTTTAATTTTAATTAGCTATATGTAGCATAAATATATTTTAAAAATATTTTTTAAGCTGTATAAGGCTTTGAGTTATTACTACATTAATAAATTATTAAATTTTCAAATATTTATTCGACATTTTACTTTGTTCAGAAAAGTGGAACAGATAACAGAAGAGGTTGATTCCTTGAAAAAAAGCCTAGAAAGACTTTCATTGCGCTAACAAAAGAGGATGCAGGAAGCTAGAGAGAGAACAAAACTAATGCAAAGAGCGGTATGGAATCTACTTTATTTTTTTACAGCAATCATTGCAGTTTTTTGTGCTTTCTATTGGCTGTACATGTATGTCGTAGTTGAATGCACTTCCAATGGCTAGTATTTCACCTTTCTCTCAAGTTCTAATTAACTTATCCAATAGTTTGCTAGAATGTGGAAGCCACAAAATGCTCTTTTTAGAATTATGGTTAACCTCTCTTACTTAGGGATAAATTGTAGAACATGTTGGGATGGGTTGGGCATTTACCATAGACCTGCAACAATTATGAAGAGTGTTGGGATTATATAGAATGAAGCTAAATCTTAGGGTAGACCTGAATATACTTGGATTAGGCAATTAAGAAGGCAATGATGAGTTTGCTCTCTGATCTATAGTTTCTTGGACCAGGAAGTTGGCGAATATATTAAGAGGGTGATGTCAAGTCGACAGTCAAGTTAAAAAATTTTCTCAAATTTCCAGGAGCTTTGTCTCTAAAACTGACCCCACATTTATGCCAAATGGCTTAGATGGTGTTTATATAGTCATATGTTTTTAGTGACTTGTAGATTTTGCCTGAGATCAGACCTTAGATCGGCCCTTGTTGTGAGGAATGCTTGTTTAGTTTCTTAGTTTGATTACATCCACGACTAAAGTAAGAATCATTTTGCAGCCTGGGGATGATTCACATGTTCTGAGAATTTTCGATGATGAAGCCCAAGCTGTGCAATCGGCCCGCAATTCTCACAGGATGCTTGAAGAAGCTTATTCTACTGGAGTAGCTGTTCTTTCCAAATATGCTGAGCAGGGGGATCGTCTTAAGGTAATCGATTATGGCCATCTAATATTCTATGCAAAATATAATATTATATGTATGTATCTTGCATGCAACTGGCTACTGCCTATTTCTCCCACACACAAAAAAAACGAAAAATGAAAAAACAAGTAGAATACTTGGCATTTTTTAGTACACCATATTTTCCATTCCCATGAGAAGTTCAGACCACCCAAGTATAAGTGAATATTCTTTCAAATTATGTGTATCATTTAATTAAAATAAATTATAAATGTACACCTCTTCTCAATTATTCTATACTTTCCTTCGATAGGGAACTCACAGAAAATGTTGGTGTACTCTAGTGGCTGAAGGAAATAACTCAAGAAAAGATACAAACCTTAACAAACAAGTTGTAGTGACGCTTCCAATTGTTTTGGTTTTTTGATAATCTATCACATAAAATTGTCCCCCTCAAATAGAGAAATGTCGTGCGAGTGGGGGTCTAGAAATCACCTTAACCCGCACATCTAATTTGCAGTTTAGTGTAGCTATGTAGGCTACAATCACTGCTGAAAATAAGAATTATATATCTTTGAATTGTCATGGGAAAAAAAGTCTGTGCTGATAGAAGTGAAGTAGAAATTTTTCTCATTTCTTATGTCATGTCATGTCACTTTTAAATCCCACTTAAAAATTGTATCAACATTTGTGCTTACTTCTTTTTCCATTATTAACAACAACTTGACATTTTTTCATCTCCAATTGCAGGTTGAAGATGTTGTGGATGCGAATTGTTTTGATGTTAGTCACTCAAGGGTTTTTTGTTGTCATTTTAAGTATATTTGATGGATTTTTTAATGAGTTTATTGTACGGATTCAAGTTTATTGTACGCTAGTTTGTCATATATTTGTATACAAATTTTCAAAACTTTTATAGGTGAATGTTGTATTGATATTGAATATATATCAATTTTTATATGCATCTGGAGATATTTTTTTTTGTATATAGGTAAAATGAAATAGCATTCTTAAAATACTGTAAAAAACACCTCTATTAAAACGATAGCATTTTGCAAACGTTGTGAAAAAGATTGCATTTTAAAAAACGCTCGGTTTTTATAGCGTTTTCCGAAATGCTGTCAATTGATAGCATTTCTGAAATGTTGTCAAATGATAGCGTTTGCGAAATGCTGTCAATTGATAGCATTTGCGAAACGCTGTCAATTGATAACGTTTCTGAAAACGCTATCAAATCAATAGCATTTTTGAAACGCTATAAAAATGATAGCGTTTCCAGAAAACGCTATTAAAATGATAGCATTTCCGAAACGTTATAAAAAGCATATCGTTTTCAGTAAACGCTATAAACTTACGATAGCGGGGGCTATGACAGCGTTTGTAAAACGCTATTGTAGACCTTTTATAGCATTTTACAAATGCTACCAAATGCCCAATATGTTGTAGTTTTAATTTACCCAAATACTAGCAGTGCCCAGAATTCTACACACATTGCTATGTTACAATGATCGAACTTCCACTGCCTAATACTATACATGAGTACATGAGCTCATAGTCATGGATGCTCTTCTAACGGCACTAAAGGGTCTCCAGTACATTATTCGAACACAGAATATAGATGAAGCATGCAACTATCTCATATATTGATGAACATGCAATTTAACCATCTATATATAGTTCTATCTGTACTTGACTCTCCTATAACAATCACCTGGCTATATATATGAATGATGCATGTATATACTTGTAAACTTCTACAGAATATCTGTAGCAACCTTGAAGAACTCGACAACTGCCTTCTTAATCTCAACCACACAAGCATCCACCTTCATCTCCACACCACCCAATCCCTCCTCCACCTCCACCACCTTCCCCTTCACCTTCCCCACCGCCATGGCCACCACAGTATCCCTCCCCTCTGCCCACGACATTGCAAACTGGGCATAGTACAAAACCGACCCGAACAGGCCCATCTCCAACCCTTCAATCATAGCCCTAATGCTCTCCATTTCATGAACCCTAACCACCCCTCCCCTCCACATCTCCCCCACCACCTCCCTCTCTCCTTCCATACCCTCAAACCTTTGTGCCCACCACGTGTCGAACCACTGCTCTCCTGTCTTGATCATGGTAGACCCCTCAACTGCCGCCCCAGTGGCGACCGGAGGTGCTGACATGGCGGCCAGAATCACTGAGAAGATGAGGACGGAGATGAAGGCTGCAGTGCATGTGATTTACCATACCTTCTTCCACCTCTTGGACAATTTCAGCTTGTCTCTGATTTCATCCTTCTTGGAAGTTAACTTCTTCCACATCAATTCGTGTTGTTTGCAGAGTGAGGCAAACTCTTGGGTCATTGGGCCCGCGAAGGGGTCCTCGGAATTTTTGTACTCCCTCATCTTGGCAAGGGTTTGTGAGTAGGAGGGGCTGACAGAATTTGGATCATTCTCGACCTCGAAGCACTGTAAAACTTGAAGGATGATGGCATGCCTCAGTCTTGCCTTCGAGACCGAAGTTTTGAGGGAAGCGAGGAGCTTCATGGCTAAAAGTGTGGTCGTTAGGTAGTCTTTTGAGATGGAGATTAGGGTTTGATTTTTGAGGAGGAACTTATTGAGTTTCGTGGAGGAGATGAGATATTTGAGGTCAGGGATAAGAGTGCAGGCTTTCTTCAAAGGAAGAGACAAACTCCACCGCAATGGGGACTGCCACCTTAATTGTCGCCAGGGATAGCACCGTTGAGCTTGCTAGAGTGGCACCCCATAGCTAGGTAGTCTAACCTTAGAGCCCGGTCGAGAGAGGAATTAAAAAGAGTATATCTAACTTTAGGGTTTGGTGTGAGCTCTATATAGAAGAAAGTGAGAGGAGAGGAGAGGCCTACAGTGAAGTATCTTCATAATTATCAAGGTGTTCAGATCAAGTTTGAAGATAGGCCGTCGTGGAGCTAATTAGGGCAGTTAATTCAACTCAACAATTTCCATGCAACTAGGAGGAAATTTGGCATTTTAGGGATATTTTCATAAAGCAAGGGTAGTTGCAGGGAATATACTGAATAAATGCAGTGATGTTAGATGTGGGCTATCACTAGCTAGTGTGAGAATGAATAAATGCAGTGATGTTAATGTGAGCTAACCTTACTAACTACCCACTTTCAACAAATATTTAGCCAAACGACCCACTTTTAAAAACATTTAGCTAATTGACCCATTTTTACAAAATATTATATCTAACTAACTCTATTAATATAATAACTTAAAAAACAAAATTTTATATTAACCCTACTTTAGAAATTATAAACTATAATATCTCTTATCCTTATAAAAGCTGAATATTTTATAGAAAATAAAGAAATTCAAATTAAAAAAAATTCAAAATTTAAAGTTAGATACATTGATAGAAGATTAACAGAAAGGAAGCATATTGCTAATAGAGAAATATTAAAATACTTGTTACTAACAAGAAAAGTAACTAATAAACTACCTAAAGAAATACAATAAGAGATAACATACAAAGTATTAGATTACAGAAACGAAGAAGTAAGTTGGTGTTACCAACACCTACTAGCATACAAAATAATAGGCTAAGTATGGCCAATGAAGCAGTTGCATTAAATCCTAACATATGCCTAGAAATTTATATGATAAACATACAAGAGTTGGAAGAAGATTACAGTGGTTCTGAAATTGTTGGAGACATAAGGAAAGATTTAAAGAACATAAATAAAAATATAAAAGAATTAGGTAGATGTTGCCGCTAAATTTGGTGTGGGGGCAAACAGATAGAACTTGTGGATTCTTGAGGAAACTGAATAGAAAAACCTGTGTACCTGTTCCGTCGGCCTCGATCGTCGTTCCCGCCGTGCACCTGCAAAAAGTGCGAGACACCGGGATTGTTCCCGGCGACGCACCCTCCGACGCTCAAGTTAGTAATCTGGCAGACTATGAAAGAGCGCAAAAACTGGTGAAAGATTGATTACCTCGCAATGGAGATGGATGGGGGGTATTTATAGGCGTCTTAGGGACTGGATTAGGAATGTAATCCCCGTGATTAGATAAGTAATATTCCTTGTAGTCAGATAAGGAAAGTAATCTGATAAGGTATATTCCCCCTAATCAGTTAAGGAATTTAATCCCTGACTCCCAGTGGTAGGATGGATGTGAATCAGGGCCGTTGGTTGAGGTTAATCAGGGACCTTGATTTTATCCCGACGGAATGGGTGCGTAACGGGTTAAAACCCGCACCCACTTTGAGGTGGATCCATTCGTGGGTTATTGGGTTTTTGAGGTGAAGACCCGACATCCAGTTTGGACCCTTTGGTTGGTGAAATTACCGTTTTACCCCTGTACTTCAAGATTCGTGTTCCGTTTGGACGATTCCGATTTAACCCCATCTTTAGCCATATCACGAGCCCCCCACTCCCGAAGATTGATGTTTAGTCAGACTTCGAGGAGTAGTTTCACTGTTTTCACTGGCTATCAGGGTTGTATCGGGAACTAGATGGAGCATTGCTGAATCGCGAAGGAGGTGGTATGGTGATTTTTCCTGCAGATGGAACTCTTGAACCGTCGCCGTGCTCTTCTTAGTTAGTGGTTTGGCCGTCTCTGCTTGTTGGGAGTTGGTGCGAAGGGCGCCGAAGTCACGCACGTGACGCAGCCGGCGCTGCGGACATTCGGCGACTGACGCCGAACTCACTCGGTGCCGAACTCACCCCTGTAAGAGGGTCGGGGGCACGAGCGCTCGGTGGAAGGTGCCGAGCTGAATTAGTGCCGAATTCACGCCCGTAAAATGGTCGGTGGCACGAGAGCTCGGAGGACGATGGCGAGCTGAATTAGTGCCGAACTCACGCCCGTAAAACGATCGGTGGCACGAGAGCTCGGAGGACGATGGCGAGCTGAATTAGTGCCGAACTCATGCCCGTAAAACGATCGGTGGCACGAGTGTTCGGCGAACGGTGCCGAGCTGAAAACGTGCCGAACTCACGCCCGTAAAACGATCGGTGGCACGAGTGTTCGGCGAACGGCACCGAGCTGAAAACGTGCCGAACTCACGCCCGTAAAACGATCGGTGGCACGAGTGTTCGGCGAACGGTGCCGAGCGGAAAACGTGCCGAACTCACGCCCGTAAAACGATCGGTGGCACGAGTGTTCGGCGAACGGCACCGAGCTGAAAACGTGCCGAACTCACGCCCGTAAAACGATCGGTGGCACGAGTGTTCGGCGAACGGTGCCGAGCGGAAAACGTGCCGAACTCACGCCCGTAAAACGATCGGTGGCACAAGTGTTCGGCGAATGGCACCGAGCTGAAAACGTGCCGAACTTACGCCCGTAAAACGATCGGTGGCACGAGTGCTCGGCGAACGGTGCCGAGCTGAAAACGTGCCGAACTCACGCCCGTAAAACGATCGGTGGCACGAGTGCTCGGCGAACGGTGCCGAGCTGAAAACGTGCCGAACTCACGCCCGTAAAACGATCGGTGGCACGAGTGTTCGGCGAATGGCACCGAGCTGAAAACGTGCCGAACTTACGCCCGTAAAACGATCGGTGGCACGAGTGTTGGGCAGCTTGTGCCGAAGATTCGGACTTGTTTGTTTCTCTTTGGGCGGAGTTTTGGCGGTTCTGGCGGATGTGACCCTCTGCGCTTCTGACAGATGTGACGTCGTCTGGGTTTTCTGACAGATGTGACGTCCATTAACGCTGCCTCCTGGGCTTCTGCCAGACGTGACGTCCATTAATGCCGCCTCCTGGACTTCTGCCAGGCGAGATGGTCATTAATGCGCCGTCTGGATCAGCGTGGAGAACAAGGTGACGTCTGGGGTCTCTTTTTGTCGTTTTGTGGGGGTGGGCCTGCGTTAGAGGCCCATTTACCTCGATTGAAGTGCTGGCTCCTCTATAAAAATCCTCACCCCCTCCTCATTTTTTACTTTCCAAGCTTTTTGTTCGCGTCTTAGTCTGCTGTGAGAGAGCTTCAGGTGATCACTGACTGTTTTCTGGCGAAGTTTCCGACGAGTTCCCCTTTCAAGGTAACCTTCATATTTATCTTCTAAACATGTCTGTTTCCCACACTTCTTCTTCGTCCGAGCCCTCCCTCGGAGCCGACGGAGCTCCAACTTCGGGTCGAGCGGCCAAGGGCAAGAAGGTGTTCGGCAAGGACTCTATTGTGGAGGATCCGAAGCGCATGGGGGCGTTCGGCCAGCTGCCGGGACCGTTGACGGGGCTCCATAGGGTTCGAGAAATCCCAGAGGATAAGGCGGAACGGATAGTGTACGGGAGGGCGAGGTCGTTCGAGGAGAACGCGGCGAGGGAGACAACAGAGGCCGACGAGACGGTGTCGATTCTCGCCGAAGAGGACCTAGGTTCGATTCGGGACTGCTTCCAGATCCCGCAGGAGTACGAGCTTATGCTGCCGGGCCCCGGGGTTAGGGCCAACTCGCCGTTGCCGGTGACTATATGTTGCTGGCCGGTTGACGCCTTTATCGCCGGAGCTCGGCTACCTCTCCATCCGTTCGCGGTGACGGTCTTAAATTGGTTCGGGGTCAGCCCTATCCAACTTATGCCGAACGCCTGGAGAGTCATAAACGGCTTCGTACTCCACTGCCAGGCGGAGGGGATTCAGCCGGAGTTGAGTGTGCTTCGGACCATCTATCAGCTGCACCAAGGGAATAGGTCGGCCTACCGGTACTATCTGACTCCGAGGCATGGGGGGAGGCTTGTCGTCTGTCCGGACTCTATCAAGTACTGGCGCGAGAAGTATCTTCTGGTGCGTAGCGCGGAGGCCTGGCCTATTCCCGTTGGTTGGGTGGAAGGTGTTCCGAAGAAGGTGAAGGCGCCGCCGGCACTTCGACCCGAAGACGAAGACGCCGTACGGGCGCTTCTTGATCGGCCGAAGTATGACTGGAGGGAGTTGACCGAGGACGTCCTGTATGAGGGAGGGCTCGCTCATGTTAACCCCAGTACGCTGCTTTTATTTACTGTCTTCGTTTTCTTTTTGCTTCCTTTTCCTTGTCTTGTTCCGAGCTAACCAACTTGACTTTTGGTGCAGAGCAAATGGACTACCAAGCAGTGCTGGCGTTGAGGACGAGCCTCGCCAATAAGGCTCCGAGGAAGAGGAAGAGGGTGGCGTCGAAGCAGCCAGCGCCCAAGGCTCCGAAGATTACGCAGGTGGCCGAAGAAGTAGAGATCTTGGAGTCCCCCGTGGTCGAGGTCGGGACCGCTTCGTCGTCGGCCAGGGTCGGCGAGTTGCCCGTCACCGAGGTCCTAACCATGGTGACGCCGCCGTTGACAAAGGCGGCCGAGGAGCTTCTGACCGAGGCTCATAAAAGGATCCACGTCCTGGACTGGCAGGTTCGGAAGCACGACGGGTTCCTTGGTAATTCCTTGGCGAGCATGGAGGCCATCAAGCACCTCGCCACACCGAAGGATCGCGCGGCTATGGAGGCCGGACGAGAGGGAGACGACATCATCGAGATAGCGCGCTCGGCGGTGTCGGTAAGTGCTAAGCCGAGCCCCCTCCTTTTCATGCCGACCTTCTTAAGTTTGTAATTTTTGTGAATTTTTGCGTTCTATTCGCAGATCGTTGTTCACTTCGGGCACCTTACCGAGAGGTTGGCGACCCAGGAGAAGGAGATGAAGAAGGAGAACGACCAGGCCCGGAAGGAGAAGGACAAGATCCGGGGCGAGCTCGACAAACTCGAGCTGAATTTCGAGGCGAAGTCGGCGAGGGCAGCCTACCTCGAGGACCGGGTCAAGACGCTGGAGGACCAGCTTCGGCAGCAGAAGGAGGAGGCGGCCAAGCAGATGGCGGATGCGTCCGAGGCCCAAGCGGCGGCAGTGAAAAAAGCGGAGGATGCGACCTTGGAGAAGGCGCAGGGCTACCTCGCCGTGAACATGGCCAAAGCTTTCGCCGACGCTCTCGCCCGGGTGACGGAGGCCTACCCCACCGTTGACGTCTCGGGTTGGCGGCTTTTCCCGGGGTACGTCGAAGGCTTTGACCCTGAATCGGAGGGGGAAGAAGAAGAGGAGGAAAGGGGCGACGACGAGCCTTTGGTCGATCCCCCCGCCGGAGCTCAGGGGTCGGTGGTTACCCCCTTGGCGACGGTTGCCCCTTCGGAGGCATCGCCCTCGACCCCTTCTCACCGCCCCGGGAAAGAGGTCGAGCCCTGATCCCGTCTGTTTTTTTTTTCTTTCTTTCCGTCTGTTTTTTTTGTGTAACGCCTAATAGCGGACTGGCCACCGCTACCCTTTTTTTTGTAATGAATGAAAAACTTCAACTTTTTGGGCTCGGCTTCGTGCACTTGTCTGCTGCCTGTTGAGTGTTCGCGAATTTGTTCAATAAAAGCCCCGAAGTCTAGGACTTGGACCATGCCTGAATTTTTGTTGCTTGTTTGTATTTCTTTTCAGCTCGTCCTGGTAGCTCAAGAGATCGAGCGTGCAGGGTCGGATGCCAAGGTTCGAGCCGAGGCAGGGCTCGGGGCGACAAGGCTGAGTCTGGCGAGGTGTAGAGAGCGACTTTACGAAGTCGAGCTAGGACTGCGCCGAGCTGAAACCGAGCGAGGCCAGCTTCAGCTTATCTTAGGGCAGCGGGACAGCGATATCCGGCGTCTGGAAAGCAGGATTGCCGAGATGACCGCCTCGGGTGAGGGCGAGGCTTCGCCAGCTGCCTTCACTAGTAGCCTTCGGACCAAGTGCTTTCGCCACACGCTGTCAAAGGTAACGGCGGAGAGGGACGATCTGCTTTCGGAGATTCAGCATTTGCAATCTACGGAGACTAAGCTTCGGACGGAGGGAGAGGAGCTAACAACTAAGGTGGCCGATCTTACGGTCGAACGAGATGAATTGGCGGCCGAAGTCGATGTTTTGAAGAGAGCCACCGTTGATAGGAGCATCGAAGTCACCCATCTTCGTCATCTCATCGCGAGCCATGTTGGAGTTCCGACCTCGGCGGTACCGGCCTGCTTCGAGGCCGAGGCGCAGGATGGTTCATTGAGGGGTCGGATCTCCGAGCTGGAAGTAGAGGTGGCTCGCCTCAGACCGCGTTCGGGGCCAGTTAATGTGAGGAGCACTTCATGCACCCGAGCAGAGAGCGAGCGCGGCATCACTTTTTACGAGATGGCGACCCGTGAGCTCCTCGGTCATCCGAGCCCGGGGGACGCACAGAGCTCCGTTGCCATTTCGTCGAGCGGTGCATCTGTCGGCGTGGCTGCGAGAAGCAGTGCCGAGGATACGTCTCAACTTGCTGGCCTGGGATCGGGTTCCGGAGGCAAACGTCGTCGACCTCAAGTGTCTTTGAAGAGGAGCATCCCTGCGCCTCGGAAGCGTTGATGGGTCCGAGTTCGGTGTCTTGTAATCTTCGCTTTTCAGCTCCTTGTAATCTTTTAGTGCCTTGTAATATTGATGTATGTAAGGGTTGTTTTTTAATAAAATTGGAATCGATTTAACTGTCGTCATATCATAGTTGCTCAATTTTTGCTCTGATTGTGGAGTTGTGGAACCGAGGTCTGAGACTTGGCATTTTTGATTGGTGTTGACCGCCGGACCCGAGCCTGTTACACGATTGGTGCCGAAAAAAGCTCGGGACGGGTGCCGGACCCAATCCCTCGATAAGGTCGGTGGTAAGAACGCTCGGAGCGGGCGCCGAGGCTTCAGACTTGGGGACTCTCTGGGGATCTTGAGCGCCGAACCTAAGCGTGCAACACGGCCGGTGGTGAATGGCACCGAGCTGGAAATGTGCCGAACTCACGCCCATAAAACGATCGGTGGCACGAGTGTTCGGCGAATGGTACCGAGCTGAAAACGTGCCGAACTCACGCCCGTAAAACGATCGGTGGCGCGAGTGTTCGGCGAATGGTACCGAGCTGAAAACGTGCCGAACTTACGCCCGTAAAACGATCGGTGGCACGAGGGTTCGGCGAATGGTACCGAGCTGAAAACGTGCCGAACTCACGCCCGTAAAACGATCGGTGGCACGAGTGTTCGGCGAATGGTACCGAGCTGAAAACGTGCCGAACTCACGCCCGTAAAACGATCGGTGGCGCGAGTGTTCGGCGAATGGTACCGAGCTGAAAACGTGCCGAACTCACGCCCGTAAAACGATCCGTGGCGCGAGTGTTCGGCGAATGGTACCGAGCTGAAAACGTGCCGAACTCACGCCCGTAAAATGATCGGTGGCACGAGGGTTTGGCGAATGGTACCGAGCTAAAAATGTGCCGAACTCACGCACGTAAAACGATCGGTGGCACGAGGGTTCGGCGAATGGTACCGAGCTGAAAACGTGCCGAACTCACGCCCGTAAAACGATCAGTGGCACGAACGCTCGGTAACAAAGTGTTGGAGTCCGAACCTTTGTAAGAGTAAGGGTATGGGAGCAATTCCGAATCGCGAACTACTCCTGGCTCGCTTGGAAGCGAACTGGCGAAGTAGAATCCAGCCAAGTGTTGGACTCCGGAACCATCGTAAGATTAAGGGCGTGGGAGCAATTCCGAATGGCGAACTACCCCTAGCTTGCTTGGGAGCGAGCTTGCGGAGTAGAGTCGAACCAAGTGTTGGACTCCGTACAATTCAACGGCTGTGGGAGCAATTTCGAACGGCGATCTGCCCCCTGCTCGTCTATAGACGTGCCGAGGAGGGAGAGTCGAGCCGAGTACTGGACTCCGAACCATCGTGTGGGTAGTTTAGGAGATGCAGGAGCAGTTTCGAATGGCGAGCTACTTCTAGTCCGCTTAGGAGCGGACTTGCGAAGTAAAGCCGAACCAAGTTTTGGACTCCGATCCATTCAACGGCTGCAGGAGCAATTTCGAACGGCGATCTACCCCCGGCTCGTCTATAGACGTGCCGAGGAGGAAGAGTCGAGCCGAGTGCTGGACTCCGAACCATCGTATGGGTAGTTTAAGAGATGCAGGAGCAGTTTCGAATGGCGAGCTACTTCTAGTCCGCTTAGGAGCGAACTTGCGAAGTAAAGCCGAACCAAGTTTTGGACTCCGATCCATTCAACGGCTGCAGGAGCAATTTCGAACGGCGATCTACCCCCGGCTCGTCTATAGACGTGCCGAGGAGGAAGAGTCGAGCCGAGTGCTGGACTCCGAACCATCGTGTGGTTAGAAAATTAAAGGCTGAGGTATGCGATAGTATCAAAAATATGAAAAACTTTATTTATTAATATCTAATGGTCGGCTGCTTCTAAAGTCGCTAACCGTTATTACAATGAAAAAAAGAACAAAGGAAAAATTACTAGTAGCAGGAGAGGAGTGGTCCGACATCTCGAGTTACTTAGATAGGCGTGGCTGCATTCTCTTGGTATTTCAAAAGATGGTCGGCGTTCCAAGTCCTGGGAATTTCTCTGCCCTCTAGATCTTCTAGCTTGTATGCACCGGGGCGGATCACCTTGGAGACTTTGTACGGTCCCTCCCAATTTGGGGCCAGTTTGCTTTTCTGTCCGGGGAACGAAATGGCCAGTTTTCGGAGGACCAGATCCCCTTCTTTCAGGTCGGTTGGGCGGACCCGTTTGTTGTAGGCGAGTTCGATTCTTCTCCGGTAACTTTGCTGCCGTATGGCTGCCCTTTCCCGGATTTCATCTATCAAGTCTAGGCTCGTTCTGAGCTCCCTGGCATTCTGTTCTTCTTCAAAGGCTATCAGGCGAGGAGAGGGTATCCCAACTTCTAGTGGGATGAGGGCCTCGGACCCATAGGTGAGATTGAATGGACTCTCGCCCGTCGGGGTCCGCTTCGTGGTTCGGTAATTCCACAACACATTGGGCAGCTGATCGACCCACAATCCCTTGGAGCACTTGTCGAGTCTCTTCTTGATGCCGGAGAGGATCTATCGGTTGGCGTTCTCGGCTTGGCCATTTGACTGGGGATGAGAGACAGAGGAGAAGCGGTGTTGTATGGCTAGGTCTTCACATAAGGCTCGGAAGGCAGCTCCAGCAAACTGCGTACCGTTATCTGTAACTACGACCCGAGGAACACCGAATCGGCAGATTACATTTTTCCAGAAGAATTGAACGACTCTATGTTCGGTAATTGTAGCCAGGGGCTCGGCCTCTATCCATTTTGAGAAATAGTCGACTGCCACAACTAGGAACTTCAATTGTCCGGGGGCCGGTGGAAACGGCCCCAGTAAATCCATCCCCCACATTGCGAAGGGGATCGGACTTGATAGGGAGGAGAGTGGTGCTTGTGGAAGGCGTCGGATGTCGGAATACTTCTGGCAGGAGGTGCATTGCCGAACGTGTTGTTCGGCGTCTCGTAGGAGAGTGGGCCAGTAATACCCGTAGTTTAATACTTTGCGCGCCAAGGCTCTGGAACTGGAGTGGGCTCCGCCGATGCCCTCATGGAGCTCCTGCAGGGCGTAGTCGGCTTGTCCGGGGGAGAGGCACCTTAGGTAGGGTCGACCGTCCACCTGGGTGAAGGAGCGCTTATACAGAATGCCTTCGACCAATATATAACGCTCGGCTCGGGTCCTTATCTTTCGGGCTTCCTTCGGATCCCTTGGGAGGAGTCCGTCTCTTAAAAACTCGACGAGGGCCTTCATCCAATTGTCTTCGAGGGGGAGTGGCAGTGTTTCGACGGAGTTGAGAGCCTCGTCCTCTATGCTTGGCTTGAGGAGGACTTCTATCAGAACAGTTTGTTCGAGGCCTTGAAGGGAAGAGGAAGCTAATTTGGACAGGGCGTCGGCCTGGGCATTTTCTTCTCTGGGGATTCTTCGGATGAGGGCCTCCTCGAAGAGCGCCATGAGGCTCTTTACTTTAGCCAAGTACTTTACCATCCTGTCATCGCGGGCTTCATATTCGCCGAGGACCTGGTTGACGACCAACTGAGAGTCGCTGAAGATCTGCAGGCGTCGCGCACCTGCGTTTCGGGCCATCCCGAGGCCGGCTATGAGCACCTCGTATTCGGCTTCGTTGTTCGAGGCTTTGAAGTTTATCCGGAGGGAATATTGGAGGACAAAGTCGTCTGGGCCCGCAAGGATGACTCCTGCCCCGCTCCCCTCATTGCAAGAGGATCCATCGACATATACCGACCAGACAGGCGGTCCCTTCGTTGTTTGTTCGGAGTCGGGGATAGTTGTTTCAACTATGAATTCGGCCAGCGCCTGCACCTTGATTGCGGTCCGAGGCTGATAAGTAATATCATGTTGGCTCAGCTCGATCGACCACTTCATGAGGCGGCCGGAAGTCTCCGGCTTGTGAAGGATCTGTTTCAGCGGCTGGTCGGTAAGAACGACCATCGAATGAGACTGGAAGTATGGCCGAAGCTTTCTCGCAGCCATTATCAGGGCGTAGGCTATTTTCTCAATTTTCGGGTACCGGAGCTCGGCGTCCCGGAGCACTTTGCTGACGTAGTAAATGGGCTTCTGAGTTCTTTCTTCTTCTCTGACTAAGACCGCACTTAGCGTCTGTTCGGAGGCTGCCAAGTAGAGGTAGAGGGGTTCGCCCGGTATGGGTTTGCTGAGAAGAGGCGGATTGACGAGGTAAGCCTTAAGCTGGTCGAAGGAGTCTTGTTGCTGCTGCCCCCACTCGAATCCCTTAGCCCCCCTCAGGGCTTTGAAGAATGGGAGGCACTTCTCCCCAGACTTCGACAAAAAGCGCCCAATGGCGGCTAATCGACCAGTCAGTTTCTGAACTTCTTTGACGTTTCTAGGTGGGGCCATGTCCAGTATGGCCCTGATCTTCTCCGGATTTGCCTCTATTCCTCGCTGGCTAACCATGAAGCCGAGGAACTTGCCTGATGAGATGCCGAACGCACACTTGTTCGGGTTGAGTCTCATATTGTGCTTTCTCAAAACATCAAACGCTTCTTGGAGGTCGGCCACGTGATCAATGCCTCGGATGCTTTTCACAAGCATGTCATCCACGTACACTTCCATGTTTCGGCCAATCTGGACCTGGAATACCTTGTTGACGAGGCGCTGGTATGTTGCCCCTGCATTCTTTAGGCCGAACGACATGACTCTGTAGCAATAGAGTCCTTGGTCGGTCACGAAAGATGTCTTCGGAATATCTGGGGGGAACATCCTTATCTGATTGTAACCCGAGAAAGCATCCATGAAGCTGAGGAGCTCATGTCCCGAGGTTGCATCAATCAGAGTGTCGATGCTCGGCAGAGGGAAGGGGTCTTTAGGGCAGGCCTTGTTAAGGTCAGTGAAATCAATACAGATTCTCCATGTTCCGTTGGACTTTTTCACCATTACTACGTTCGACAACCACTCAGGATAATTCACTTCCTGTATGAACCGGGCCTTCAACAATTTGTCCACCTCCTCTTTGATGGCGAGCTGACGTTCAGGAGCGAACTTGCGCCTCTTCTGCTGGACCGGTTTGGACCCCGGATCAACACTGAGGCGGTGGACCAAGAGTTCTTCGGAGATACCGGGCATGTCTGCAGCTGACCATGCGAACAGGTCTTGGTTGGCTCGGATGCATCTTACAATATCCGCGTATAGTGTGGATGGGAGGGTCTTGCTGACAAAGAACCTGCGGGTCGGCTCCTGCTCCGAGAAGAGTACCTCTTCCAACTCGTCTACCGGCTTGGAAGTTGGCCGAGCAGCATCTTGGGGGATCTCGAGTGTTTCTAAGGAGAGGACGGGTCCGAGGGTGGAAGTCATATAACACTTGCGGGCCTGTTCCTGATTGCCCCTTACTTCTCCCACTCCAGCCCGAGTGGGGAATTTCATTTTGAGATGATAGGCAGAAGGAACGGCCTCAAGGGCGGCTAGGCCGGGCCGACCCAAAATGACGTTGTAGGCCGCTGGGACATCTACGACCATGAAATCCATCGACTCCGTGCGGGTAGTAGGAGTTTTGCCGGCCGTGACATCGAGGGTGATTACCCCTTCAATCGTTACCGGTACTCCCGTGAACCCATGGAGCGTGTAGCCGGCGGGCTTGAGTCTGTCTCGGGAGAGCTTCAGCCCCTTGAAGGCGTCGAGGAAGAGGATGTTGACGGAGCTACCGTTATCCACTAAGATCCTCTCGACTTTGAAATTGGCCATGTGAAGGCTGATGACGAGTGCGTCACAATGAGGGGTGCGGACGCCCTCAAGATCTTCGTCAGAGAAGGTGACGGGCACTCCGAGGCCTTTAGGAGGAGGGGTGGTTCGGACCGAGTTTACCTCTCTAATAAAAGCTTTCCGAGAAGAGTTTGAGGAGCCCCCCATTGGACCCCCGTGGATGAGGTGGAGGACTCGTTCTTCCTCAAACTCTGGCGTCTCTTCTCGTTCCGGACGTTTGTTAGCCCCCCGAGGCTGGGGAGGAAGCTCGGCTTGGTCCTTTCTCACGAATTTTGCCAACTGCCCCCTCTGGATAAGGGCCTCAATCTCGTTTCTTAGCGCACGGCAATCGTTAGTGTCGTGCCCATGGTCCCGGTGATAGCGGCACCATTTTTCTCTATCTCTTCTCTTAGCAGGGGTGTTCATCTTCGGAGCAGGAGGTAAGACCCCTTCTTTTTTGACTTCCATGAAAATGGTGGAGATGTTTGTGGTGAGGGGAGTAAACTTCTCGAATCTAGGGGGAGGCCGGCGCTGGCCAGCATTATCCTTCTGGAACTTTTTTGCTCCCTCTTCTTCTGTTCCCTTCCTCTTAGACCCGGAGGCGATTCCTTCCCAGTTGGGCTGTTCCTCGGCCTCTTCAGCTCGGATGTACTTTTCAGTGCGGAGGAGGAGGTCAGAAAAGTCGTGCGGCGGTTTCTTGGCGAGGGAGGAGCGGAGGTTGGAATTGAGGATATTGGATTGGAATGCCGCGGTAGCAACGGATTGGTCGAGGGATGCGATGGTTCTGGCTTCAGCTGTGAATCTCTTCACATAGTCCCTCAATTTCTCCCCCTTCTGTTGACGGAGGTGTAATAATGAGATGCTGTTCTTCTCGGCCCTTCGGCTACTGACGAAATGGGTGATGAACAGGGTTTCGAACTGTTCGAAGGAGAATATCGATGCCGGGGCAAGGCGAGAGTACCATTCTCGAGCTGGGCCTTTGAGAGTTGCAGGGAATGTTTTGCAGAGGAGGGCATCGGAAGCTTGATGGAGGAGCATCAAAGTCTTAAAACTTTCGATGTGGTCAACTGGATCGGTCTCCCCAGTGTAGTTCTCGAACTGGGGAGGTTTGAAACCGAACGGAACAGGGGCATCTACTATGGTCCGGGAGAATGGGGGTCGGCTAGGACGTAGGGTCCTCCCCCTAAGCTCCTCTTCTCGGTTTATCTGTCCCAAGAGCTTTTCCACCTCGTTTAGACGGCGGTTCATGGTGTCATCTCTCCGACGGTGATCTGCCGAGCCACGAGACTCGTCTTCGTATGAGGGAGAGCGAGGGCTGCGGCGATGGTAACTTCGAGAACGACGAGGACTTGGGGTGCGCCTGGAATTGGTAGGAGCGAGTCGAGGAGAAGGGGACCGTTGGCGAGGGCTCCGGACCGGAGGAGGGGATGGGGCCCTCGGCTCAACGGGGTTCTGACGGAGGTTGAGGGCCTGTTGTACCATTGCTTGGAATTGCTGGAACTCGGCACGGGTGATGGGTGTCTCATTGTTCCTAGGCTGCTGCCGACCTGCTGGAGAGTGCCTCCTTCGGTAGTGATCGGGGGAGTCCTTTCTCCCTCTTCGGACGGGAGACCTCCTGTGCTCTCGGGGACGGGGGGATCGCTCTTGCTGGCGGGAGGCTTCCCCCCGAGCCCGCTTTTCGTCCAGATGGCGACGAAGGTCATCATCTTTCGGGCGTTTGGGAGGGGCATTGTGGCGACCAGAGGCTCGGGGGTGATGGGAGGCCATGGAGGCACTGGAGGCGTTGTGGATGGAGATGTTCTCTTGGTGAAGAGGCTGTTTCTGGGGGTTAGGCCCCTTTGGATCAGGAGGTGGAGGGTTCCGTTGGAGCGGCTCTTCCATGGTAGGAGGGAGTTGCCCTTGTTGCTGAGCGGGATCAGGAATGACTTCTTGCTGGTCAGGGTTGGGCGCTTGGTTGGAGCCCCTAGATCTAACTTTGCGAGGCGGCATGGCAGGAGAAAACCTGTTCACCGGGAAGAAGAGAGGTCCCTATTCGTTAGTTTCCCACAGACGGCGCCAATCTGTTGCCGCTAAATTTGGTGTGGGGGCAAACAGATAGAACTTGTGGATTCTTGAGGAAACTGAATAGAAAAACCTGTGTACCTGTTCCGTCGGCCTCGATCGTCGTTCCCGTCGTGCACCTGCAAAAAGTGCGAGACACCGGGATTGTTCCCGGCGACGCACCCTCCGACGCTCAAGTCAGTAATCTGGCAGACTATGAAAGAGCGCAAAAACTGGTGAAAGATTGATTACCTCGCAATGGAGATGGATGGGGGGTATTTATAGGCGTCTTAGGGACTAGATTAGGAATGTAATCCCCGTGATTAGATAAGTAATATTCCTTGTAGTCAGATAAGGAAAGTAATCTGATAAGGTATATTCCCCCTAATCAGTTAAGGAATTTAATCCCTGACTCCCAGTGGTAGGATGGATGTGAATCAGGGCCGTTGGTTGAGGTTAATCAGGGACCTTGATTTTATCCCGACGGAATGGGTGCGTAACGGGTTAAAACCCGCACCCACTTTGAGGTGGATCCATTCGTGGGTTATTGGGTTTTTGAGGTGAAGACCCGACATCCAGTTTGGACCCTTTGGTTGGTGAAATTACCGTTTTACCCCTGTACTTCAAGATTCGTGTTCCGTTTGGACGATTCCGATTTAACCCCATCTTTAGCCATATCAGTAGATATATAACTGACTACCCAGAAGAAGAATGCATCTAGGAAGAGATAAAGAAAAGGAAACCCCAAAATATGAACCTACAGAACACTACGAAAAAGGAATAGCAGGAAATGGAGAATGGCTAGACCTAAATTGCGTAAAAGACGTAGATAGGACAATTGAAGAATGGGTAAAGTCCTCACTAACAGTAGGATTTAGGCAAAATTTTATAGGAAACGCATTTGAGAAATTTATAAAAGCCACCTTTATAGGGGTAGCAACAAAATGGTGGAATGGACTAAAGGAAGAAGAAAGAATTACTATAAGAAAATTAAGACCAATAGAGGAACTGAAAAAATCTCAGCACAACGAACCTTAAGTCTAAAAGAAATAATTACAAATTACGAAATAGCAATAAGAACAGAATTTAGTGTATACGATAAAGGAGAAAAACACACTATATACAAAAATAATCAAGCAAGATGGAGACGAAACAACTTCGAAATATGCGACATGTGTTATTTTGACAACCATGCGTGTGAATTCCAAGAATATTTTCATGATAGTTATTACACAAAAGAAGAAAGAAGTCCAATCCTGGACTCATTCTTTCTAAAACTACCTGATCCATGGAGTATAAACATATATAGTACATACATAGGTGAGAAAATAAAACCAGAAGTAGACACTCTAGGGTATAGAACGCAATTCATAAAAGATTATAGGGATAAAGTATGACAAGATGCTAGAGCAACAATAAAATACTATAAAACATATAAACAAAGAATTTGTTGTGAAGATGCAAAACCGAATCATTGGGGATGTAATAATAACTATAATTATACAAAGAAGAGTAAACACAAATTCCAAAATTATAAACCAAAATATAGAAAAACTTTTAAGAGATATAAAAAACCCTATAAAAAATACTTTAGAAGAATGAAAAAAAATAATAGACAGTATACGAAAACCCTAAGAAATGTAATTATTACATATGTGGGGAGGTAGGACATATATCACCAAATTGTCCTAAAAGACCGAAAAAAAAATGTAAAATACGTAGAAGTAATTGAAGAAATGAATAACATAAATTATGAACACATAGCATATGAAGAAGAATGGTCAGAAATAAATGAACATGAAGAAATAATGGTAATGGAAGAAGATAGTAGAAGTAGTGAAGGTGAAACAGAAGAATGTGAAATAAACATAATGACAGAAATAACAGAAATAGGAGAACCATCAGAAAGAGAAGAAAACAATGAAGAAGTAAGAGAAAGAATGTGCTTTGATATACAAAAATACGATAAAATAAGAACGACCAAATTAGATATAAATCCAAAAGAAATTTTTAAACTACCAATATTCGAAAGGAAGAAAAGTACCATCATAATAGTTAGGAATAATGAACAACATATAGACATTGAACAAGCACAAGGAGGAAACCATAATCTCAATAATAACCGAAAGAATAATAAGACTAGAGATAAAAAAAAAAATTGAGAAAACCAGAAAAACATTAAAACACATACATTTAGAAGCTGTACAAATAATAATAAAAGCCTATTTTAAGGAAGCGATAAATACACCCCTGGAAATATACCTAATGGATGATAGGATAATATCAAGTACACAAGATGCCTTAATAGGAATAGTACAAGAAACCTAATGTACCAAAAGATAAAATTTACAATAAAACATAATTTTTCTATAAGCATGGCAGAAGAAAATAAAGACAAAAGTCTAGTCATGTACCACAGATTATCAGGAATAGAAATGATAGAAAAAAGCAAAATTATGAGTATACAAATAAAAAATATTTATACTTTCACTAGTAAGCATGAAGTAAAAAATAGAAATACAGATAATATTAAAATAGAGTCTCTATTCAGCAAAATTGTAAGATACAAACCAGCTAGAGAAAACTCTGAAATAACTATACCAAATTATATAGAATTCGACTTTAATAAAGCAAAAGAAATTGTAAACGGAAAAGCACCACAAATAATGTTCGGAAAGAGATCAGTATCAATAAGAAATAAACAACAAGTATTGGAATTAATACCAATAATAAATACATTAGAACACCAAAATAATAACCAATTTAAAATACAAATAGAATATTATGATAGTGGAAAATGGAATAAACAAGTAGCCTTAGTAGATACAGGAGCTACTAATTTACATATTAAACAAACAATTGTTAAAACAACTTAATTAATGTCATTAGAAAACCCATATTACTACCTAGATTATTACAATAATAGACATCCAATTGTACATAAAATTATACTGCCACTAAGGATAAATGGTAGAAAGGAAATGTTATTACACTTACACGTAGACCCAGAACACTATATTAATAAAATGCTATTAGGAACTGACTTCCTTACATCAGTACAACCTTACTCAATTCAAAAAGAAAAAATCTCAATAACAGTAAACAATGAAAGTATGATAATAAATAGAATATTGGACAAATGAATCCATTAAGAGCAACAAAAAATACATTATACATACTAACAGAATTTATTTACGAATGATACAAATTAAGAAACTATTATAGTCTAATAGACATCAGAGCAGGTACTAGCCTATGTCGTAAAAATATACTACCAAAATGGAAACAAGATGGATATAATAAAAAAGTAATAACTGGATTAACTGGACAAACTATCTTACTTGATAAGTATCAACAAAATGTTAATGTACAAATAGGAAGTTACATACTAAAAATACCAATAATATACCAGTTTGATGATATGAATAATGATGTACTCTTAGAAAATGACTTTTTCCAACAATACTATCCCACAACCATATCACATAAATCAGTCGTATTTACGACACCTTGCCGACACCAAGCAATATCCATTAGAATAACCCAACCTTATTCGAGAACCGACCTGCCACACATAAGAGTTTCTTCAACCCAGCGTGGTGAATACCAATATTTACCAAATAAAACTAAAATACAACAAGTCCATGAAACAACTACAAAAGAAATTTTACAAGAACAATTAGAAGATCTTTGCGGTGAAGACCATTTGGCAAAATAGAACTTAAGTAAATCCACAACACATATAGAGTTGATAGATAAGAAAAAAAAAATAAAAAATAAACCTATAAGGCACACTCCAACAGATCTAGAAGAGTTCAAAATACATATAAAAGAATTAATGGAAGATAAATACATAAGAAAATCACAAAGTCCACATTCATCACCAGCATTCATAGTAAGAAAGCATTCAGAAGAAAAAATAGGTAAATCTCGAATGGTAGTAAATTATAAGGAACTAAATAAAAATACTAACACTACAACACAGAAGCTATTCGCCGGCGTTTTTTTAGACCTTCACCGGCGGTTTTTTACGCCGGTTAAACATTCACCGGCATTTATAAAAATGCCGGTACAAATACCGCCGAATCGAGCGTCGCGGAGAGATAGGCGTATTCACCGGCGTTTTTACTGGATGCCAGTATATCTTCAAAATATACCGGCGGCCAAACAAACGCCGGTATATGGCAATTTCTGGGTGTCGTTCTTTCCCCAATATACATTCACCAGCGGTCACATACCGCCGGTATATAGCTTTTCACCGGCGATTGTACAAATGCCGGTGAATGTGTAATATTTACCGGTGGTCATAGAACGCTGGTGTATGCTTGTTTCTGAGCGCCATTCTTTCCCTACTTACAAACACCAGCGTGTCGTAAAACGCCGCTATAGAGATATTCACCGGCGTTTTATAAAATGCCGGTGTTTCTTAGGACTGTTGCAACTTACGGGTACACCGGCATGTGTAGAAATGCCTCTCAAACGAAATTTTCAACTAAACAATTTGATACACCGGCATTTTATGAAACGCCGGTGTCTGCCCGTTTGTTTTTCCTGCTCCAGTTTTCCATTCGATTTCAATTCACAATTTCATACGCTAGTGTATGCCCGTTTGTTTTTTCTGCTCCAGTTTTCCATTCGATTTCAATTCACAATTTCATCTAAAAAACCTGTAAACTAATTCAAAACTGATTCAACCAATTTCAGGCATATTAATGTGCAAATCACAACCAAACACAAGAATTAAAGATAATAAAGTTTCACACGTGTTATATCATCGTCCAAATCCACTGCAAAATTAACACAGTGTCATAATTAACAAATACGAATACAGTAACGAACATCCCAAATATCCCAACGAAAACTTAAAACAACAATACAAGACATAACAACAGCAAGGAGGACATAACAACAGCAAGGATAGGCCGACCACAGATTCATACCCCTCGAGTAGCTTCAGTTATGATTATCAGAATTTCCTTTATCTTGGAAACCGCTTTATGAAAAAAAAAACAATAATTTAGTTCAACAGTAGACCACAATACAGAATATACATATTTTTTAAGCTTGCAAAAAGATCTACCCAATTCATAAATTCTAAGATCAAAGTGCCAATTGCAAATGGAATTGTTAATGTTATATAGAGAGGTAAAATAATTATATTGCAGTGCTAAAAAGCTAGTACTTAATTTTGTTTTTGAATATATCTAAAATAGCAAAACAAATGAAAATCAAGTATCTAACTTAAAACCTTTATATTCTCCTCTGATTGGGAATATCCAGTATCTAAAACAGTAAAACAAATGAAAATCCAGTATCTAAGCATGTCTTTCGTGGATTGTTCAGACAATCCATGAAACTGTCATCGTGGAAGGAAATCAAATATAAGAAAAATAAGAAAAATAAGAAGGGGCTCATAGCAAGTGTAGTTTTAAGGAACTGTCATCGTGGAAGGAAACCAAATATAGAAGCCAGAAATGGAAATAGAAAATGGTAGAGAATGAGGATACACCAGGCTAACATAGCGGCATTTTTCTCATCTCTCTTTCATCCCTTCTTTCCTTTCAGCACACGCACACAAAGAGACATCAGCAACAATAGCAAGAGCGACAAGAACAATAATAATAATAAATTATTATAAACGAGATGTCTCTATATGGGTTTCCAGATCTCCACTCGAGCCCTCTCTTTCTAATCACAGCCTAATTAAGAACATAGACGACAGCCACTAAACAATCCAATCACAGCCAAATCAAAATTTGCCATCCTGGATCTTAAATCTTCAGATGTATGAATTCGTCTTCTTTACCAGTAAAAGAAAATAAAAATTTCCAGTATCTAAGTATATATGTTTCTTTATTAATTCTTCATCCCAACTAAATCATGATGTTTGTGGCTACAAAAGAAACCTGCACAAGGTTTGTTCAGCCCAATTCTTGTACAGATTTGGAGGATTTTGGTATGCATACAACATCCTTAGTTGACAGTTAACCCATTTTGGTAAAAAAATCATGCTAAGATGACAATCAAATGCATGTATTCAGCATCTTTGACAGTGAAAGAAAATAAAAATCTCCAGTATCTAAGCATATATGTTTCCCTATTAATTCTTCATCCCAACTAAATCATGATATTTGTGGCTCCAAAATAAACCTGCACAAGGTTTGTTCCGCCCAATTCTTGTACAGATTTGGAGGATTTTGGTATACATACATCATCCTTAGTTGACAGTTAACCCATTTTGGTAAAAAAATCATGCTAAGAAGACAATCAGATGCATGAATTCATCTTCTTTAACAGTAAAAGAAAATGAAAATTTTCAGTATATAAGCATATATGTTTCTCTATTAATTCTTCATCCCAACTAAATCATGATGTTTGTGGCTACAAAAGAAACCTGCACAAGGTTTGTTCAACCCAATTCTTGTACAGATTTGGAGGATTTTGGTATACATACAACATCCTTAGTTGACAGTTAACCCATTTTGGTAAAAAAATCATGCTAAGATGACAATCAGATGCATGAGTTCAGCATCTTTGACAGTGAAAGAAAATGAAAATTTTCAGTATATAAGCATATATGTTTCTCTATTAATTCTTCATCCCAACTAAACCATTGATGTTTGTGGCTCCAAAAAAAACCTGCACAAGGTTTGTTCCGCCCAATTCTTGTACAGATTTGGAGGATTTTGGTATACATACAGCATCCTTAGTTGACAGTTAACCCATTTTGGTAAAAAAATCATGTTAAGATGACAATCAGATGCATGAGTTCAGCATCTTTAACAGTAAAAGAAAATGAAAATTTCCAGTATCTAAGCATATATGTTTCTCTATTAATTCTTCATTCCAACTAAATCATGATGTTTGTGGCTACAAAAGAAACCTGCACAAGGTTTGTTCAGCCCAATTCTTGTACAGATTTGGAGGATTTTGGTATACATACAACATCCTTAGTTGACAGTTAAACCATTTTGGTAAAAAAATCATGCTAAGATGACAATCAGATGCATGAGTTCAGCATGTTTGACAGTGAAAGAAAATGAAAATTTCCAGTATATAAGCATATATGTTTCTCTATTAATTCTTCATCCCAACTAAATCATGATGTTTGTGGCTACAAAAGAAACCTGCACAAGGTTTGTTCAGCCCAATTCTTGTACAGATTTGGAGGATTTTGGTATACATACAGCATCCTTAGTTGACAGTTAACCCATTTTGGTAAAAAAATCATGCTAAGATGACAATCAGATGCATGAGTTCAGCATCTTTGACAATGAAAGAAAATGGAAATTTCCAGTATCTAAGCATATATGTTTCTCTATTAATTCTTCATCCCAACTAAACCATTGATGTTTATGGCTCAAAGAAGATTTTAGATCCAGGATGAAAAATTTTGATTGGGCTTTGAATGGAGATTCTAGTCATAGATCGATTCTTTGGAGCCCGACTTTCTAAAGAAAATGCCATTTGGAAGTATGCGGGTACATGTTTGTTGGATAACCAAAACTCCCATTTATATTGAAGAAAAATAAGAATAGGGCTCATATCAAGTGTAGTTTTAAGGAACTGTCATCGTGGAAGGAAACCTAATATAGAAGCCAGAAAGAGGAATGGTAGAGAATGAGGATACACCAGGCTAACATAGCGGCATTTTCCTCAACTCTCTCTCATCCCTGCTTTCTCTTCAGCAAACGCACATAAAGAGACATCAGCAACAAAAGCAAGAGTGACAAGAACTGCAATAATAATAAATTATTATGAACGAGATGTCTCTATATGGGTTTCCAGATCTCCACTCCAACTCGTCTCTTTCTAATCACAGCCCAGTTAAGAACACTTGTTGACAGTCACTAACCAATCCAATCACAGTTCAATCAAAATTTGTGATCCTGGATCTAAAAACTTCAGAATTCGCAAAATCTGTACAAGAATTGGTCAGAACAAACCTTGTGCATGTTTCTTTTGGAGCCAGAAATATCAATGATTTAGTTGGGATGAAGAATTAATAAAGAAACATATATGCTTAGATACTGCAAATTTTCATTTTCTTTTACTGTTAAAGAAGCTGAATTCATGCATCTGATTGTCATCTTAGCATGCTTTTTTACCAAAATGGGTTAACTGTCAACTAAGGATGCTAGCTGTATACCAAAATTTGATTAATCTGTACAAGAATTGGGCTGAACAAACCTTGTGTGCAGGTCATAGAATGTCATCTAAGCATGCTATATGCCAAAGTGGGGTTGGTCATAGAATGCATGAACGACACGTATTAGTGTTTGTGAGTATGCAGTGGGGTGCAGCTATGATCACTAGTTGGATCACCAAAACTCCCAATTTTATTGAAGAACAATAAGAACAGGGCTCATATCAAGTGTAGTTTTACGGAACTGTCATCGTGGAAGGAAACCAATTTAATATAGAAGCCATAAATGGAGCCAGAAAGAGGAATGGTAGAGAATGAGGATACACCAGGCTAACATAGCGGTATTTTCCTCAACTCTCTCTCATCCCTTCTTTCTCTTCAACACACGCACACAAAGAGACATCAGCATCAACAGCAAGAGGGGGTTGGTCCAACAATAATAATAGATTATAATGAACGAAATGTCTCTATATGGGTTTCCAGATCTCCACTCGAGCCCTTTCTTTCTAATCACAGCCCAACTAAGAAACATAGACGACAGCCACTAGATGACAGCCATAATGCAGACTCACAAACACTAATACGTGTCTTTCATGCATTCAAAATTATAATCTCTTCAAAATTACCAATTTAAAGACTTACCGGTGGTGGGACTTGAGATTGCTGCCCCATTAACTGGGCCATTTGTTCTTGGAGGAGTGCCACTTGTGTCTTTAATGAAGTCATCTCCTCATCCCGAGACCCACTTGAAGTAGATTCACTCCGCCCGAATAACTGCGAGGGGGTTGGACCTAGCCCTATACCACGGACACGTTCATGCCTTTCCTTTCCCCTAACTGCGGTCAAGGCAAGTCGCTGGCGGGTACGGAAATCTGTGGATGCCGTCGTGGGGTCAGAATCTGAAGCGGAAGAGATTTTATCAAACTTTTTCCGAGCATTAGTCTGTAAGAGGACATAACAATCAGAGTTAAAAGCAGATGAGATTTCGATAAATTATTAGCCACTTACAAAAACAGCAGGAGATCATCAAAAAGTAAACGCAACTGAAGATATATATAAACAATAACATTGCTATAGCCTATATATAGTAGTAAATTTCTAATTACCACAATCCGTTCTGCCTCAGGAGTCGCATACGTCCCATCCTTCGACTTGTGGGTGGCATCGAAAAAATCTATGTCGCCAAACTCCGTAGGCCCCCCAAATCTTCTTCCTATATATTAGTAAGATGAAATGCTTATAAACAAATAACTGTAAGTCAAAAATGTTCAATTTGATTGCACTTATCAATTCTTCCCGAACCAGAGCAAATCTCTGTGTACCAGCAGTGTGCAACACTAGCTGCTTTGACCTACTGGCAACACCCACCTCCGCCCTTTTCTGTACATGCCACAATGAAGTTAACAAAAAATTTAGTTAGAGTAGCCATACAACCACAAAGTCATTAAATTTTGGTTAGTAATGTAAATACCTGACCGACCGCCGAACACCAGTAATGCACAAGGAATTGCCAATCTGAAAGTTCCACATTCGGTGGCACAGCCCTTGCATTATCCACCTCTGTGAGGTCTTTGTCAAAAAATCTAGCCTTCAAGTCACTCTTGTAGTCCCTCCACTTTTTGGAGAGTGACTTTTCAACCCAAGGCGTAAGGGAGTCCGAGAACGAGAAGTATTGCTGCAAAATTTATGAAGTTTAACAAAGGATAACTGAATTGCATAAACCGAATACCCATCACTAAAAATACATATTTCAATAATATATTTGAGCCTACCAATTATTTATTTTAGATGGGAAATACCTTGATTGTTGTAATTGCAGTTGCCTTTGTCGTGGTTGGCACCTTTGGCCAACTCTCGTACGACAAAGGAATTATCCGTGGGTTCCTTGCTATTACCCCAATAAAGGATGAGACTTTACTTGCATTATCACCAACCGGTTGCCCGACATTATTTTCCTCCACCACAATCCTTTCGTCATTATTAAGTTTCCATATGCCCGGCATCTTAGTTTGCCCTCGATGTTTTTTGATAGTGGCCGGCGTGCTACCCTCCCCCTCCTCTGTTTGACTACCACTATTATATAGTGGCTGCTCATCCCCATGGCTTTCGTTGCCATCATTTATGTTTATCCGTTTTCCACGCCTAGGCATCTTGTACCTGTCAAAGATTCAATAAATTCATTAGAGGAGCAAAATTAATCAACCCATTTTGGTAAAAAAAATCATGCTAAGGTGACACTCAGATGCATGAGTTCAGCATCTTTGACAGTGAAAGAAAATAAAAATTTCCAGTATATAAGCATATTTGTTTCTCTATTAATTCTTCATCCCAACTAAATCATGATGTTTGTGGCTACAAAAGAAACCTGCACAAGGTTTGTTCTCACCCACTTCTTGTACAGATTTGGAGGATTTTGGTATACATACAGTATCCTTAGTTGACAGTGAACCCATTTTGGTAAAAAAATCATGCTAAGATGGCAATCAGATGCTTGAATTCAGCTTCTTTAACAGTAAAAGAAAATGAAAATTTCCAGTATCTAAGCATATATGTTTCTCTATTAATTCTTCATCCCAACTAAACCATTCATGTTTTTGGCTCCAAAAGAAACCTGCACAAGGTTTGTTCAGCCCAATTCTTGTACAGATTTGGAGGATTTTGGTATACAGCTAGCATACTTAGATGACAGTCAACCCATTTTGGTGAAAAAATCATGCTAAGATGGCAATCAGATGCATGAATTCAGTTTCTTTAACAGTAAAAGATAATGAAAATTTCCAGTATCTAAGCATATATGTTTCTCTATTAATTCTTCATCCCAACTAAATCATGATGTTTGTGGCTCCAAAATAAACCTGCACAAGGTTTGTTCCGCCCAATTCTTGTACAGATTTGGAGGATTTTGGTATACATACAACATCCTTAGTTGACAGTGAACCCATTTTGGTAAAAAAATCATGCTAAGATGGCAATCAGATGCATGAATTCAGCTTCTTTAACAGTAAAAGAAAATAAAAATTTTCAGTATCTAAGCATATATGTTTCTCTATTAATTCTTCATCCCAACTAAATCATGATGTTTGTGGCTCCAAAAGAAACCTGCACAAGGTTTGTTCCGCCCAATTCTTGTACAGATTTGGAGGATTTTGGTATACAGCTAGCATCCTTAGTTGACAGTGAACCCATTTTGGTAAAAAAGTCATGCTAAGATGGCAATCAGATGCATGATTTCAGCTTCTTTAACAGTAAAAGAAAATGAAAATTTCTAGTATCTAAGCATATATGTTTCTCTTTTAATTCTTCATCCCAACTAAACCATTGATGTTTGTGGCTCCAAAAGAAACCTGCACAAGGTTTGTTCCGTCCAAATTCTTGTACAGATTTGGAGGATTTTGGTATACAGCTAGCATCCTTCGTTGATAGTGAACCCATTTTGGTAAAAAAATCATGCTAAGATGACAATCAGATGCATGAATTCAGCATCTTTGACAGTGAAAATGAGAGAAATCAGGAGAAATTATCGAAGAGAAAGAGGGGGGCGACGAGCGGTGGCGTAGGAGATAGAGAGAGAGCGGGGCGACGAGCGGTGGTTTTCAATCGCAAATTCACCGCGAAATAGAGAAAGAAAGGAGGGAAATCGAATTAGGCTGTCGAAGATGACAAAGGGACGGAGGCAAAGCGTGCGAAATAGAGAGAGGGAGGAGGGGAAACGAAGGAGGCCAAATTGGGTTTAGGAAATTAGCGAGCGAAATGTTAGGGTACGCGGGGATTTATCTCAGTTAATTTTCCGGCGTTTGAAATTATAAACGCCGGTGAATGTATCTATATATTCCCCGGCGTGTGTTATTAAAATGCCGGTGAATGATACCATTCACCGGCGTTTCTAAAGAAAACGCCGGTGAATATCATGATTCCCCGGCGTTTTATAGAGGCCGTCGGTGTATAACCATCCAATCTGACGCCCCATTCCTAGTCACTCCCTACCTCGGCGCGAATGGTAAAATGCCGGAGAATATACGACGGTAAATCGCACATGTGTTGTAGTGTAAGAAGTTTGGATACCCACTACGAGATATGCAAATACTACTCAATACAATAAGAACCAGAAAAATATATTCAAAATTTGATTGTAAATCAGGATTTTATCATGTAAAACTAACATAAGATTCAAAACAATTAACAGCATTTAGCACACCTCAGGTTAGGACATTTCCTAATATCCTAAAAGAAAAAAGAGAAGTACAATCTATAATCGGGTTACTAAATCAAACAAAAGGTTACACACCAAATTTATCAGCAAAAACAAATTGGTTACAACAAAAACTGAAAAAGTTTAAGAAATGGGAATGGACTCCAGATGATGAAGAAAAACGTAAAATATTAAAACAACAAATTTCAGAATTATATAAGCTAAGATTAACTGTTAAAGAATGTTCATGGATAATAGAAACAGATGTGTGTGAAAATAATTGGGGAGCAGTATTAAAATTCATTGAAAGAGGAGAAGTAGAAGAAAGACTAGCCAGATATACTAGTGGATCATTCACACAGACCCAACAAAATTACCACATAAATGAAAAAGAACTATTAGAAATTTTAAAAGCTATAAAAAAGGTTCGAGTTATTCATAATACATACAAAATTTACAGTAAGAATAGACAATACACAAGCAAAGTGTAACACCGGGCAAAATTTAAATGACAATTTTGCCCTCGGGTGTTACGCACGTGCATTTTGTACTGTTATTGATTAACACATTTTGATATGCATTTTGAATTCTGATTATTTATGCAATCTCGTATTCTTAAAATCCCATATGAAACAACTCAAATGCTAAATTTCAATTCTTGAGTTTTTACGTGCTTTTTACGTATTATCGATGCACGTGTCGATTTCGGATATTCCACCGTTACGTGCAAAGTTTTCAGTGGATTTCAATTATTTATTTATATAAACATGCTTAAATTCATTTTGTAAATAGAATTCAATTTTTGTCTATTTTAACTAAAATAAACTTTTACGTGCAATACACGTGTTTTCCGTACATTATTGAATATGTATATTAAATATATTCTTTATATTGCATTCCAATTAATTATAAATATTTTTCGGTTGACAAAATCAATTTTTGTATTTTTTACGGGTGACGCACATGTTTCGGTGCACGTGTTTTAAGCGTATTATTCTTTCAAAATAAATTTTATGAAATTGTTTGTGTCTATTTTTATTGTGCATGAAAAGTATAATTTCTAAGTTAATTTTATATATTTATTACATATATAAATAAATTGTTTTAAAAGGATTAAATAAATAAATTATTTTGTACACAAAGCACGTGCACGTGCACACGTGCGATGTGCACACAATTTTGGGGACCGGGCTATTTTAGAGAGGAGGAAAAAACTAAAATTTGATTTTTGAAAGAAGAAGGAAAAACAAGTTAAAAATTTTAGAAGTGGAGTTAGTGGTGTTCATGTGAGAGGTGGTTACTCTAACTACCTCCTAATTAACCTATAAAACACACCTAAGTTTCTCTCACACTCTCATTCTCTCCTTTCTTCTCTTCTCTGTTCCATACCCGAAAGCTCCAAACAAAGCTAGACCAAGCTATCTCCCCTACTCACCTATCCAACTTTATTCATTATATATACAAATATAGGTGTGTATATAGGCAAATCTATGTATATATGTAGATATGCATATAGTATGCACATGATGAGGGTTTTCTCTGTTGGCCATGGGTGATCTTGCTGTTTGATGCGGAGACTTGTTTTGGTGCACGGATTTCGAGGAGTTGCAAATGGAGTTTTCTTTAGGAGCTCCTAATTCTAGGAGTCCATTTGAGTACAATTCTTCAACAAAAAGGTGGATGTTTCTTAAATGCTTTCTAATTTAGAAGGAATTTGCATGATAGATGATATACAATTTATATGTTGAATTTGAATTGGTATGATGAGATTACATACTAGTTGTCGTAGAGATTGATTGCTAAATTCTAATCATTGTGATAGTTGTGAATTGTTAAATTTATGGTCCAAATGTGTTATGATGATTGTTAGAATATTTGCATGCAAGAATATGTGCCATTTGGCAAGTTTTAATTGTATGATGCATGGTTGAAATAATAATTGAAATAATGCAAATGTGTATAAAAGAATTGTTTGTTGTTAATATGGCAAAGAAGTGTGATTCTAACTTCAAAATATCTATTTTGTGAGCATAGAGATTTCATAAAGTGATTTTGATAAAAGACAACAGTTTATTTGGAAAATCGATTGGATATATGTTTTGATGCATTTTAAGGATTTCATTGAAAAATGAGAAACTTGTGAATTTGAGAACGTATATGATATTGTTTTTAAAAAGGAATACATTCTAGAAATGATTTATATTTTTTATATGGAAGTACAAACCAATTAAAAGGTCGAAAAATATATGCAGGCTGAAATTGGTGTAATTGACAGTCGACTGGCTACCTTTCACAGTCGACTGGCAAGTATAAGAATTTGTTTTTCGTCAGCGGAACGGTCGACTATCTTCTTTCACAGTCGACTGAACCGAACTGACTGTTGTTTTTGATGTTTCAAAGTTTCGCAGAACAGCCGACTATCTACGTTCTGCTGTCCTGAATTTTGGTGTTTGAGCTTTCAAAGTATTAGTGGAACAGCCGACTGGTTCCTTGTCAACAGTCGACTGAACCGACTGAGATGTTTCGATATTCGCAGAACAGTCGACTGATACTGTCACCAGTCGACTGAACTGAACTGGTTTTTGGTTCTTGAGTTGGGATTTGATTTTGATGAAAGTTAAACAAGTTGAAATACGAGATTTTATGATTATTAATATTTGATTAAGTTTTATTGCGAAAGGCACACAAGGATGTGAAAGATGAAATTGATAAAGGTATCAAATTGAATTGGTCTCATGTTATGAGATTATAAAAGAAATGTTTTGAGAAAGAGTTTGTGAACAAAAGAAATGGAAATGATTATTTGAGATTAATTATGAAATATTGTTGATCTCTAGAAAGAGGTAGTTGTCGAAATCTAGAGGCTAGGCGAGACCCTAGTGACCGACAGTTTTATTTATGATTTTGAGAGCTAACCATTAAGGGTTGAGCGTCTCTTGAGAAGTAGCCAGGTAGGCTGACTGTCTCTGTTGTTTTGATTTAAGTCCGGTAGGGTAAGCTAGCTCTAGGTTGTGATGAATTTCTTTTAAAAACAAACATTGTAAGGATGTAATGAAAGTAAGAGAAAAACACAAGTATGAGGGCCATTGGATGGGTGTTGTGAGGGTATGCACAGGCTGTCTTCACGATGCGTCGTGACATGACGTGGATACTACTCCAGAGTACCATCCGGTAGCAACGCCTGTGGGATGTTTGGTGACTGCAAGAAGATCGTGTGCCATGAAGGAGGCTGAATTACCGCAGAATGCATGCTTGATGAGTCAAGACATGGTGCGGGATTTCCCTCCAGGTTTTCTGTACACGTGCTTGTAATCATAGAATATCTATGATACTTACCGAAATTACAGAGAGATACATAGTGAAGATGTGATGAAAGTGAGAGAAAAACACAAGTATAAGAGCTAGAGTTTACGGTGCGGGGGTGAGCCACAGAATGCATGCTTGATGAGTCAAGACATGGCGTGGGCACTACTCAGTAATGATCGGACTTTAGCCACGCTTGTGGGATGTTTGGTGACTGCAAGAGGATCGTGTGCCATGAAGGAGGCTGAATTATCGCAGAATGCATGCTTGATGAGTCAAGACATGGCACGGGATTCCCCTCCAGGTTTTCTGTACACGTGCTTGTACTCATAGATCATCTGGGATACTTACCATAGTTACAGTAGTAGATTAAGTCATGGCAAGAGATTGAACCCTACAAGATGAAGAACGATTAAGAGGCTTGCCCTCGGACCTATGTAGTATGGGATGCATAGAATCCGAACAAGTGTGCATTATCGTCATGTAATATAAATAACTGCATTAAGGACTAAGTGCACCGCACAACACGACATCAACATGATAGTCCCTTTGTAACTTTGTTTGTGATCAAGTTTGTGTTTGCTAAAGTATTTAAGAATCGTTATACTGTTTCCGGCATAGAGAGGATGGCCGTGTATAATATTTCGTCCGTTGTAAGCAACTGACGCGCCCACGGTTTTATATGCAGGATTTGGAGTTACATGAAGATATAAAGATGATTTGATGTTGTTGATTACTTAAATGTTAAAGTTGTAACAATTGTACATTCATTATTGTTGTATTTTATTAATTCCGCTGCGTATTGATGTAAAAGACTCTGATGTAATCATTGTTGAAATAAAAGTTTTAAAATTCTTTGTAAAATTGTACGAATGAAGTGTAAAGATCCTGTGGAAATCTCGAATTCAGCTGTTTTTGGAATTCGGGGTGTTACACAAAGAGTTGGATTAACAAAATAACAGACCCAACTATAGCAAATAAAAGGTTGATCAGATGGCAAATGGAGTTAGCACATTACGACTTCTCAATAGAAAATATAAAAGAAAAGGATAACATCCTAGCAGATTTCTTATCAAGAAACTAACAATTTCATTTTTACAGGATGGAAAGTAGAGTTCAGCATATAGAACATGATATAGTCTACCTAAAGAAGATGGTGGAGCAATTAAAAGGAGAATTTAACCAACTACAGCTACAAATATATAGTCTTCAAAGTATATTTTACCAACATATAAATACAGATCATATTAAAAAAATGTGCGAAGGGAGTGAACCTATTAACCCACAAAATACAAGTGGGATCACAAAAATAGCCACACAAGAGGAAAACTCCACATCCATATTCCATACAGCCTACTACCTACAGAGAGAGTTTACTCTCAGATTCTCCAAAATACTCTAAAAATGATTTATTTTTACAATATATTGAAAAATTATGTCAAACCACTCAAGTCAACCAATTTATTAAGACTATTTTTCAACAACATATGAACAAAGCAATCATACTACCAGGAGCAAATCCAAAAACAGTGAGAGTATTGTTCGAAAGAGGGTTTATCCACTGCATCTATCCATCTCGAGAATGTGAAGAACTTAGCCAGTTACCAAAAGAAGTATATAAAGCTGCTAAAAGTTATTTTGGTCTCACAAAGGCATCCAAAATTTATGTCCGGGAAATTTCGGCTATTCCAGAATTCCTTGAAGATGATGAAGAATTACCAGCTGAACATATTATAAAGATAGGGATGACTACTCAAATCCTATTTGGAGCAACCAATATTATACCATATAAAAATGAAGAATTTGAACAACTGATCCGGAAAGAAGAGCCACGGGATTTAGAACAATGTATTATGAACTGAAGGACATACAAAATAGAGACGGTAACATATGGATCTATGATAGCCCTGACCCACAAAAATTAATGATCTACAGCATAGCAAAAGTTAAACAACCACAGTCAAAGAAAGAAGTCTTTGATAGATGGTATCGAATTCTGAATAAAGGAGACATGACAATGACAGAAGAGACAACTTTCCACTACTGTAGATTGATGAGGATAGAACCACAGTATGAATGCGGACAATGCAAAAAAGAATAAGAGAAGGCTGACTAAGAGCTATTTCTGATGTGAAGCACGTGAAGATGTTGGACAGAAAAGAATCTTCAACATAAGCAGTGACGAAATTAGCTCAATTATTTCTATGATGTAAGCAATGATGTAATGAGAACAATAATTGTATCTAGTGTAAAGCCATCCCTTCTTCTATAAAAGGGGAGGCAGGGTAAGGGAGAGAAGCAAACTATGTAGATCCTCCGTATAAGCTTGTAAGAAAAGTCTGTAAGGAGATCAAGAGAAATAAAATTATCTTTCTATAAATTCTTCTACATGATCTTTTACTAAATAAGGTATGAGCAACTAATTTTTCTTACTTAGGGAGAGTTTTGTAAGGCTTTGCCCCAAGAATCTTGCAAAAATCCCCTAGTACTCATTTGTAACCTTCTAAAGTTAGACTATACACCTAGTACCGGGAAACAAGCTAGGTTGTGGTTGCCTATATCGAAGTGCTATTAGTTATTCCAGACGTATCTCTCCGATAAAGCTCTTTTGAGAGCATAGTAATCCTGAGATGGGAGGAACGTAAAAAGAGCACTAAAATCGGGGTGCATACCAAAGGTATTTTATCCACTGGTAGTTACTGGTACAGAGCAGCTCAAAGAGGTTTAACTTGGTCGGAAGCATGATGGGCCGTTTTCTTTTGATTTTTAGGGTATCCTTAGAAATCTCTCTTTACTCCTGATTTTATAGTTATTATTGTCCAGTAGAACTAATGGATAATAATAATTTCAGTATTGGCTCAAGAGATTTTTGAATTGATGCTTAATTATCAAGGAAGTGATAGAATGCTAGTTTTTTTATGTTTATTATCCTCGTAGAGTAACAAGCATGGATGATTGTTATGAATTCAAAATATTCTTTTTTAGTATACAACGAGTAATAATTATAACAATAAACCAAATAAAACCTGGAGAAACTAGTAATATAAATGTCGAAATAATTGATGATCTAACTTATCATGAAAGATTGTTGTTATTTTATGAAAATGGTGTATTTAATAGTTATGTCTGGAGCCCTACAACAGCATACAGAAAATTTTTAGAAGAAAATGAAAAAATTGGAAAAGAAAATAGACATATGGAAGAACTCGAATAACCCTCATATGATAGTAATAGTGAAAGCTCTAAGACAGAATTAGAATATATGAGAGAACTTGAAGATGACATTCCTTATTACTTCTTTGAAATAGACAATATACATTATTTCGAAGAATATTATTTTACAGAAAACTATCATCTTAAAAAATTTAAAGTTTTTTGATACTCTATTTTCTTCTATTTTTCAGGTTTCTATTTTTCAGGTGATTTCACGCGCTTCGCAACCCAGTTGGTATCAGAGCTAGTACAGTGTAAGTAAATTTTACTTAATTCCTGTAATTTTCTTTGAATTAATCACTAATTTATAAGCTATATAATAGAAAACCAAAATTTTAGTAATAAAAATAGAAATTATCTTTATTTCTAGTTGTTACGGTTAAAGATTTGGCGGCACAGTCACAGCCCCCACAAAATCTTTCCCTTTTTGCCAATCAATTTTTGAATATCTCTGGCTTAGCGGATTCTAGTGTGAAGATTCCTAAAGTGGTCCCTCCCCTTCAGCAATTAGTGGAACCGGTTGTACCAAATCCTACCCCCTATCATTGAGATTGACTCGGATTCGCCTAAGGGCAATCTGGATATTCCTTCTGTAGCATCACAAACCCATCCCAATAGCTCTGCCAGCTCACATGACTTAGCATCTGAAGAAGAGATGTGTCAGATGGAATGGAAAGGCAAGACAGTCAGCATTCCCCAATTCTTATTCCTCCAAATCAAACCGGCAGTGGAATCTGTCCTTGAAGCAGCGGTCACCAAGCGTGTCTCCAAACTTGAGACCTCTAAGAACTTCCACTTCAGCTCTGGTGCCATTGGAGCTTCAGCCTCTAGTTTTAGAACAAAGTCCCTCATTCCAAGGCGTCACTTGAAACCCTCTGCCTCTTCCACTGGCTCTGTACCCCCTGGATTCGAAGAAGGAGCTAGTAAGCACCGTAAGCGCAGCAGATCCGCAACAAAGGTTTCCTCCTCCAGGCCATTCCTACACCATCTGTGCACCTCCGTTAAGGTTGCCTCCCTCCGTAAATCGGCAGGTACATCCTCTTCGAAGCATTCTATTAACTATGCATGCCGCAATCCATTTGCTTTACTTTCTAATGATGATATCCTCGAAGTTGCGGAATCCGTTGGAGTGGCGGCTACTGGGCCACACTCAATCTCCAAGCTCAAGCAGGTTGCAGGGGTTGCTATTGATCTCCTTGATCAACAGCAACAGCTCAATTGATGCCTGAGATGGTTGCACCTTGCTTGTTTTTCGCAATTGTTGTGTGTTTTCACTTTCAATGAAGATAGGAAGTTGAAATGTTCGGGGATTAGGCAATCCCTTTAAGTGTGCCTTGATAAAAGACGGACTCTGGAACGCCCAAATCAATGTAGCGTGCCTACAGGAATCTAAGTTGTCTAAACCCTCCACTCGTAAACTCTCTTCCATCGGAGGTAATTACATTAATAATTGGAGATCCCTAGATGCTATTGATAGCCGCGGTGGCATTCTTGTTGGCTGGAATGACAACTTTTTTGACTGCCTGTACTGTGCCATTGATTTATTCTCGATCTCCCTCTCTTTCCGCACTAGATCATCAGGGATTGAATGGTCCTTTACCTCAGTTTACGCTCCTTTTGAGCTTGATGATAGAGACCTCTGATTCCATGAAATTGTGCAGCGACGTAGAGTACTTTGTAATGCATGGGTCGTCTGTGGAGACTTCAATGTGACCATCTCCAATCAAGAAAGGAATAGAGGCTCCAGCTCTAGTAGAGACATGAAGAACTTTCACAGTTGTATTCAACAATTACAACTCATTGATCTCCCCCTGGTAGGAAGGAAATATACATGGTCTAACCTCAGGCAAAATGCTTCTTGTGAGCGACTAGACAGATTCCTTATCTCAAGCAAGTTTGATCAGTCCTTCCCCTCTTGCGTCTAACACTCCCTACCCCGTATTGCATCTGATCATTTCCATATTATTCTTGACTCCCAAGCAATTCAGAACAAAATCCACTACTTCAAATTCGAAAAAGCATGGGCTTCTCACAAGGATTTTAACCACAATGTCACTAGCTGGTGGACTAGTTTCAATTGTGCTGGATCCAAAGTTGATATCTTTGCTAGGAAGCTTACCCTCTTAAAGAAAAGGATCAGAAGGTGGAGGAACGAGGTCTTCGGCCACATTCCCAAGCGCAAGGAGTCCCTGCTCCAAGTGATTCACAATCTTGATATTTTAGCTGATTCACAGAATTTAGACTCCACCCAATCTGCTGAGCTCAATGATGCTCGTTCTGAATATCACAAACTAGTCCAAGCTGAGGTCACATACTGGAGACAGAGATCTCGTATCACTTGGATCAAAGAGGGTGATGCTAATACTAAGTTCTTCCACTCCATGGCTAACGGGAGGCGACGCAAGAATTTTATTTTTTCACTTCTTCACAACGGAGACCTCATCACTGATCAGTCGGCGATCAGATCCTACTTCGAGTCACATTTCAAAGACATCTGTGGCACCAGCTCAGAGCCAGATTTTCGAACAGAGTGGGCATCTCTCTATCCATCACCAATGTCTGATCTCTCTACACTTGATGCAGATTTTAGTAAAGAGGAAATCAAGAAAGCAATCTTCGATATGAACGGAGATAAAGCCCAGGCCCTGATGTTTTTTCTATGCATTTCTACCAATAGCACTGGGAAACTATCCAAGATGACTTATGCAATATGCTTCTGGCCCTCCAGCATGGTGAAGCTGCCATCGATAGACTGAACTATTCTACAATTGTGCTCATTCCCAAATGCGAAGGAGCTTCTTCTGTCTCCGACTATCGGCCCATTAGCTTGCTCAATTGCTCCATGAAGATCTTCACTAAGATCCTTGCTAACAGACTAAGCCCTTTGCTGCATAATCTTGTATCATCATCTCAAAGTGCCTTTCTCAAGGGAAAATCTATGGTGGACTGCTTTCTAGTGGCGCACGAAGCAATCAACTTATGCTGTTCTAAGAAATCTGATTCACTTATGCTGAAAATTGATTTCCGTAAAGCTTTTGATACGCTAAGCTGGGATTTCTTGGACCAATTGCTTAATGCCAGAGGCTTTGGCCCTCGTTGGTGCTCCTGGATCAAAGCAATTCTCCAATCCACCAAATCCAATGTTTTGGTCAATGGTATAGGGGGCAAGACCATCGGCTCAAAAAGAGGACTCAAACAAGGAGACCATCTTTCTCCAATGCTTTTCATCCTGGCGGTGGATGTGCTTGCACAAATGTTGTGAGTTGGCAGAGAAAATGGCACCTTCTCTCAGCTCAGCCTAAGGGGTTCCCTGGCCAATCTCTCAATATTACAGTTTGCCGACGACACTCTGATCTTTTGTAAAGGAGACAAGCAAGAAGTTCTTCATCTGAAAGTGCTCCTACACCTCTTTGCTAATGTCTCTGGACTCCACATTAATCTATCCAAATCATCCATCACATACTTTGGACACTCTCAAGCTAAGCTCAATGCTTTTTCACACATCTTAGGCTACACTCAAGATACCTTGCCAACCAAGTATCTAGGAATGCCTCTTGCAAGGGGAAGGCTCAAGAAAAGAGACTGGCAACCCTTGCTCCTTAAGATTGAGAGGAGATTGTCCACATGGAAAGGCAGACTCCTATTTCGCGGGGGGGGGGGGGGGGGGGGGGGGGGGGGAGGTCGACTCATTCTGATCAACACTATTCTTAGTGCCCTCCCTACTTACTTTGCCTCTTTCTTCAAGCCGCCTCGGTGGGTGGTAGCCAGGATCGACCAAATGAGGAGTAGATTCTTTTGGGTTGGAGGCGACACCAAGGCTACGGGGTCCTCTTGTACTAGCTGGAAGCGTATATGCCAGCCTAAGAAACAAGGTGGTCTTGGTGTGCTTGATCTTCAACAATTCAATAATGCACTACTCATGAAATGATGGTGGAAGCTCTATACTGCCAACTCCCTATGCTCTCAAATTCTTAAGTCCTTATATTTCAACCACACCACTGGTGATTTTCGCTGCAAGGCCCAGTCCTCAGACTTCTGGAAGAATCTGTTCAAACTTAAAGAACAATTCGATCAGGGGATCTCTTGGGAACTTGGCAATGGGATCTTGCTCAAGTTCTAAACCTCTAAATGGATTGATAGACAAAGAATTGCCACCCTCTTCCCTTCCCTCTTTGAAGCAGCATGGAACAAAGAAGCATCTCTGAGATCTCAGGGCATACTGAACCAAGGCATGTGGACTTGGAGACCTAGTCTGCACACATCCTCTACTAGTAGTATCTTGATGGAAAAGAGACTTCTTCTTCAGGCCATCTCCAATGTTCAGCCATTACAACAACCTGATCAAGCCATCTGGAACCATTCTATCTCTGGGTGCTATTCGGTCAAATCATCTTACACCTTCTATAGTGTCTCCGGCCTTCTCTCCGCCTTCTTTCGTGCTTGTTGGAAGAACTGCGCACCACTCAAATGTAAAATCCTCATTTTGATGCTGTGCGGAGAAAAGCTCAACTCGAAGGATAGATTACGTTCTAAAGGTTGGGATGGTGATCTGGCCTGCATTACTTGTGCATGTCAGATTAAAACCACCTACCACATCTTCTTTAAGTGCCCAGAGGCCGCTCAAACATGGCTACACTTCACACAAGCCTTCAACATCACCAATCTGCAGGAGTCCATCTCGGCATGTTTCACCACTTGGTGTTTTGATCACAACAACCACAAATTCACTCACTCATGGCATCTGGTCACTATAGCTGTCTGTTGGAGTCTTTGGAATGCTAGAAATGATAGAATTTTTTGCAGTAAGCATACATCTGTGGATAAGCTGATCACTAATATAAAATTCTGGTTTTCATTTTGGCTAGATTCAAGTGGAGAATCAAAGAAGAAGACCAAGATTATGGAGGAAATTAGGGGGACGGGAGATAGCGACTTAATGAGGCCACCTCGAAGGGACACTGCCGATGGAAACGCAACTTGATCTCTGATGGTTACTCTGATTATGGTCTCTTATTTCTTGCTTTTGGGACTGTTATTTTTTGGGACTGTGTCTAGTCTAGTTTTGTAATCTTCACAAACTCTAGTTGTCTTCTACTCTCTCTCGGCTGTTAGGAGGTTATTTTGTTTCGGGCTTTGTTAAGGGTGGAAAAGAGGGTTGTGATCATGTCAGTGGATCTAGTAGAGGTGTACGATAATAGTCCACTACCATCTCTACGATCCAAAGGCATGCCATCTCGAACTTGGCTCCATCCTATGTTTGAGCAACCAACTACAGCCTCTTTTGTAATAGTACTAGCACTTATTTTCTTTTGATATATATATATATATATATATATATATATATATATATATATATTCTGTGAGGTAGGACTATCCTACCTTTTGTCAATCAAAAAAAAAAAATAGAAATTATCTTAAAACCCAAAAAACTTTTAGAATTTAAAGAAAAGTCACACATCCTATAAAAATTATTATAGGATGTGTACTATAGAAATTTAATTAAGAACTAGGCCATTTCGTTAAATATTTTCTAAACAGGGTCGTTTTGCCAAATAATACAAAAAAAGGGTCAAAAAGCTAATTAGCTCTGTTAATGTGGGCTATCGCCAGTTACAAGGAAAGTACTGAATAAATGCAGAATGATAAGAATATACTGTCTATCGTCTCCGACCTTCAATCTCCAGATCCGGCCTCCCCTCACTTCCTTCCCCCATCCTCCCTTCTTTATTTTTTTTCAGTTTCTCCTCCTCTACAAACCCATATCCCCCGTTTCCCTTCCCTCCCAGTTCCTCGGCGAGCAGTTTCCCCCCCTCATTGTTTCGGATCGAGCTCCCTGTCGGCTCATTGGGGACGCCGTATCTCTCTTCGGCTCTCCGAAGGTCCTGTTCGCGCCTCCCTCAGCGTGGTCCCAGCCAGCGACAATCCCTCGCTGCTTTCCTGGCTCACTGTGTCGCCCCGACCCTGTTTCCTCGGTGTCGCCCCGACCCTGTTTCCTCGGTGATGCCCGGCCCCACGCGCTGGAGTTCCTGGGTTCGGTGAGTTTTTCTTCCACAGTCGCGCTCCCTCTCCCGTGGCCACTCAGGTCGTCCACTGTAAGTTCGCCTGTGAGTTCACCGGATCACTGTAAGTCTGCCTGAGTTCTAAGTTTACTTCTTTTTCTTGTAGTATTAATTTTGGGAGTAGTGATTGGGGTTGTTTTGTGCTCCGCTGTAACTTTTGAGAGCGGTTTCGGTCCCCAAGCTGTGGTTTTGTCCAGTTTGACCGATTTTTTTTCCTGTACTGTGTTCCCCTTGGGGATTAACACATCCTGTGGTTTGCTCAGCACCGAGCTGCTAGAACTTGAGCAATTTCGATTGTTCTATTCTTCCTCTCTTCATCTAGTTCATCCTCTTTCTTTCTCTTTCTATTGGAGGGTGCGATTGCCACTCTGTGGACTGTGTTGTATACTTCTTGGTAGTGCTGTATTGGTGGGTGTGGTTCTGTTCGCTGTTGGGCTCCATCGTTCTGTACTTTTCCTCTGTTAGTGTTTAGATTTGAGCCTATCTAGGGCTGATTTATACCATGGCTCTCTCTAAGTCCGTAGCTAGTTCTCCCAATTTAGATTCAGTTCTGGATTTGATGGGGAACTCGTCTCACCAACTTTTGGCTGACATAGATGATCACCGAAGCTCTCCCATCTCCTCTTACTCCCGTTCTCCGCGTTGGTCTGACCCTCATTCGGTCTGCTTCAGATGCCTTATTCCTGGGCATTTTAAATGCGAGTGTGTTAACAAACTGAAGTGCTTCTTCTGTGATAAGTTTGGTCACTCTCGCAGTCGATGTTTCTCCCTTCAGAAACTCCTGGGTCTTCCCAGAGGCCATCCCCTTCCGGCCAAACTCCTTGCCTTTCTTAATTATCCCCTCTTAAAACGCAAGCTTCACGCCTGCTTGGCTAGTAAGCTCACTATTGTTAATGGAAAGGACCTCGTCTCCTCAGTTGTTGATTCGCTGCCAGCTAAGAACTTCACTTCTTCCTTCTCTCCCGATTGTGCTTCTCCTGCTTCTCTTCGACCTTCTAATATTGCTAACCTATTGATGGATCGTAAGGTTTATCCGAATCTCGTTTCCTTCCCTCACTCATTTTCTTTCAAGGTTCATCCACGATCTATCTTAGGGGCCCCTTCGTTGAGTTGGAACTTTAGTAAATATCCTGGATTGTTTTCATCTTACTTCTCTTCTCTTTATTGGTCTTGTTGTGCGAGGGGGCTCACTCGGCACTGCCGATCTTCGGCTCCCCAAGTGCACCCTATCAAGACTATTATTTCTGTTGAGGTCCCCTCATTAGTTTTTAATAATCCTTGTGCATTAGGGATATCTTATCCCAAACGGGCTAAGTTCTCGTTTCATTTTCCGGGATGCTTATTTTCTTTGTATCAACATTTAGGAGTTCAATTGTGGCTCAATCAGATCCTGATGGATATTAAACCCTTCTTGTACTCTATCCCCCCTAAGTCTCCCCCGGTCACGGATGACTCTTCTCTCCTCTGTCGTTCCTTTATTACTAGCGCCGTCCCTATTGCCTCGTCGGTGGCCCCAAGTTGCTCCTTTACCCCATCTCTCCGCATCGAAGCTAGCTCTTCTGACCTTGAGTCTACTTCGCCCCCTTCAGCGATGGTAGCAACCCCCCCCCCCCCCCCCGTGAAGCGGAGATACAATAAGAAAGTCTATAATACTTCTCAGATTCGAGTGAGTGTCCGTATTTTTGTGCGGAAGGCAGCTTCCGTGTCAGGTCATCACCTGGTGCTCAGTTGAGACTTGTTTATGCTTTGCCATCCGTGGTTTAGGCAGTCTGTTTTGGCCTCCGTTGAGCTGCTAGAGTTCCCAGGGACTGCTAGTGGAGTTGGTGGTTTTCGAGTGGGGAGTTTTGGCCTCCTGGCTCTTGGCGCTTTCCTGTCGTCCTGATCTTCCTTCGGAGTCGGATAGTTTGGTTTGGCCCCATCAGAAGCTTGATTTTCCCGGATGATGGTCCCGCCCCCGTCCTTTTTCTCGGCGTGGCGCTTCGTTTTGATCTCGCACCCTCCGCTTGGCGTGCTATTCAGCCTTTTTTGTATTATTAGTGTATTCTTGTTTCTGTTTTACTCCTTGTAAAACCTCTTATTATTGTCTGTAAATTAACTGTTTTTATTGATTTATATATGTTTTGATGGCTGGAGCCGTTTGGCTCTATCCGATTCATCAAAAAAGAATAAGAATATACTAATGTTATAGAAAAAAGATAACAATATACTACTGTTGACGAATACACCCACACGCGAATATACTACTGTTGAAGAATACACCCACACCGCAGTGCATGACTCATCATTGATCTATTTTTAGTTGTACAAGTGCCCCTATATAATCCTTCAGGATTAATGCTACATCCAGTACCAAATTCACTACATTTCTCTTCACTGCCTTAGGTGGTATACTTCTATTGGAGAGTTCCCCCACCTACTCTATCCAATAGGTAGCGAAAGATAGAGTAGGTGGGGGAACTCTCCAATAGGAGTATGCCACCTAAGGTAGTGAAGAAAATGGTAGTGAAATTGGTAGTGGCTAAAGCATTACTCAATCCTTCAGCCATTACCAATTTCACTACCATTCTCTTCACTATCTTAGGTGGCATACTCCTATTGGAGAGTTCCTCCACCTACTCTATCTTTTCCTACCTATTGGAATGTGTCACCTAAGATAGCAAAGAGAAATATAGTAAAATTAGTAGTGGTTGCAGAATTACTCTTTGAACAAATTAAGTTCAGATGATTAATTAATTTTGTTTTTAGAAGCACGCCACGTTGGTCTCAGGAGGGGGGGCTGCCCCTCTCGAGTCTTGACCTTTGTAAAAGGCCTTACATTAACAAATTTGCCTTTGCCCCTCTTATCATTTGTGTTGGTGTATAGTTGTAGGCTTGTAGCATTAAAATAAACTAGTATTATACACGTGCGTTGCACGTGGGGAAAATGGGGAGGGGGAATGAAAAGGACAAAAAAAAATCTAGTATTATACACGTGCATTGCACGTGGGGAAAATGGGGAGGGGGAATGAAAAGGACAAAAAAACAAAAAATACCAACACGTGCGCTGCACGTGTTGACAAAATGACACAATGACAAATGACACTAAGCCCTTCTCCCATTATTAAATACAAATATACAAGGACAAAATGGGGAGGGGAATGAAAAGGACAAAAAAAAAATCTAGTATTATACACATGCATTGCACGTGAGGAAAATGGGGAGGGGGGAATGAAAAGGACAAAAAAAAAACCAACACGTGCGCTGCACGTGTTGACAAAATGACACAATGACAAATGACACTAAGCCCTTCTCCCATTATAATATTAGAGATTAGAGATCAGAGATGATAATAAATAAAGTCATGAAAATGCTTTCTACCATCTTCACAGTATAGTAGTGCAAGTCAAGTGATGAACTTATCAAGCTTAATAACCATAAAGTAGAAAGATTTGCATCATCCCCTCTTATTCTTTAAAATAATAGGAAATCGGTTAATAAGATTATACCATCCATCTTAAAATAGACGGTGTGAAATTATTTTAAAATAATAAAAATGGAGAAAGTGGCCCAACAAATCTCTAAATTCTCTCTCAACCTACTATATGTTGGATATATAGGTTTATTCTCACCATATGCATAATATTATTTAGAATAATACTATATGGGTAATACATGATTTGCATGTATTACTTGTATGGATATGGACTAGAGTTGAGTGGGACTAGAGCTCAGCGATGATGGTAAAAATCACAGCAAATCAGAGTCGTACGATTCCTGCACTAATCTCAAAGCTTTTACAGGCAGATCAACCATCACAGGCATCTTTAACAGGTTTGGGCCTTCTCCAAGACATGAGATTCTTCCAAACCCATAAAAAGTGACAGACTAGGCCCACTAGGAGTGACACTCAGCCCATGCAGGATAGGAATCAAATTTCTTATTCCCTAACAAGGATATCTTATCTCTTGACGGGGAGAGACATGAAAGAGATAAGGAATTTAAATCGATCCAACGGATATAAATCAATCTCTTGAAATGTCTCTCATGCCTATAAATACCCCTTCCCCTCTACAGTCAAAAGGTAATCAACAATTTGTCAGTTTTCTCTCTCATACTCTCTCTCTCTTTCTGGTTCTGACTTAAGCATCGGAGGGTATATCGCCGGGGCCACCCCTGATGTTTCAGGCTTTTTGCAGGTCCATCGGCCATATCAGCAACAGTCGGATTTAGACCACGGTGGTCAATCAACGATCCAGATTCATTGCCAGGAGCTCTAACCGCTTTTAACGGCCAAGGTCAAATGTCAGACTTTTAGTAGTTTCCATCAATTATTAACTCACTATCTGTTTGCTCCCACATCAAAATAAGCAGCAACAAATTGGCGCCGTCTGTGGAAAACTACACAAGTAAGATTTTTCACCATGCCACCAAGACTAAGAGGTAAAGGGGTGGCCTCCAACCGTCGCACCAACTCTCTTCGTCAACCAGCTCCTCCTATGGAAGATTAGATTCCTCCTCAACAGTCACCCCGACAGCATAATCATGCTCCTTCCAACAGAGAGGCGCCAGGGGGCTCCTGACAAAATCATCATGAACAACATCCTCAGTACGACCACATCTCAGTCCATAATGCTTCAACTGATTCAATGGCCTCGCGAGGCCCTCGGGGATCTAGAGATCTCTGCCAAATCATCAGTGTCATGCAACAAGGAACCATTCTACGAATCCAATTGAACAAAAAGCGTGCCCGATCTGAGGCCTCCCGCTCGGAACATCAAGCAAACCACAGAACCTATTTTCCTAGACAAAGATCAAGGTAATCCTCCTCTCACAGGGGGCGCACCACAATAAGGAGCCCGAGTTTTGAGAGTCAAAAGCTTCTTGTGCGGAACAAAAGGGAAAATACCCCAGTCACAAGGGCAGAATTAGATAAGTTCAAGCTCAACATCCTTCAAGCTATCCAAGGAAGTCAAGATTTGGGTCAGCCCCCCAACAAAGGATCCGCCGACTCAACTGGATCTCAGAGGAAGGACGACCAAGTCTTCCGCCGTATCCAAGAAGTAGAAGATCGTCTAGAATAAATGAAGAATGAGAGAAACCGCGCCAGCAGGGCCTACCGCCCTAGTCAACCTCCCTTCAGCAAAACCATCATCGATGCACCCGTTCCAAGGGACTTCAAAGCTCCTCAATTCGAATCTTACAATGGAGAATCAGACCCGACCGACCATATCGAGAGCTTCAAAACACCCATGATGGTCTATGACGCCACTGATGCGCTCATGTGTCGAACATTCCCCGCAATACTAAAAGGATCAGCAAGAGAATGGTATTCGCGCTTGACTCCAGACTCAATATTTTCTTTCGATCAGCTCGAGGAACTTTTCATTGCGCACTTCATTACTAGCCGCAAGGCTGAAAAAATAAGTGTGTCCTTGTTAGAACTGAAGCAAAGAGATATATATTTTCTGAAAGACTTTGTCAACGCTTTACAACTGAAGGAAGGTCAATTTCCTCCTTGAACACTTCAGTGGCAGCCGCAGCTTTCCACCACAACGTCACTAATAAAGACCTGAAAGCCTCCCTCGCAAAAAAGCCACCCAAAAGTTTTATTGAGCTCCTGGAAAAGAGTGACAAGTATATCAGGGTCGAGAAAGCTCTCTATTCTCAAGGCAAAAATGATTCATCTTCCGGGAACAGACGGAAGAATACAAGCGAGAAAGAACCCAGGAAGTTTCAGAAAAGCGGCACAGGTCAACATCATCCAAATCTAGCACCACGCTTCGACAAGTTCACTTCTCTCAGTGTAAGCGTATCAGCCATCCTCGTAGAAGTTGAGAATGGCGGAATAATCCACCATCCTCCCAAGATGTCAACGTCTAGCAGGAGAAGATCCAAAAATAAGTGGTGCACATTTCATAGAGATCATGGCACACTACTGACAACTGTCGAGCCCTTAAAGAAGAACTGGAAGCCCTAATCTGCAGGGGTTATCTCTCTAACTTCGTTCAGAAAGACATCGACGCCAAAAACCTTTCATCCCAGGGGGCTAATAACCATCAAGAGAGGCCATACGAGTTGCAAGACTCTGAACACATGGCCGTCTTCTACTCCATTCATAGAGGCCCGATGGGGGGAAATTCCAAATCCTCCCGCAAAGTTTTCGTCAAGGAAGTCAACCCCATAAATAACATTCTACCTGCTAAAGGCACCGGGGTCTCGATATCTTTCTCCGTCAAGGACTTAGAAGGCGTCCGAACACCTCTTTGCGATGCATTGGGCATAAACCTTTGCATCGTGAATCATGAGGTACGCTGCATCCTGGTGGACAATAGCAGCTCAGTGAACATCCTCTCCATGGCCACATTCGAGGCTCTCAAGCTCTTTCGAGACCGTCTCAAGCTAGATGGTTATACACTCTACGGATTCTCCGTGTCCCCGTTCAAGTAGAAGGATTCATCACACTTAATGTGACAGCAGGGAAGGCCCCTGCTATTCGAACGGAAGCACTGGACTTTGTGGTAGTCGACGTCAAAGTCGCATACAACGCTATATTCGGCCGTCCTGACCTAGCGGGCTTCCTTACAGTTGCCTCCGTATTTCACATGAAAAATGAAGTTCCCAATAGTAGCTGGCATAGGCCAAGTTGTAGGGAGCCAACAGTGTAACACCCCACATTTTTATTTTAATTAAAAATGCAATTTTCAATGTTTACACATATGATGCACATGCTAATTTTTCCATCTCTAATTCTTACTCTCATTTACAAATTTTAGCATGCATAATCTTATTTAGCCTTTTTATTGAACCCATGGACCTAAAGTTAAATTCCAGCCCATTAGATTAATTAAAAGGAGAGCCCACTAGAATAATTAAGTTAGTTAATTAAAATGAAAGCCCATGGGACAAGCCCATTAATTAAATCCTATTTTAAGTTGTGCATGGACTAATACATGACATATAACAACTTTTAATACACATTTTTAAACTATAGGAATTGTATTAAATATTGTGCATGTGTGTGCACTAGTGCACAACACGTGCACGTAGAATTGGAAGAGCCATGGGGGTTGGCCGGATTGTAGTAGTGGAGATTGGGGGTTTAAGTTTTGAAGGGTTGGAAAGGTGGAGAGTTGGGAGTTTTAAGAGTTAGGATTGTGAAGGGTTGGAAAATTAAGAGAGCAATTTAATAGGTGGGGATTTATGAAAATTAAACCCTCCCATTATCCTATAAATACACCCTCATTTTTTTCTCTCTTGTCACACCAAAACTTAACAGAATTTAGAGAGAAAAATAAAGAGAGAGAGAGAGTACCTTTGTGCTTTGGAGGCTTGCTAGGAGGAGAAGGACAAGGAAGTGCAAGTGGAGCTAGGAGCTAGGAGAAGTCTCTTCATTGTGATTTTTCATTCTTCACAGAGGTGGGTAATCTTTTTCTTTCTAATGTAGAGAATGCATGCTTAAATTTATAAATGAGTAGTATAGATTAAACATGATGTGATGTATGTCAACAAAATCCATGTTAATATAGTCCACCATGAATGAATAAATCTTGTTGTGATTATGTAACTAAATGTCACCATGTTAATTAGAAAGAAAAAATATTACAAAAGAACTAATACAATGAATCATGTTAGTATGCTTCTAAATTTTTTTGTACATGTTGAGTATATGAAAATTTGTTGGAGAATGTCATATTCAAATTATGCCTTAGAATCATGATGACTAAGAAAGGAGAAAGAAAGCAAAACAAAATTTGTTAGTGCCATGAAATGTGTTGACTTAGGTATATTGCCATGTTGTATTTGAAAATATAAATTCTTGCATAAAAGAGGTTTTTGTGAGATTCTTCTGATTGAGAGACATGTTGGTATTGTTATAAATTTTTTATTTGTATAAGTGAGAATATAAACTAGTTTTTATAAATAAAATTCTTAAATTCAAGTTTTGAGAAAAATACAAGTCTATGTGTAAAATGAGAAGATGAATTATTTAAGAATAGAAGTATATGTTTTTAAATGAGTTTGAAATTAGTCGTTTACTATTTTTAAAATTCATTCTCAGTCAAAAGAAAAATTTATTTCAATATCTTAAAAGATTGGATCTTTGGATAAACGAGTTTTGTGAAAAAGAACCAATTTCTGAACAGTATGAACAAAAGTATATTAGTACAAATCATAAACAGAAATTACACTTGGACTTACTGGTTAGCTAGTGCACCACAGAGCACTGTTTGTAAGAGATCTTGGGTTTGAAACTTGATAGTCACATTTATTTTTGCTTCTTTTAATTAAATTCCGAAACCGAGACTTGATATAAGACCATTTCGGCAAAAGATCTTGACGCTAGAGTCGATTGGACTTACTGGCTAGTGGGTTTGGGCTTGGGCGTTGGCTGTGACTTTTCGCAGGTCACGGGTTCGAAACCCAGAGCCACCTTTTTTATTCTTTTTGCCTTTTTTTAATAAATGAGTTTTTGAGGTGAAAAGGATTGAGAAATAAATTTTATTATGAATATAAAATGAAATGGAAAATCATAAGAGATAGTTATAAAAGTTTCTTGTATATTTTGAAGTATTAAAATAGAAATTTGAGAATAGAACTTTCTTTTGTGAAGAAAAGTAAAATATTATTCTGTGAAGTGATTACTCGTGAAGAGATTGCACTTTTATTTTGTTTAAGAAATATCTTGAAGTGAATTGAGACATCATATAAGCTTGAATTTGTGAATATGATTTTATGTGATGAAATTGTGTACTTGAAATGAATTATTTTGCATATAAAGATTATGAATGAATAAATAGATCATGAATAGTGACAAGACTATGATTACTTTGTGAATAAGTTGAAGATGAAAATATCTAGGATTAGAGTTAGTGAGACCTCGGGTACCGGTACTATTGAATTGAAAAGAGTTGAGATATATTTTGAGATATGGCCATGGAGCTATCTCGTATTTTTGTTGATTAAGTCCGGTAGGAGGTAAGACTAATTCTAGGTATGGAAATTTATTTATGTCTTGAACTTAAGAATTTGGAATATAAGTGAAGATGTAGTAAACCTGGGCAAACGTACTTAAGTGGGGCACTCTATATAGTCGGGCGGTAGATTCCGGAACTATAGACCCAGTCGGACGGTGGATTCTAGGACTGTAGTTGCTTCGTGGGAGACGGCCTTTTATTTTAAATTCGGGACTATGCATAGTTGGGCAGATAGTTTACCATTCTCCAATGTATATACGTATACCCGGGCTAGAGGGGAACTTACGGGATGATTCACACGATGAGGGATCTGTTGTAACAGCCTGGCGGTGGATTTCGGGACTGAGATCTATATTCGTGGAATAATCTAATCCTTGTCTTATTACTGGGTAGTTCTCATGGCGAGGGATCGATCCCTTAAATCTGGAGTACGTAGGTGCTTGCCCTCGGACCTATGTAGTATGAGATATATAAAATCCGAATAAGTATGCATTAGTGTCATCCTAGTTAAAATGTGTGCATTAGGTATTAAGGCATCGCATACACTTACATGTTTATAAAAATCACTTTTGAGACTTTATTGTTCATTCAAATTATGATTTGTTAAAGTATTGGGATCGTTATATGTACGGCATATAGAGGATTGCCGAGTATAACATTTTTTTCAGTTGTAAGTGACTGACGTGCCCACATCTTAATATGCATGTAATGGACACTTTCATGAAGAAGTAAAGATATTGTGATGCAGTTGATGACTTACATTGTTAAAGTTGTATAAGTTGTATTTTATTGTTGTATTTCTTTTATTCTTCTGCTGTGTAAACCAAATGTAAAGAACTCTGATGTATGATGAAATGTTTTAATTTCCTTGTAAAATTGTACGAAGTGAAGTGTAAAGATCCTGTGGAATCTCAAATTCGGTCTTATTTGGAATTCAGGGCATTACAGATGGTATCAGAGTAGGCTTCACAAGTAGTACAAATTTATAAGTAACAACACCCTAGAGAGGACAATAGAGTGTTAGTTTCAACTTATAGAGATTTAAACTTATGTTTGTGTTGCTCTATGAGATGAAGTTTTCCCTTCCTTTTCCCTATAAAATAGTCAATCAGCATGATCCCCAGAATGAGGCGCATTGGTTTGTCCCCTTCGAGGATGAAGAGGAAGAACCAATAGAAGAAGAAGAAGACCCAGAAGAGGAAGAAGAAGAACCAGTGGAGATAGAAGAGGAATTCCCCGAGTCCAGGGAGATTACTCCACCTCCGCCTGATCTCCCCAAAGAATCCTCAGATGAAGAACTCGTTCCAAATGACCCAAATTATAGGGTTGCTTCTCTTCGACGAGAATTGGATGCTCAAAAGTGGAGTTAACCACTTGGAATCACAACGGGCAGAAGACAAGGAGCGCATCCAGGAGCTGAGCTTTCAAGTGTGCGAGCACGAGAAGGTCCAGCACGTGAATGATCGACACTTTGCCAAGTTAGACCACCTCACTCGCTGGGACAAGCAAGAGCGACAACAGAGCTTTGAATATATGAGGAGGGAAATCTAAGAAGTAAGGGAAGAGCTCAGAGAAGCCAAGAGAAACCGTAGAATCTAGGATGCTTTCTGTAATGGGGTATTGGAACAAAGTTTTTCTTTCTGAATGTAAAAAGTTTAATTTTGGAATGAATAAATTTTGTTGAAGCGATGTTATTGTGTTAATTATGATGATTAATGATGAAATTTTATGACTCAGAAATGACACAAAGAATAATGAATGGTGAAGAGCATAACGGTGAAAATGGGCTAGATCTGGAGACCGAACTAGCTCGGGTATATCAGACCTTAAATGCTGTTGCCGCAAACATTGCTGGAAACAGGGGACCAGGGCTAGCAATGCATGTTTCCGAGGCAATCAGGCTGGTTGAATCGTTCAAAAGAATGAAGCCACCTGTGTTTGAAGGGCAGGCAAATCCAGACGCAGCTGACGACTGGATCAGACAGATCGAGACAGTTTTTGATGTGCTAGGGACCCCAGAGGCCAGCAAGGTGAAACTGGCCACCATCCAACTAGAAAAGGATGCAGGTGTTTGGTGCCAATCGCTGAAAAGGACCTTAGGCAATGTACAACTTACTTGGGAGGAGTTTCTTGACGAATTCAGGAGTCACTACTTTCCATTGGACGTTCAGGAAAAGAAGGCGATGGAATTTCTGGGCTTGCAGCGGGCGGTATGTCTGTACAGGAGTATGAGACCAAGTTCAACCAACTCTCAAGGTACGCACCTGAAATGGTACAGGATGAAGCCAAGTAAGCACGAAAATTTGAGTAAGGGTTGAGGCCAAGTTTGAGGTCCCGCATGATACCCCTGGGCATTCGCTGATTTGAGAAGATGGTTAGGAGGTCTGCCACCATTGAGTCGGATATGAACCAGTTATAGGCAGTTCAGGTCAAGCAGAACAATTGGAGCATGGGCAAGAGGCCTGCAGCGCCGAGCAATTTCAGGAGTCAGCCCCCAGCACAGCATTTTAAACAACCTGGAGCTAATGCTGTTGCAGTGACTGGCAGGGTACCCACTTGCTACAAATGTGGAGAGACAGGCCACATATCTTCTGGGTGTACCAAGCCGCAGTCGATTAGGACTTGTTTTCTTTGTGGCAAGGAGGGCCACATCAAGCAATTTTGCCCTCAACTTCAGTAGGGAGGACCGAGTCAGAAGCAGTCCAACCCAAGGCAAAAGCAGTTCCGGCAGGGGCGAGTGTTCATTCTGACCGAGGTAGATGCTGATGATGTAGACAACGACATCACGGGTATGGGAGATGAAGCCTAGTTGTTTTGTTGATTTTTCCACTTATGTAATATATGTTATGTAATGAGAGTACTCTTATGTAACATGAGACATTCAAATAAATGGAATAAAAGCATTAGTGTTATTTGATACGGGATCATCGCACACTTTTGTCACCCTCATTTGCAAAACGATTGGGAGTTGAACCTAAAATTTTTTCTGGCAAAGTTCTATCTGTGGCTACTCCGTTAGGAGAAAACTTGACTACCGATCGATATTATGAAAAGTGTGATCTTGAAATTGGAGGCAGGCTCTTTGGCATCGACCTCATTGAGCTGGTAGTTTTAGGAGTCGACATCATTGTTGGCATAGACTGGATGTCAGTTTACAGTGCCACTATTGAATGCAAGAGCAAAGAGGTTGTGGTGAAGGCACCCGGAGGACCAGCAGTTACATTTCAAGGTAAGAGGAAGTATAAGAAGTTGGTAGCAGCTTTGTCAGAGCAGAAAGTTCCAGAAGAAGTAAGGCAGGTTCCAGTGGTTCGAGATTTTCCAGATGTATTTCTTGATGATCTACCAGGGCTTCCCCCTCATCGAGATGTAGAGTTCAGCATCACTATTTAGCCAGGGAGTGCACCTATTTCCAAGGCACCATACCGAATGGCACCGGTTGAGCAAGATGAGATCAAGAAGCAGATCGAAGAGTTGTTGAGCAAAGGATTCATCAGTCCAAGTGCATCACCGTGGGGAGCCCCAGTTCTTTTGGTGAAGAAGAATGATGGATCAATGAGGATGTGTATCGACTATAGAGAGTTGAACAAGGTTACAGTACAGAACAAGTATCCTATTCCTCGAATCGATGATCTGTTCGACCGTCTACAAGGAGCAGCTGTTTTCTCCAAGATAGACTTACGGTCAAGATATCACCAAGTCCGAGTGAAAGAAGAAGATGTGCACAAGACGGCTTTCCGAACTAGGCATGGTCACTATGAGTTTCTAATCATGCCATTTGGAGTCACCAATGCACCGGCTATTTTTATAAACATGATGAACAGGGTTCTGCAGCCATTCATCGATTCTTTTGTCGTTGTATTCATCGACGACATATTGGTCTATTCCAAGTCAAAGGAAGAGCATGCCAAGCACCTAGCAGAGGTTCTGAAGAAGCTACAGGAGCATCAAATGTATGCGAAGCTGTCCAAATGTGACTTCTGGAAAACCAAAGTCGCCTTCCTGGGTCACATCCTTTCTAAGGAGGGAGTGGCTACCGACCCACAGAATATTGAAGCAATGAAAGATTGGCCAAGACCGACCACAATGAAAGAGATTAAGAGCCTTCTGGGTTTAACTCGATATTACAAAAGGTTCATTCAGGGATATGCCCAGATAGCTGTGCCACTCACAGATCTTACAAGGAAGAATGTGAGTTTCAATTGGTCGGAGTAGTATGAAGCGAGCTTTTAAGAGTTGATGGGAAGATTGACTACCGCTCCTATTTTGGCTTTGCCAAGAGCATGAGTCGAATATGATGTCTACAGCGATGCTTCCCATCGCGGCTTGGGCTGTGTACTGATGCAGGAGGGAAAGGTAATAGCTTATGGGTCTAGACAACTGAGACCACATGAAAAGAATTACCCAACCCATGATCTGGAGCTAGCAGCAATCATCTTTGCTTTGAAGCAGTGGAGGCACTACGTGTACGGGGTGAAGGTCAATATGTACACGGATTACAAGAGTCTAAAATATATCTATCAGTAGAGAAACCTGAATCTGAGGCAGAGAAGATGTTTAGAAGTATTGGAGGACATCCGACCTGAGATCAAATACCATCCAGGTAAGGCCAATGTTATGGCAGATGCACTCAGCAGAAAAGGCAGTTTGTCCAGACTGATCACAACTCACAAAAGGTTGGCAGAGGAGCTTGGTCGAGCAGAGATTGAAGTGGTTTTGCAAGGTTTGGGAGCTTTTTTAGCTCAGTTAAGGATTCAACCCACTTTGAAAGACAAAATCATCGATAGTCAGAAGACCGATCCAGAGATCTAGAAGATGATAGAGCAAGTTGGTGTTGGCAAGTTGGCAGAGTTCCAAATGAAGGATGCAGTGCTGTGGTATGGAGAGCAGTTGTGCGTGCCAGATCAAGCGGAACTGAAGGAGAGTTTTCATTAGGATGCGCATGCTACTTTGTTATCCGTACATCCAGGGAGTACCAAGATGTACAAGGACATAGAGCTATACTTCTGGTGGCCAAGGATGAAGCGGGATGTGGCCGAGTTTGTCGCCAAGTGTACAGTTTGTCAGCAAGTCAAAACAGAAAATCAGAAGCTCGGAGGTTTGTTGCAGCCTTTACCCATCCCAGAGTGGAAATGGGATTGTATCAGCATGGACTTCATCACAGGTTTGCCCAAGAGTTCCAAAGGCAACGATACAATTTGGGTGATAGTGGACTAACTCACCAAATCGGCTCACTTTTTGGGGATGAAGCTTACTTAGTCAATGGAAAAGCTGGCAGAGTTGTATATTGGCGAGATTGTGAAGCTTCATGGAGTTCCGCTATCAATAGTATCCGACCGAGATGCACGTTTCACTTCGCATTTTTGGAGAAGTCTTCAAGCAGCTTTGGGGACGAAGACTGATTTCAATACGGCCTTTCATCCTTAAACTGATGACAGACTGAGAGAGTCAACAGGGTACTGGAAGATATGCTGAGATGTTGTGTATTTGACTTCGGTGGCAGCTGGGAGAAGCATTTGGCTCTTGTGGAATTCACCTACAACAACAGTTTTCAGGCAAGCATTGGGATGGCACCGTATGAAGCTCTATATGGAAGAAAGTGCAGGACACCGGTTTGTTGGTATGAAGTGGGGGAACGGCAGCTGTGTGGACCAGAGATTGTGCAGCAGACCTAGAAAAGATCGAGCTGATCAGAAAGAGATTAGTTAATGCACAAAGCAGGCAAAAGGGTTATGCTGACAACCAGAGGAGAGACCTGGAGTTTGATGAAGGTGACTTTGTCTTTGTGAAGGTGTCTCCGACCAAATGGGTGATTCAGTTCGGAAGAGGAGAAAAATTAGCCCCGAGATACATTGGACCTTATAAGATATTAAAAAGAATTGGGAAGACAGCGTATCAGTTAGAATTACCAGAAGAGTTGGCCCATGTACACTGTGTCTTCCATGTGTCTATGTTACGAAGTTACATCCCAGATCCGAGTCATCATTTGCCAGAAGTGCCTGAAGGTTTGCAACTAGATTTGAGCTATGCTGAGCGTCCAATTGAGATCGTGGACCGTCGAGAAAAAGTCTTAAGAAACAAGACAATACTTATGGTCAAGGTCATTTGGAGGAACCAATTTGTTGAGGAGGCCACTCGGGAATTAGTGGAAAAGATGATGAAAGATCACCCTGAACTCTTTAACTAAAATTTTTGTAAACTTTTTCTTTCTTTTTTTGTATTTTTATCACTCCTAAGTGTAGTTCCGGGGACGAAAATATTCTAAGGAGGGAGTGTTGTAACACCCCACATTTTTATTTTAATTAAAAATGCATTTTTCAATTTTTGCACTTATGATGCACGTGCTAATTTTTCCATCTCTAATTCTTACTCTCATTTACCAATTTTAGCATGCATAATCTTATTTAGCCTTTTTATTAAACCCATGGACCTAAAGTTAAATTCTAGCCCATTAGATTAATCAAAAGGAGAGCCCACTAGAATAATTAAGTTAGTTAATTAAAATGAAAGCCCATGGGATAAGCCCATTAATTAAATCCAATTTTAAGTTGTGCATTTGACTAATACATGACATGTAACAACTTTTAATACACATTTTTTAAACTATGAGAATTGTATTAAATATTGTGCATGTGTGTGCACTAGTACACAACACGTGCACGTAGAATTGGAAGAGCCATGGGGGTTGGCCGGATTGTAGTAGTGGTGAGTGGGGGTTTAAGTTTTGAAGGGTTGGCAAGGTGGAGAGTTGGGAGTTTTAGGAGTTAGGATTGTGAAATGTTGGAAAATTAAGAGAGCAATTTATTAGGTAGGGATTTATGGAAATTAAACCCTCCCATTGTCCTATAAATACACCCTCATTTTTTTCTCTCTTGTCACAGCAAAACTTAACAAAATTTAGAGAGAAAAAGAAAGAGAAAGAGATTACCTTTGTGCTTTGGAGGCTTGCTAGGAGGAGAAGGACAAGGAAATGCTAGTGGAGCTAAGAGCTAGGAGAAGTCTCTTCATTGTAATTTTTCATTCTTCATAGAGGTGGGTGATCTCTTTCTTTCCAATGTAGAGAATGCATGCTTAAATTTATAAATGAATAGTATAGATTGAACATGATGTGATGTATGTCAACAAAATCCATGTTAATATAGTCCACCATAAATGAAGAAATCTTGTTGTGATTATGTAACTAAATGTCATCAGGTTAATTAGAAAGAAGAAATTTTACAAAAGAACTATACTATGAATCAGGTTAGTATGCTTGTAAATTTTTTTGCACATGATGAGTATATGAAAATTTGTTGGAGAATGTCCTATTCAAATTATGTCTTAGAATCATGATGATTAAGAAAGAAGAAAAAGGCAAAACAAAATTTGTTAGTGCCATGAAATGTGTTGACTTAGGTATATTGCCATGTTGTATTTAAAAATATAAATTCTTGCATAAAAGAGGTTATTGTGAGATTCTCATGATTGAGAGGCATGTTGGTATTGTTATAAATTTTTTATTTGTATAAATGAGAATATAAACAAGCTTTTATAAATAAAATTCTTAAATTCAAGTTTTGAGAAAAATACAAGTCTATGTGTAAAATGAGAAGAGGAATTATTTAAGAATAGAAGTATATGTTTTTAAATGAGTTTGAAATTAGTCATTTACTATTTTTAAAATTCATTCTCAGTAAAAAGAAAAGTTTATTGCAATATCCTAAAAGATTGGATCTTTGGATAAACGAGTTTTGTGAAAAAGAACCAATTTCTGAACAGTATGAACAAAAGTATATTAGTACAAATCATAAACAGAAATTACACTTGGACATATTGGTTAATTGATTAATTGATTCTTTTGATGATTAATTGATTCTTTTGATCGAGTTTTGAAAGTACAAATTTTAGATTTTTGCGGAAATCCAGTTTCAGATTTTAGTGTGCTCAAGTAATAATTCTGAGGATGCAAAAACTATATTTTTATGAGTAATATTCTCACTTTTGAGGGGATATATGTTTATATTTCGAGAGACAAAAACTTTTGAATTATAATGAGTTTATTTTCAATTCAAAGAAGCAAATTTTTATATTTTTAGAACTAAAGAATTTCAAATTTTAGGGGTGGGATCCCAGACAATAAAGAGACTTGTTTATGTTGATTTGAATTCTATAGAGATTCATCGAGTTTTATGTATGTATGGAAATTGAGATTTAAAAATTAAATTTAAAAGATTTCGGTAGATTGGATTTTGTTTCCATATAAGAAAGAGTCTTTTATGGCAATGACGGATTATTAAATGAAATGTGAATAATGAAGAGGTTGTGGATGTACACATGTTTATTTTGGAATAAGGTTTTCCTATTTTGAGATTTTGATTTCATAACCGGGGTGTTATGGAAAAAGTGTTTTCCATAAAAGAGTAAATAAATAGTGTTTTAATGATTGAGCCAAGTGGGGTTCTTGATTGCAGATTAGGGTTGTTGTGAGAACCCTAGATGGACGCTTGAGGCGTTGAGTTGTGAGTACTAGAGACTGAGTGAACCCTAGAGTACCGGCAGTGGATATTTTTGTGTGTGTAGGAAATTAGCTTGAGGTGCTAGTGTTCCTAATTTGGCAAGTGAAGTCCGGTAGGGTGGAGCTAGTTTCAGGTGGCTCAAGTTACCAATAATAGAAATCTAAGGACAGGCACTAGTTGGTGTGTGCTGAAACAAGGTTAAACATGACTAGGGGGACCTCTATATGGTCTGTGGTGTGAGATGGTCCCCGAAATTATTTTGATGTGAATGGAAGTGTCTCCAGCTCATCTGCAGTATGGGATTGATCTCTGGAATCATCGGGATCGAGGCGACGCTCACGGGATGTTTGTGGGTGGTGAGGCGTCATGGCTTGCGGTGTGAGATTGAGATGTAAATAAAAGTGTCTCCAGCTCATTTGCGGTATGGGATTGATCTCCGGAATTATTGGGGCGTGGGCTAGGTACTCGTAAATTGTCTAAATCTTGTAGCAGCCACAGGTGTAGGTTTGCATGGCGAGGAATCGAACCCTAAATGAGGTGGACAATAAGGGTTTACCTTTGGACCTATGTAGTATGGGATGCATAGAATCCGAATAAGTATGTATTAGCGTGCATTGTGTTTTAATGAACCTTGTTTTCAGCATTTTTCTTTGCTTTCTTGACACTCACTTATTCTCTTAAGTTTAGTAGCACTTGTTGATTTATGAATTCTTTTATTGTTGTTTTATTTTATGATTGCGTGACAAGTTTGTGATTATGAGACTTTGGAGAATTACTATTACTATAGTATTGCATCGGTTGTATTCAACTGACGTGCCCACTTTTTGGTTAGTTTTAGAGGATTTGCGAGTATGTGGTTTGAGCAATGTTAAAGCTTGGACTGTGAGATGACTAAAGTTTAAGTGTTGAAATATGTTGTAATAAATGTGTTTAAATTTCCGTTGTGCATTGTTATAAATAACTATTATAAAGAAAAGTCGAATTTTCCCCTATGTTTTATACTATGTTTGGATTACATTGAAGTAAAAATTCTAGAATTGTGTCTTTGATTTCTATTATTGAAATTCGGAGCGCTACAAGATTGATCTTGTGGTATTACTCTGGTTATTCCAATATTAATATCCAGAATATAATATATCAAGCAGTAAGGATATTAACCCTAATTCTTCTGTCTACTCTTATTATTCCTCAAATAGTTAACACTATAAACTCGGTAGTCTAATCTAATCAATTCTGGAATGCATCCTTCTCGAATTTATGCAATTTTACAATTAAGTACTTGTATTTCCCTATCACTAGTCTAATTTAATCAATTCCTCGTGTTTAGTTTTTTGACATTGTACAATCATTTAAATTAATCATGAATTATTTGTTTCATAAATAAATTAATTAATGTTAACCTTTGTAAGCTCACCAAATTAATTACTTGGTAAAATTAAAATTGTGATGTATCCAAATGTCTCTAGCATTATAGAAGTGGGAGGTTTGATGTTTTCAGGGAAAAAAATGGGGCAAGTGGAGTTTGTGTTGTGTTTTCTTTTTGCTAAGAAATATTTTTGCCATGTAGGAAATGTGATTGTATGGTACATGTAGAGGGTGAAGTATGGAATAAGTAAATATAGTCAAATTATACATGTACAGCTCCTCCTCCAAATTATTATAAAATATGAACTTTCTTGTTTTATTTTTATCAACAGTGTGTTAATCATCCTAGGGGGTGAATAGGATGATTGTGTGAAAATTAAAAACTTAAATAAAATACGTAAAGTAAGGAGATAGAGTTAGAGAAAGCAAACAAAGTAAGCAAGCAATACACTGCAATATAACGTGGTTCGACCTCCAGATCTACATCCACACCACCTACTTGTAGCAATTCTCCGGCACAAGAATTTCACTATACTTTAAAACTCTTGTACAGAGATTCTAATATTCAGGCCGAGAGACCTATTACACCCATAGGACTTCTAAAAATAAGCCTCGTACAACTCACTGAAGTTGAAGAAAAGAAAAAGGCTCAAGATCTATAACGATCTTGACTGAAGAAAACAATAAAAGCTCATACACTCACGTTGATTGAATGATTAGTTTAGAAGAATAATGATAGCAGTGGATCAATAATACTCAGTGAATTCCCTCTATTTATAGATCAAGGAATTGTATCTTTCCAAAAATGAAAATATATTTTCGAAATTGTCAGTTCTACATGAGTACGGTCGACCAATTTTTTTAGCAGTCGACCGTCCACCTTTAACTCGAAAGTCGAGAGGTGACTGGTCGACTAATTCATCTTTGCAATATGATGAGCGTTCGACCGTTATCGTGTAGATTTGATACTTATTTGGTGAATCCACTTTATATTTTTTCAAAACTGATTATTCATTCAACGATTCTTTACATGGTATTTCCTCACATAAATAGAACTAACTAATCAATATTTGTTGGCTTCCTTGAGGTTGTAAAGCATATGTTTCTTGAGTTGGAATCTTTTTGATATTTACAATTTTCTTTGATACATTCCTCTTTTGCTAGATTGCTAATCTTTTTGGCTCTTTGTTTTGATTTATCTTCTCTGCAAATCCTGTATATCTAAACTGAAAATATTAGTCTTAATAATACGATTTGTGCACACCAAATTTAAGGTCAACACAGTGTAGAAGAGGATTATAACATAAGTACTTTACCGTAATTATCATCAAACAGAAAAAGGAGATTATATCAACCTTAGTGTTTTTTTAAATAAAATTGCACAAATTTGTGTTTTTTTTAAAATTTTTTTTTAACAATGCTATAGCTGCACACACCCACACTTTAACCCATATATATATTAATTTGAGAATTTTTTGTGCAAGCAGAATTCGAAATTCTGATCTCTTGCTCACTAGCAAAGAGGATTAGTAGTGGACCACACAGACACTTGCAAAAATTGCACAAATTTGGGAAGGATGAATTGCGGTAGTGATCAGTTAATCTAGGTGTTTATAGTAGGTACGGAAAATTAAGGAGTTTTTAAGGCCACTTTCTCCATTTTTATTATTTTAAAATAATATCACCGTCAATTTTAAGATGGAAGATGCAAACCTATTAACTGAATCCTCCTATAATTTGAAAGAATAGGAAGGTATGGGAAACCAAAGTAAAATTAGCTTTCCATGGGGACCAACTAGGGAATTATTTACATCTCAAAATAAAAAAGAGAAAAATTAAGAAACTCCCTAACATTTGCATTTTAAATCAAGAAACTCACTACCATTATTTTCTGATCGATAAACCCCCTACTTTGTTAATAGAAGGGGAGTTCTTGATTAAGAGAGCAAACGTTATGGAGTTTATTGATTAAAAATGTAAACGTTATGGGGTTTCTTGGTTAAATATTGGGACAATTTCAATATTTTCCAATTTAGAATTAACAGAAATAAAGAAAGTTAACGGAGTAGGGGTTTTATTCATTAGAGAATAACTGCAGGGAGTTCTTGATTTAAAATGCAAAAGTTAGACGGTTTCTAGATTTTTCCCCAATAAAAGAAAGAATGGTTCTTTACTCATATCCACATATCAAATCTTTGCTATTTTCATATTCTCATCTGAATTTTTCATATTTCCATATGTCCACCGATGATCCTTGTAAAAATTCCAAAAAGGCACTTAACATTAACTTTTCAACTAGCATTTAACCCGTGCAATGCCCGGACACAAGTGCAAAAATTAGAGTGGCTTTTCTATACTATTTTCCCAAGTTACAATATAATTCAAATAGTTGAATAAAAAATGAATAAATATACTTTATGGTCTATTACATGTACATGTATTCATAGACACCAACTACTTTAGGTAAAACGTATTGTTATAATCCCATAATGTTCCTAAGTCTATCATTAAAGTTATAGAGGACGAACTGAATTAAGCACTATATGTTAGGGAATTTCAGCATAGCAGAAGTTTAGAGCGAGAGGTGATAACCGATAACAATGAACAACCATGTAATGTAGACTATACCAAGCAGAAAAGCACACAAGATTTGTCACGGTTCGGCGAACCTAATCCGGAAGAAAAATAACCAAGATATTATTCAATAAGAGAAGATACAAGAGTTACAATACTCTCCAAGAACCTATCTATCTCTCAAGCCTCACTAGAAGATACTATGTTGTTTACAATGAAAAACTCTCATATAAAGTACTACCTCTCATGGAGGCCATTACAATTATTTACAGAGATCTAGAAAACTCTAGGTTGTAGTCTTTATCCATCACCGTCTGATATACCTTGAAGAGAGACACACAATAGGATTCGTACGATATTACTTGGAACACAAACTAGGCTCTAATAAGTCCCCAAGAATTCGGTCCAAATAAGAAGCTGCTTACTTGAGGTCGATTGCTTAAATAATAGTCGACTGCTTGCAGTCGTGATCAAACAGAGAGAACCCCTTATGGTTGCGGTCAACTGCCACTTTGGGCAGTCGACTATCACCTGCATCCTTAGCCAAACTGTAGCTCATTCTATCTCCATTCTTCGCTTTGAACCTCTTATCGCTTCACCCTTTTTCTCTTCACATCAAACCAAGTATGTAAGACATAAATCCTAACAATCTCCACCTTGGATTGCATACACCTGCTTCCACAGCTGTGTGATTTATTGCTTCTAGATTTTTCCATTTCTCATATTGTAAACATCACAATTCAGTGACTTCTTCTGCTAGTCAAATTTACCTCCACCTGTTATTTCTCCAATCGTATGCCCTCCTCAAGGGCATATCCCAGTATGCATTAACAAGAGATGTCATTCTCCATACGAACTCCACCTACCTCGAGGTATCTTCCACCTCTCAGCTGTAATCGAATGTCGGGATCTCGCTTCAGATACTAATGGAGGCGGACTAGATGCTTTAGAAACACCGAGCCTCAACACACTCGGCCATGTTTTTTTGTTCCCATAAAGCATGTTAATGTAGTGTTGAACACCCCTACTTTCCTTCATCACCTTACGATAACTTTTCCAAACAGACAAAACTCTACCTCTATCTGTGTACCTACAACCCCGTACTTTCAGAGTTCCCAAGAATATTAGGTTTTGCTTCAACAAATAAACATGCATGACCTTCTCCAATGTGAACCTCTTTCCATCCAGCATCTCCAACTCAACAGTTCTGCCACCCACTATGTCACAATTTTCACTAGTCCTCGTCCTCACAGAATGACTTGTTGTAGACTTGTAAGTAGAAAATATTTTCCTCTCGGAGTAAATCTGAGAAGAACTACTTGAATCAAGAAACCAGCCAAAATTGATGTCCATAGAACTTGAAACAAGAAGACAGTGTAAGTTATCACCTGATTTAGTGGCATTGACTATGTTGGCACCCTTCTGTTTCAATAACTTGTGGCATTCTCCTTTATAATGCTCAATCCCTCTGCAGTTGTGGCAATGGACCCCACCCTTACGCGCCCTACCCCTTTCAATTGAAGTTACCTCCACCGCCTTGCAACTCAAAGAAGTATTCTGAGTTTTCTTCCTAAGTTTATCCTCCTTCAAGCCCCTGATCACATCAGCCACTGAGAGTTTCTACTTGGCAGATTTCCCATGTAACATGGTCATTACCAAATACTCATATAAATATAGCAGTGAATATATCAAGTTGAAAGCTTAATCCACTTCACTGAGATCATTTATGTTTATCATCTTCAATTTAGATAGCAACTTTTTAAATTCTACTATATGATCATGAAGAGCGGTATCATCCTTCATTGAGAAACAAATAGTTTTTTCTTCCAGTACATCTGATCCAGTAAGGGCGATCTTGAATAGTCAATTATAAGTCTTGCCCTCAGACTGGACATGCGTGTCTCCTCAAGGAAGTTGCACTTGACTTTGTCTGCAAATGATAGACGGATTAAAGTCAATACTTTTAAACAAATCTCATCTCACTTCTCCTTTGCCATGCTAGTTGGCTTTATCGCTACACCCGTCTTCTCTTTATTCCTTCTAGGTCAAGATGCAAGATCTTTTGAACTAATACGTCGTACATGTCCACCTTCCAAGAGTAAAGATAATATTATCATCAAACTGCTTGATCTATATAAACTATGATCTACCATCTTCATTAAGGAACTATCAGTTGTTAGAGAATTTCAATGCAGCAGAAGTTTAGAGTGAGAGGCGACAGCCGGTCATAATGAACAACCAAGCAACGTGACCACACCAAGCACAAATGCATACATGAATTGTCCCGGTTAGGTAATCCTAATCTGGGAAAGAAATATACAATACTCTCACGTAGAAGCTATTTATCTTTCAAGTGTCACTAGAAGAAACTCTCTTGTTTACAATGGAAAACTCTCAGATGAAGTAATACCTCTCATGAATGTCATTACAATAATTTATTGAGATCTAGAAAAACCCTATATTGTAGTCATGATCCATCACAGATCTTCTGAAGAGAAAGCCATGCAATAGAATTCGTACAATATTACTTGGAGTAGAAACTAGGCTCTAAAAATTCCTCACAGATTTAGCCCAAATAACTATTGCCACTTACTTGCGGTCGACTGCTCAAATAGCAGTCCACGGCATTGCAGTCGAGACTAAACAGAGAAAACCTCTTATGGTTGCGTTTGACTACCATTTTGGACAGTCGACTTTCACCTGCTTCCTCAGCCGAACAGTTGCTCCTTCTGTCTCCATTCTTTGGTTTGAACCTCTTCTCGTTTTGCCCTTTTGTATTCACATCAAACCTAGTATGCAAGATATGAACCCTAACACTATCCACTATCTTCAATGTTGTTATCTTGTCATAGTGTAAACAACACATTTATAATTGTTCTCATTATATATCTTCATACAAACAATGTCAGAAAACCACTCCGAGACAAAACTCTCCAACAGGTTGAAGTAATGTATTTAATATATGAAAATAATCTATTATGTTAGAGCATCCACAGTCGTTTGCTTTTTTGTCATTTTTGCCATTTTTTATATACTGTAGCGCACACAGTCGTTTGTTATTTTGCCATTTTTTGGCAATTCGTCTACAGTAGAAAGGGATAAATAGCATTCGAAATAGAAAAATGCATATTATAGTTGACGAAACATCATGTTTCGTCTGGATTATTTAATTATATTTTTAATTGATCGGACGAAACATCATATTTCGTCTGAATTATTTAATTATATTTTTAATTGATCGGACAAAACATCATGTTTCGTCCGAATTAAAAAAAAAATTAAAAACCAAATAAATTAAATGGTTAAATGAATTTAATGGTGGGAATAAACATCATGTTTCTTCCCATGTGGGAAGAAACATGATGTTTCGTCCCAATCCATCTTTTTATATAAAAAAAAAAATTTAAATTAATTTTGTAAAGTTTTAAATTGTTTTTGGAATTTTTTAAATTGTTTTTGCAAATATTTTTTACAAACTATTTTTAAAATTTGTTTTTGCAAATTTTTTTGCAAAGAAAACTTCCTTAAAACTTGGACGAAACATCGTCCGGTTATTTTGAATTATTTTTCTTCTTCGTCCCGTATTTTTTATTATTAATTTCTAAGTATAAATTATTTTTTATGAACAGACGAAACATCATCCCTTTCTAACGAATTTATGCATTTTTTACCATTCAACGACTGCAGCATTTCTTCGAAATGCAATGCTAAAATATGCATTTTGCCATTTTTTCCATTGAACGACTGTGGATGCTCTTATACGTAACTAAGGACTAACGAACACGAGTAAGTATTTTGTACATAAACTAAAATAAAATAAGAATGAGAAAAGACAATCAGTTAGATAATACGAGATATTATATTAAATTAGTTCATTAATTGCATAGGATTTTGAGGAAGTTTTCATAAACTTACCCACTTTTCCCTAACTATATTCCCGAGTAACTCACTTCCCAAACTAATTCCATAGGTGAGTTAGACACGTCGGCATAGGCCACAATTAGGTACTGCAGCCTCTTCAATTTTGAGACCGCGGTGCTCGACGGCGGCTATCAATGATACCGGATCGGGTCGAGTCAGGTTGGGTCCTTCACTACCCAGACCTAGACCCGTAAGGACCGGGTCCGGTTTCAGGTTCGGGTCCTATTGAAAGATTCGAGTGTGCGCGGCAAGCGGAGGATTCAAAATATAGGAAAGAAGAAGAAGGCATAAGTTTTGAGTTGGGAAGATAAGAATTTAGAATTTATGAGGAAGGAGTGGAGAGAGGAGGACAGGGTATTTATTTTTATGTTTAATTTTTGAATATTTTTTAATTGGATCCGGGTTGGGTCTATTTTGAGTGGACCCGGAGCCGGAGCCGGACCCAGACCCATATAAACCAAGTCGATTCCGGTTCAATGCTGGGTCCGTATTAGGTCGGGTCGGGTCCAGGTATTGGCAGTTTATAACAATGCTAAACTGCGGCCTCTTCACAACTTTTTTTAGGCCGGTATTCCCAACTGCGGCCTCAGTTCATTTCATATTTTGGTTACAGAGACTTCAAAATTTAGACAAAAAATGCTAAGTTAAAATATGTTAAACTTAGATCGCACTGCAGCCTAGATATAACAGAGCCTGCATTCCCCAATTGTGTTCTTTCTTATACTCAAACTACTCTAAGAGAGGCCGTAAATGGCCACTGCGGCCTAAGTTTAATACATTTTAACTTAGCAATTTTTGTCTAAGTTTCAAAGTCTCTCTAACCCAAATATAAAATGAACTAAGGCCATAGTTGGTAATAGCTGCCTCAGGAAAAAAAAATTGTGAAGAGGCAGCAGTCTAGCACTGTGACCTTACAATTGAAGAGGCCACAGTTGAAATATTAGGGGTCTAGGTGGCAATTTTTTTTATCTTATCTCCTCCACGAAATGTGAAATTATTTCTATTCAAGAATCTAAACATGAGTTTCTTGATGCTTCAACTATTAGGTCCCTTGGTGGATAGCTTCTAACTAAATAGGTCAACTTGAACGATGTTAATACGTGCAGGAGTATTCTTCTAGGATTTAGAGCCTCTCTTTTTAATCTGGTTTTGGTTTATAAAATGAATTTTTTTTGTATTTTCAACCTTCACTGGATTGATTTCAACCAGCACCTAACGGAAGTTTCGGTTTACGAGCCTGCCACAACAGAACTCAGTCATGATTTCTGGGATGAATTCAATTCTTTTCTTGGTCGCATTAATGGCCTTTGGATTTTCTGTAGTAATTTTAATGTCACTAGATTCGTTCATGAGCATCGGGGTAACCATGCACACTTCAATGAATCCTCCAGTTTTAATAATTGTATTAGGTCGTTGAATCTCATCGATCTCCACATTAATGATCATTGGTTCACTTGGTCTTTTTATCCCTGTTTCCGCCAATACGTATTTTCTATGTATTTTCGGTATTTCAATTTTTGTAAATTATTTTTCCACTTTCAAATTCTTCTTGTTAAAATGTATTATTGGATCTTCTATTAAAGTCTATTTTTAATCAATAATTTTATTTGTAACTAGTTTCCAATGATTTTCTTATTGTAATACGAATCTTATTATTAATATTATTATTATGACTTTGATACATGTTATGATTATTATTATTATTGTTACTATCATTATTATTGTTTCTGTTATTATCATTATTATTAGTATTATTAGTATTAACTATTATTATTATTGTTGTTGTTTCTTGATTGTTTATTAAAAAATTAATTCTATTCATTAATCGTATTTGCAGTTATTTTTAAATAGTTTTCATATAATCCTATTTTTATATATGACCTTGTTATTGTTATTGTTATTGTTATTGTTATTGTTATTAATTATCATTATCACTTTAAAATTTTATTGTATTTGTCAGTATTTGAGTATTAACTCAATGTATACTATTTGATCATTGTACTATTGTATTACTAATTATTATAATTGATTTAATTATTTACTTAACCTAGATCCTAATTGTTTTCCCTACTGGATTTAAACCCTTTAACTGATCTATAACCCAATACCCTATAGCCCATTATCTTATTGGATATCAACCTGTTTACCCAATAACCCGTTTACCCCCTTAAACCTAATTCATCTCTTATTTAATCCCCTCCTTAACCCTACCCCTAATCACTATTTAACCGAATCACCTTTTCTAATCCAATCGCCAACTTCATCCCCTACCTCCCGACTCCTCTCTCTCTCCCGTCTGCACATGTCGACCCCCCCCCCCGGATCACCCCCTCCGGCCTCCACCGTCCTGTGGTCCCCGTCCTGTCGCTCGACCACCTCCCTGCTCCAAACCCATCAGCGATTCTCATCCCCAACCCATCCTCTGCGAAGACCACGCTAGCAACCTCTGTGGCATCCCGATGCTGCCACCGCTCGCCTCCGACCTCGACTGTCTGCCTCCCTCACCACAGTCATGACCACCCATCATTGTCCCTGTCCTCGACCACCAGTCGAACCACCACCATCATCTCCTCTATTTTCCCCTCCAAAAACAAAGTGACCTCGACTATCGACCACACCCCCGTCGCTCCCCCACGTCGACTCCATTGCCCGTCGCCACCCAATTGAGCCCCTTCGACTCAGCCACTGTCTCCTCGCCGCACCACCACTGTCTTTACCGCTGTCAGAGCCGAAGGCCATTAGTGTTGCTATTTGATTAAGAGATTCTTGATCGTTTGAATCCTGGCCGTCCGATCTCCTCTTGATCATCACAATCATGATGATCATCTATTTTTTTTATTGCAATCGTTCGATCGATCGATCTTGATCATCATCATCATCATCATTATCACGGAGATCTGGACCGTTGATCATCATGATCATCATCAAGATCCGTGCCGATCCGTCCGATCGTTGTTTGATCATCAACATTAAGATCCGTGCCCGATCATGATCATCTCATCAAGATTCTCTTGGTTCGCCATCGTCGCCGTGTGCCGGGAGCTGTTCCCGTTATTCTTTTCTCTTCATAATCGTCTCCACCAAGGCAAGTAACTTGTATAATATTTTGTTTGTATACAAGTACAAAATACCGCATGTAGTCATGCTCTCGTTCTTGTGTTCGTTCTCATGATGATCCCTTGATAAATCTTGATTCCTTTCGTTTGATCCATCCGTAGTCATGACCCATCATATAAGTTGTCACACACACTGAGTGAAAATATAGATAGACTCTTGCTATGTATATCCTCTTTCGTGATTCATGCATGGTATGTTGTGTATGTGTTACATGCTTGGTGTACTAGATATGTTATGCCGTAGTAGACTTGTTAATAACCATGCCATGTTGATTTGAATATCTAATACATCATGTTTTGCATTATAATCTAATTTGGATCTTTTGTAGATGAGTTGTTTGATTAAATGCATGAAAGAACTTTCGTTTTGCTGCTGCCCCGATGTTATATTTTGAATGCGGGTTTCGGGTCTAATGGGCTGTATTTTTATATCTCTCTTTAGGGTTTCTTTGGGGTATATATATAGATGTGAATGTGAAATCTAGAGGGAGATCTTGGAGGCTAGATTAAGAAAAGAAGATCTTGAAGAGAAAGAGATTGAAGAAGAGGGAACTTAACGACTTCAAACAACAACAACAATAAAACAAGTTCTTTCTTCTCTTCTCATTTTCATTTTGCAATGAAATACTATGTTTGTTAGTTGCAAAATCATTATGAAATAATTTTATTTTTCTAGGGCTTGGATGTATCCTAGTTTTGAGAAAACAATTTCAATTCCATATTATTTTTCTATTTTTCCACGGTTGTGTGTTTGATTCTTGTTCTTAATGCTTACAATTGTTTACCCAATTTTTGTATGATTTATTGGATCATGGAGAGACCGAAAGGTAATTTGTGATTTAGAACTATAGAATTAACCATCATTGATTGAGCGAAATTAGAGATAATTTATCACGATTGATGTGACTATAAAGAAATCCATAGAACTTAATGAGTTTTTAATTAATTAAATTTGCATAGCAATATGACAAACTGTTAGTTGGAGATATTTTTGTTGTTGTTCGAGAGAAAACATTGAATAATTAGGAGATTTGATCTACAACTTGGAAAAGTAAAATTTGTTATTACATGGAATTATGAATTGTGTGGGATAAAGTAGGTAAAATCAAAAGCCCAAGAATTAGTTTTGCTATTAACAAACAACAAAATTTTAGATTTTCATTATTCTTAATTAGTTTAGTTCTTTCCTTAATTTAATTTAGTTTAGTTGCTATTTCTATTATATTTTCGGTTTTCCAAATAGTAGTTAATCTAGTCAATTTCAGTACTCAATAAAATAATTAGTCCTTTTGGATTCGACACTCTTTTCACTTATCTATACTACTTGTTGCGATTTTGTACACTTGCAAATAATCACATCAAGTTTTTGGCGCCGTTGCTGGGGACTAATTATTCTTTTATTGATATTGATAATTGCTAGATTGTTACTAATTTGGATTAATCTTATTTTTTTTATTTTTTTTATTTTTTTTATTTTTAGTTTTTATTTTTTAGTTTTTCTATTTTTTAATAGCTATATTTAAGGACATAGAAGTGTATCACAATGGCAAATAATGAACAAGACTTTGAGAGACTATGCTATGCCCTCATTTAATGGAGCAACATCAAGCATAAAGTGGCTGGTTATTGAAGCTAACAATTTTGAGATTAAACCAGCGATCATTCAAATGATTCAACAGACCGTTCAATTTGGAGAAGTATTGCACAAGGATCCTAATGTTCACATTGTAAACTTTCTAGAAATTTGTGACACTTTCAAGCACTATGGAGTATCAGATGATGGAATTCAATTGAGACTCTTTCCTTTTTCACTAAGAGATAAGGCTTGGCTTGGCTAAATTTTCTACCACCGTGTGCAATTACTACTTGGGAGGGACTTGCATAAAAATTTCTAGCTAAGTATTTTCCGCTGACAAAGAAAGAGAAGCTAAGGAATGACCTTACCACATTCACTCAATTTGAGACTGAGTCTTGGTATGATGCATGGGAGACGTATAAAGAGTTATTGACAAAGTGTCCTCATCATAAACTACTGAAATGGTTGCAGATTCAAATATTCTATAATGGTTTGGGGGTTACAAATCGATCTATGGTAGATGCAGCAGCTGGAGGTGCACTAATGAGCAAAACTCACGAAGCAGCCTATGAACTTTTAGAGGAGATGGCATCCAACAATTACCAATGGTCTTCAGAGAGAACAATGCTACAAAAAGCAGCTGGAATCACTACTAATCGGAATGGATATAACGGCGTATCTATTCCGGCGTCTATGCCCAAACGCCGCGATAGATCGCCATTATAATATTTTTTTTAATAGCTTTGATCTATGACGGCGGTGCTATATTACGCCGTTAGATATATAATATATAACGGCAGTTTTATAGACACCGCCGTTATAGACCAAACAGCTATTCGCCTATTCCGTTTTTGAGCAGCTGCCGCCTGCCGAATATTTCCTCCCGCTCCACTCTTCATTCCCCCCCCCCCCCCAAAAAAAAACGTATACTTCTAACCCTAACTAATCCAGCGCCGCTTACAGATCCGTCTCCAAAATCTCTCTCTCTCTCTCTCTCCCTAACCAGTCGACCTCTTCGGCGCCATCTTCCCCTCTCCCCACACGGCTTCGTCCCCGCCGTCCCCCATCGCCAACACCCCTGTATCCGCTGTCCTCGATGCCATCGTCGTCTCCAGCACCCGTCGCCCCCGTCGCCGTCGTCGCCCCCATCTACAAAACCCTAACTCCAACTTGTTGTCGCTGTCGTCGTCTCATGCCCGAAGCCCTCGTCTCCTCTCCTTTCCTCTTCGTTTCCCAATCCTGATGCAGGAGCTGACTAGATTGGGAACATGAGATGGAAGGAGACTAATTCAATCATGGGATTGCTGTGTTTTGGTATGGATGTCCTTCATACTATCTGCAGAAGTATCGTAACTGTCTGTGGTCCATGCATTTTATTGAGTTTTCCTTTGATTTATCTTATCGGAATTGTTGGATTTTTTCTTTTGCTTTGCAGAGCATCTTATTTGAAACTAATGTACACCAAACTGGCTGGCATATGGCCAGGTTAAGCTACAGTTTGTAAGTGAGAAGCTGGGGGTAAGTGATTATGTTCAATACTTTTCTGTAATTTGGGTTACTTCATTCTCGTTTCTCAGCAGTATCTGAGAACTGAATGCTGTTACTGGTGTTCTTAACTTCATGTTGTTTTTATTTATTTTGAAGTTTCTTCATAATAAATTTGTTTTTATTTATTTTGAATCCAATGTACGTAGTTATATAATAAATTTGTAAGAACTCCATCTTTTAGAACTAGTTTAGCAGAATTGAGGTTTGTAACATGGTTGATAAAACTTTAAATAATCTTGTATCATGTAATGTGGTCTGTGCAATTAACCCAAATGCCAACTCAGTTCTTCAGTATATTTGTTTACACCACTTGTTCTTCTTGTTTACTTTGTTGAAATTTCAGGAAGCTTCAAAAAATATTAGGAAAATATGCAACCACTCGTTGAAGGAATGAGAATTTTCTCATATTGAGGTTTGTGTCTCCACTCTCATATTGTTCTATGTTTTCTATTCCCTCTTTATTAATATAGTGCTTAGCTTATATAGTTTAACATTCTCTAGTGCTTATCAAACATAGTAATGCAAACATGACAAAATAGCAATGCACACTAAGGTGATGTTATAGGTACTCATGTTTGGTACATAAAGTGGACTGATCAACAATAATTAATTTTATGACTACTAGGTAGGATGCAGTAGCTTATAGCATTATAAATCCATTGAGGACTACTCAAATTTTGATAGAAGCTTTCTATATATGTCAGCTTGAAATTATATATGGATTAGTATTCAATTCTTTAGCCTGGAACCACAAAGAAAAGTGTGTGAACTATTTGGTATAGTCATTGATCTTGGAGGAGTGGGTAGTAAAGCTGCTTCTATGCTTTTAAGAACAGGAGTTGGAAGGCTCCTCCTTGTGGATTTTGATCAGGTTCTTTCTTTTAACCCTGTACTGAGCATCTTAGATGAATTTAGATTTGCAAATCCTTCATTTGTAACGAGTAAACATCCAACCTACAAGTTTTTATGATATTTACCATGTTTATCCATTCTACAAGAGTCCTTCCATTTCCAATAATTCTTCTTTTATCAGAGTGACTAATTAAGAAATATGTGAAATTGTTTTTGTTCCCGTGAATGCTTAGTCTGCAATTCATATAATTTTTTTTCCTACTTGATAGTACATTCATGTGTAATCATAATGCTCTTCTTCCTATACACGCAACAAGTGTTACTTTGATCCAAGAAACATGTAAGATCTGAATGCACAATCACTAATTTCGTTGTGATTTTCTAAATGACCGATGCACTTCTACAAGAAATGAGGAAAGTGTATTCCACTTTTTCATGAAGTTATTTGTATCATTACAGGGAGATGATAGTGAATGGGTGACAGTAGAATATAGCCACCCCAATCCATCACCTGATGACTGGATAGGCATTTTCTCTCCTACAAACTTCAAGTAAGAGTAGTTTGTTTACAAGGAACTGGAAAATTTCTTGAGCTCATTCTCTTAAGATAAAGAAAGGACAAGTTATTTTTTGTGAAACTGTTAACTGAATCCTATAAATTAAAGGGGTTTCATATAATTTGATTTCTTGAAATCTCCGGTGCTTCTATCTGTGAATCAGAAAATAACAGGCACAATTCGCCCGCTTCTGTGTACTGATCCAATAAAGGTTGGCTCATTCTCAATTATTGTGATATTCGTATTCTTACTAATTACTGCTTCACACCTTTCTCATCTGCAGGCTCAATTTGCTATTTACCAAAATGTTAAGTATAATAAAATAGGGAAAGGAACTCTGAAGCTTCAACTAATCAATCAAAGGGCAGATTTCTCTTTTGCATTGTTTTCTGGTGGTTACTCAGATGTATGTTTCACCTAAAACTCTTCGTATTACTAATAAGAATTCTACTTCGCATGTCACATAAAGTAACTTTTGTATCAAGTTCGGTATTTTACTACAGTTTCTGATTGTCATTTTAAGAAAGATCCCAAATTAGGATTATTCTGTCAAAAGTAGTTTGATGCATAATCATGGTTTATAACTGAGTGATGGGCTTAAAAGATCGCAATATTTTTTAAAAGGTTATTTTTATTGTTATCCTATAATTTCTTTTCTTTTACCTTATGTGATTCCAAACCAGCTTATTAGTATATCTTTTATTGTGAATACAGTCGAAGCTGGTCACAACCTCCAATGAGATATATGATTAAGATAACATGAGCTAGATACATCATCATATTAACTGCGTATCAACACTAATTATCTCCATGTACATAATTTGTATATCTTAGGTTATGCATTCAGTGCTATATATATGTGTACTTCTGTCAGAATGTACTTATAAACATGTCTTGTTTCCTTTATTATCAATGAACTCTAGAGTTGCTAGTAAAATTAATTTGCATTGCTTTTATTTGGTTGTCTTTTAAACTTCTATATATGTCTCATAGTAGTTCATATTGGTTATATAGTTATGACCCTGTGAAAATTGGACTGACATGGTTTCAATCACAGGTATTTGGTTCTTGTGCATCTACCTCTAGTCGTACATCCTAACCGGATGTGTTCAAGATGCAAGCCAAGATGCAGGAAGAGATTGACGGCTTGAAAGATATGATTGTTTCTTTAATCTCCCAACAAAACCAGAACTCTAACAATCCAGTACATGGAACTGTAAGTATTCAGCAATATTTTATGATATTAGTATGAAATTTAACTATTGCATTTTACTTGTGTGGTGCCTAGTGTAGTGAATAATCTAATAAATGACACTATTGTGAATTATACAGAGCCAGCGAATTCTATCGACTTCTAGTCACGCACATACATCTGGGCAAAATATTAGTGGGAATCAAAGCAATGCCGAGCCGCTTCAGTAGACTTTGCCATTGTTGAGTTAAATTTGGACTTTAGTCTTTTTATATTTTGTTGAAACTGAATTTATGCTTTGTTAAAGAAATTGATGTATAACAAGTATATTTTTAACTCTTCGTATGGCCATTTTTAGACAAGTAATTATTGTTTATTGTGGTCCATAATTATATAGTTGTTTATTATGCTGCTATTAGTGTTTTTAAGATTTGAACGTTCAAATTTGATATGACTACAGATATTTTGAATTTGTGACATTTTTTAAATAGTGGGTGTTACCGCTGATTTCGGTGTGGGGGTAAACAGATAGAATTTGTGGGTCCGAGGAAAACCTGAACAGCTGACTCGGCCTTCTTGCTCCTGCCGCAACCTGCAAGGAAGTGCGAGACACCGGGGTTGATTCCGGCGACGCACCCTCCGACGCTCTTGTCAGTAATCAGCAAAAGATTAAGAAAGAGCTTTAGTGGTGAAAAAGTGATTAACCTGGTCTTGGTGGTAGAGGGGCTGTATTTATAGTCGCCTTTGGAATGATTTGGGGCCTGATTTCCTGCCTAACAGATAGGAGGAAAATCCTCTTATTCTGTTTTTGGGAAGTTAGCCCCTGATTCCCTGGTGAGAGCCAATCAGGTTTATTAATTTGATTTGATCAAATCAGTGGCCTGATTCTCCTCTCTTGGTGGATCGGGCTTGTATCGGGTCGGGACCCATGCCCGGTTGAAGCGGATCTGTTCGCGGGTGGTTGGTCCTGTGAGAAGGAGGCCCAATACCCGTTTTGGATCCATCTGTATGTGAAATTACTTTTTTACCCCCATGCTTCAGGATTCGTGCTCGATCTGGACGGTTCCGATTTAACCCCATTTTTAGCCATATCACGAGCCCCCCACTCCTAAAGGCTGAGCGTGATCAGACTTTGAGGAGTAGTTCAGCTGTCTCAGTGGCTGGTGGAGTTGTATCGGAGTCCAAATGTGGGATTTCGAATCTAGAAAGGGGGTAATAAGGTAATTTTTGATGCGGTGAGCTGCTCTTGAGCTGAGTTGGGTATCTGATAGTCTTTTATCTACTTTTTTCGAAGTACTTGTTTAATTCTGCGATGTGTTTGCTAATCGTTCGGGGACTTTAGCGGTGCATTCGGGGTAATAATTGTTCGCTCCGGGGTCCGAAAGCGTGTCCCCGAATTTTCAATTATTTCCCAGGATTTTTAGCTAATTTCCCGAATTTTTAGCAATTTTTTCGCAAATTTTAAACAAATAAAACGATTAAAATAAATAAAAAATGATTTAAATACCGATTAATGGCGTGGCTTGATCTGAGCCATTGATCATGGGCGAGCACAAATTTCGGAAGGATCTGACGGCTGTCGTAGCTCAGCAGCGTTTTTCTCCATTTTCGAGCTCGGAAAGGCACTTGCTCGGCTGCCGACCGGACTACTAGGGGGGTTCGGCGTTCCGAGCGACGTGGCGCAATCTGAGCCATCGGATGGTGGCACGTTTTCCAAGAAAACGCTATCTTGTCTTTTAGCGCACGTGGCGCAATCTGGACCGTTCATCGTCAGGAGCACGAATTTCTGAGAGATCGAACGGTCGCGATTGATCGGTGTCGTTTTTTCTCCATTTACGAGCTCGGAAAGGCACTTGCTCGGACGCCGACCGAAGGCAGTGGTGTTCGGCAGGTCGAGCGACGTGGCGTTATCTGAGCTGTCGGATGTTGGCGCGTATCTCGAGACGGGCGCAGCTCCCAAGGAAACACTATCTTGTCTTTTAGTGCTCTCGGCGAAATCTGGGCCGTCGGATTGAGATCAGACGCGAAAGTTGAGGGGAAAGTGGTTTTTTCCCCGTTTACGAGCTCGGAAAGGCACTTGCTCGGACGCCGACCGAAGACTTGTGGTTTCTGGCAATCCGGGATGGTCCTGTTCTCAATGGTATTAATTGTTCTCCGGGACTTGCGCGGCGTTCCGCCTTCCCAATGTCATTAAGGATAAGTCCCTTAATTAACACGCGGCATTTCAACTTCCGAGGGTCATAATGACTGGTTCTTGAAGGTTGGCTATAAGTACTCCACTTCCTTTGCCATTTCTGTCACAATCAACATAGAGTTTCAGACCTCGGGGGTACTTAGCCTTGGGTAGTTTCTCTCTTGAGGTCCGGAGAGGTGGTCGCCCTTCTACCTGGTTTTCCCTTTGTTCTTGACGGCCCCAAAGTGGATGTCAGGAGTGAGGGGGGAACGAGGTAGTAGTGGTGACGACCGTAGTTCGGATCCGAGGGAGGATTTACTTCGGGAGGACGGGTGGTCGCCTTGTTGTCTTGTTGTTTCCCCATTCCTCACTGCTCCGGAAGGGGGTGTTAGGAGTGGGGAGCAATAAGACAGTAGGGTCGACGGCAGTAGTCCGGACCCGGGGTGTGGGCCACTTTGGAAGGACGGGTGGTCATTCTCTCACCAAGATCTTCTGCTTTCTTTGGTGGCTCCAAAGCGAGCGTCGGAGCGAGCGGAGGTCTTGGCGAGAGAGTGACGATCCATGTCCGATGCTGATCTCCAGGCCATCCGAGTCCGTTTGTTGCAACTGCGAAGGCGCCGCTGTCAGAGCCCTCTGACAGACCGGACTTTCCAGTCGTAACCAACCAGCTCGGAATGGTGCGCTTCATCATGAGTTGCAGCTCGGGCTTTTGGACCGTCCGAGCCTGTTGTTAGCAACTGTGAGGGCGCTGCGGTTAGAGCTCTCTGGCAAGCCGCGCCTTCCAGTTGCAAACAACTGGCTCGGAATGGTGCATTTCTCCCGATCCCTGAGTGTGGATGGGTCCCCTCTCATCTCTGTCTTCCTTCCGGGCTGATGGCTTCTGATGGACGTCAGCCCGGGGGAGTTAGAGACGAGAGGATTGTCGATCTGTTTCTGACCGGGGCCCGTGGGTTGGTAGGATACCAGCCGAACCACGGGACCTGGGGGGCGCTTGCCGAAGGCAGCGCCTCAAAACTGAATCAAAATTTTACTGCCTTTCTTGGGCGTAGGTGAGGCATCCGAAGGTTCGATAGTCCGAGCGACGCGGCGTAATCAGAGCCGTTCGACGCTGGCGCGTATCTCCAGACGGGCGCGTTTCTCGAGAAAACACTATCTTGTCGTGTAGTGTTCTTGATGAGATCTGGGCCGTCTGATTGAGATCACGCACGAGTATTGAGGAGAAAGTGAGTTTTCTCCGTTTACGCGCTCGGAAAGGCACTTGCACGGATTCCGACCGGACCCTGTGGCCGTAACGTAAGTTTCGCTTGCAGCTCGGATACAGATCCCCTGGTGCCGAGCTAGCTAACTTGGTGATGGAGACAGCGGTTGTGGGCCTTCGCGATGTTTCGAGAGCGGCCCAAAAGTCGCTTTGGGAGTCCAAGGGACGTCCCGTTTTCACTATAAATCTTCACCCCCCCTAGACCAAGTCTCACTTTTCGTTTTTACTCTCTCTCCTCAGTTTTTACTTTGCTGGGAAGTTTTCTGCTCTCTGGCGGTGTTGCTGGCTGTCGCGGTAGCATTTGTAGACTCCGGCGAACTCTCCGACCGTACACATCACTTCAAGGTCAGTTTCTATCCCTTCTCTCTTTGAAATGGTTAAGATCACTGAGACCCCCGCCTCGGAACAAACCGTTGGCCGAGGGGATAAAGGGAAGGGTGTGGCGGAGCCGAGCGAGCAGGAGGTCGTTCGCCCGGATAGAGAAGGCGATGTGGCCGAGCGGCCTAGGGAGGTTGAGGCCCCGTCCCGGAAGGACAAGGCCGTGGTCACCATTGTGGAGACGCCGAAGAGGGCCGGGGCGTTCGGTCGGCAGCCCATTGTCTTGTCGAGTGTGGGCGGCGTTCGGGACTACGCTGATGACGTCCTGGAGAAAGTGACTCAGGGTACAGCCCCACTGGTGGAGGAGAATGAGCCGAGGGAAGTTTCCGAGGTGGACCATGCTATCTCGTCGCTCACCGAGGATGACCTTCGGATGATCCGAGAGGGATTCCGGATCCCGCTAGAGTATGTCCTGCTTCTCCCTGGGCCGGGTTTTCGAGCAAACACGAGCTGTTCGCCAGACGTGTGTGTCTTCCCGGTCGATTCCCTTATCGCCGGACTCCGCTTTCCCCTCCATCCGTTCGTGGTCGAGGTCTTGGTTTTCTACTGTCTGAGTCCTGCTCAGCTGGCGCCGAACACATGGAGGCACGTTACAGCCTTCGTCCTTCGATGCCAAGAGGTTGGCGCTAAGCCGAGCATGTTCCTCTTCCGTAATCTTTACCGACCCTGCCAGCCGAGGAAAGAAGAACAGAGGTTCTACCTGTCGCCCCGGCCGGGCGTGAAACTGATCGAGAATCCGGACTCGATCAAACACTGGAAGACAAAGTACTTCCTCGTCCGATCCCTGACGCCGTGGGTGATACCGGCTGTTTGGGAGACGGAGGCCTGCCCAAGCGCACCAAGAAGGAGGTGCCACTGAACGAGGGAGAGGCCGAGGTCCGGAGGAGGCTCCTCGCTTTGCCAACCATGAGTTGGAAAGATATTACAGAGGAGGATCTGTTCCGTGGGGGTCTCAGTCCGATTGACCCTCGTACGCTTCTGGTATTTATACTTATTGTTTAAAGCTCATGAAGATTTATCTAAGTTCTTTCATTCGGCTTTTGCAGAGACGATGAAGATGGACTACAGGGCTCTGATGGCGAAGGGTCGTTCGGAGCAGGAGAAGAAGAAGAGGTCGGCGGCGGAGACTCAGGAGAGCCGGCCCGCGAAGAAGCCTTCGGTCGCGAAGACCGCCGAGCAGCCGAAGGTCATGGTCCCTGACCCTGCGGAGGTCCAGGTCCTCAACCCGCCCTCCCCGGATGCGCCGACACCGACCCCGAAGGGGGACGCTCCCGGTCCGTCGATCGGCACGTTCGGCGTGACGGAGGTGTTGTCCCTCCAAGTTCCGCCCCTGACTGCCGAGGCGGAGAAGATCCTGACCGAGCGTCACAAATAGATCTTCGTCCCCGACTGGCAAGTCATGCAGGTCGACGGCTTCTTGGGCGATGGCAACATCTGTATGGAGGCCGTGAAGCATCTGCCGACCCCGAAGGACCGAGCCACCCTGAAGGCCGGGCAAGCAGGGGACGCCGTGATGCAGATCGCTCGGAACACTATGTCGGTAAGTTGGTCGGGCTCTTTCTCCTTTTTTTTTGTACCAAGTATTTGGGTTCGGATTTTAATCCGTCGCTCTTTTTCAGACCCTCTGCCACTTCAACTTCCTGGTCGAGGTGATGGCGAGCAAGGAGCAGGAGAAGGAACGGGAGAGGGCGGAGCGCGTCAAGGTTACGCAGCGGCTCGATGCCGAGCAGCTCCTCTCGACGAAGAGGGCTGACGAGGTGAAGGGGTTGGAGGGGCAGCTGGCCAAGTCCATTCAGCTGTCGAAGGACACGACGGCTAAACTTGAGGCCGCGGAGAAGGAGGTCGCCGAACTGAAGGAGGCCTTGGCTACCGCTCGGTCGGAGGCGGAGAAGATCCAGAGGAGGGCCGAGAGGACCCAGGCCAAGCACCAGAAGAAGGTGAAGAGGGTGAAGAAGGCCGTGCAGGAGGAGGCTGCTCAGCATATGCTCCAGAACATGGAGGAGGCCTATGGTCGAGCGCTGACCCACATAGCCGCCAGGAACCCGGGCTTCGACATCTCCTCCTACCACTTTTACGACCCCGTGGAAGGGGAGGAGGGCGTGCCCGAGGGGATGCTCGGGCCTGTGGGAGAGACGGAAGTCGTCGAGGGTCCTGCGGGGTCCGAGGTCGAGGGGGAGAAGGTGGACGGCTCCGAGGAGGAGAGCTGGAGCGAAGGTGAAGGCGAGGACGGTGGCGAGGACAAGACCGAGGGGTCGACGGACCCGAGCGGCAAAAAGGTCGACCCCTGACTCGGTTGTCTTCTTTTTTGTCTTTTTTCTTTTGTAAGCCTAACCGCGGACTGGCCACCGCTAGTGTAAAGCTTTCACTTTGATTTTGAAATGAAAATATTTTGTTTGGCCAAAATTTGTCCAAGTGTTGAGCTTCGGATTTGTGTGTGACTAGCCGTAGATGTTTCCGAGTGTTGGGTATCGGATTTATCTCTACTTTTCAGGTGAAGTTCGTCCGGTCACGGAGCTCGTCTGCCTCCGGAAGGAGTTGGCCAAAATGAAACGTGAGCTCAAGGACAGCCGACAGAGGCGGTTTCTTCTGCTCGGCCAGGCGGAGGAGGTGAAGGCAGTTCTACGGAGGCAGTGCCGCGAGCTGTATCAGCTGCGGAAGCACTACCCAGCCCCTTGTCCCGAAGGGGAAGTCGAGCGGCTCTGCGGGGAGCTAACCGCCGCCGAGCAGAGGAATGCCGATCTTCTGGCAGAGGTCCGACACTTGGAATTGGCGGAGAGGGAACGCTCGGCGGAAGCAGTGAAGCTGGCCTCCGAGCTGGAGAAGGCGTTGGCCGAGCGCAAGAGGCTAGTGGCCGACGTCGACAGGCTCAGAAGGATCACGATAGATAGGGGAATTGAGGTCACCCACTTCCGTCGGCTCGCTGCCGAAGGTGCTAATGCCTCCGGCTCGTCAAGGCCTTCTCGCCCGATGAAGTCGGCGAGGGACGACGTTCTTAAAGACAGGATTGTCGAATTGGAGGAGGAGATCGCGTCGCTCAAGCCTGCGCCGGAGAGGGCTAACGTTCGCAGTACTTCATGCACCCGCGAAGAAAGTGAGAAGGGGATTACGTTTTATGAGCTTGCGACACGCTCGCCTATGACCAGGCGGAGTCCGGCTGACGCGCAGAGCAGCGCGGCTGTCTCGTCCAGCGGGGCCTCGGCAGGTGCCGTGGTCAGGGCTAGCAGCGAAGGGGGGTCGCGCTTCGTTGGTTTAGGATCGAGCTCGGAGGGCAGACCTCGTCGTTCTCGCGTATCCCTAAACCGAAGCATTCCCCTTCCGAGAAGATCTTGACCTTGTTGTTTTTTACTTCCGTTGATTGTTGTAAAGTTTAATTGTAGGGTCGGTTCGGCCCTTTGTAACACCATTACATCTGAATGTGAATTTTGACAGTTTCCTTAGAACGTTTTGAAAGTGTGTTGGACTTCGGCGGCGTATTGAACTTGCGTTATTCTCTTTCCCTTCTTTTCAGCTCATCGTGATGATCCATAGCTCGGACTCCGACCGTTCAAATGATGGCACCGAATCCGGGGGCACCTCTGGAACGGTGGTTCTGAGCCCCAGGAGCGCCGATCTGAAGTTACGCCGAGCCGAGAGTGAGTGGGATCACCTTTCGTTGGTCCTCAGTCTCCGGGAAGCCGAGGTCCAACGCTTGGAGAATAAGATCGTCGAGCTGAGCCCCACAGGAGAGGATGACGACTCGCAGACCGCATTCAGCAACGCTCTTCGGGTCAAAAGCATTCGGCACATTCAGTCGAAGATTATTGCCGAGCGGGATGACTTGCTCTCGGAGATGCGGTACTTGCGGGCTGTAATGGCGAAGTTCCGGGGTGATGCAGAGGAGCTGTCAGCCGAGGAGGACGAGCGGTCGGCCGAAGAATTCAGTGAAGATATTTCTTTTTGAACACTAAGTGTTGTTGGTCGGAATTGTATCTTGCTTGCGAACATTTTGTAACTATGGGACGGATGTGCTTTGTATTCCGGCCTGGCTGTTTAATAAAATATTTTTTATTGCTCTGCGCTTTTGTCTTGTTTATGGCTGTGTTTTCTGCGCCGAGGTCTTAGAACCGAACATGTCGGTTTCGTCGGTGAGGTTGTTGGACTGAGCTGGCCACTATATGTGTAGCATTCTGTCGTTTAGCGACTTTGCCGGGGTGCGGCACGAACTCCCAGGCGGCTCTGTTCCTAAGAAAGTGCCATATTGTCGTTTAGCGTAGGTGGCAAGATCTGAGCCGCTGATTGTAAGCACGGATCTCGAGGCGGCTCAGCTCCCGAGAAAACGCTATCTTGTCGTTTTGCGCAGGTGGCGAGATCTGGGCCGTCTGATTGAGATCAAGCGCGAAAGTTGAGGAGAAGGGGAATTTTCTCCGTTTACGAGCTCGGAATGGCACTTGCTCGGCTGCCGACCGAAGGCAGGGAACTTTAATGAGTCGAGCGACGTGGCGCAACACGGACCGCTGGATGAATACGCGCATCTCGAGATGGGCGTAGCTCCCAAGAAAACACTATCTTGTCTTTTAGTGCTCTGGGCGAGATCTAGGCCGTCTGATTGAGATCAGGCGCGGAAGTTGAGGAGAAGGTGAATTTTCTCCGTTTACGGGCTCGGAATGGCACTTGCTCGGACTCCGATCGAAGGGTAGGTCCATCCTCCTTGTTTTCCCCCGTTTCCGTGACGAGGATCGGACTGAATGTGAGCCGAGCGCTCGCCACAACGTAGGGGATTTCCGGAAGGCAATCTTTAGGGCAGGAATTTAACCAAGTGTTTGCCCTCGGGGTTGTCGCGGAGTTCGACGGCTGTGGGAGCAATTCCGAACGGCGATCTACCCCTGGTTCGTCCGGAGACGAGCCGAGGAGGTAAAGTCGAGCCGAGTGTTGGACTCCGAACCATCGGTATAGTTCAACGGCTGTGGGAGCAATTCCGAACGGCGATCTACCCCTGGTTCGTCAGGAGACGAGCCGAGGAGGTAAAGTCGAGCCGAGTGTTGGACTCCGAACCATCGGTATAGTTCAACGGCTGTGGGAGCAATTCCGAACGGCGATCTACCCGTGGTTCGTCCGGAGACGAGCCGAGGAGGTAAAGTCGAGCCGAGTGTTGGACTCCGAACCATCGGTATAGTTCAACGGCTGTGGGAGCAATTTCGAACGGCGATCTACCCCTGGTTCGTCCGGAGACGAGCCGAGGAGGTAAAGTCGAGCCGAGTGTTGGACTCCGAACCATCGGTATAGTTCAACGGCTGTGGGAGCAGTTCGGAACGGCGGTCCGCCTCTAGTCCGTCCGGGGACGAACTGAGGGAATGAAGCCGAGCCGAACGTGGACTCCAAACCATTGGTTGAGATCATAACATAAAACGCAGGTGATAAGAGGGGAGATTGACATGCTTATTTACAAACATAACAGAGCTTTCTTTATTGATACTTGACGGCGAACCGTTTTACATAATACAATTTGAGAAAAAATGGGTTACAAGTTGGAGAGGAATGGTTCGACACCTCGGATTACTTAGAGGGGCGCCGGAGCGCTCTCTTGGTATTTCAGGAGGTGGTCGGCATTCCAGGTCCTCGGAAGCTCTCTGCCATCCATGTCTTCGAGTCGGTATGCCCCAGGCCGAACAACTCTTGTGATCCGGTACGGCCCTTCCCAATTCGGAGCTAGCTTGCTCCTCTGACTGGGGAGGGATATGGCTAGCTTTCTCAATACCAAATCTCCTTGCTCAAGGTTGGCGGGTCGGACCTTCTTGTTGTACGCTAGCTCGACCCTCCTTCTGTAATTCTGTTGCCGAATCGATGCCCTTTCCCTCAGTTCATCTATCAGGTCCAAGTTTCCCCTGAGGTCCCTGGCATTCTACGCTTCGTCATAGGCCACGAGCCGAGGGGAAGGTATTCCGACCTCGAGGGGTATCACGGCCTCGGCCCCATAAGTAAGGTTGAAAGGGGACTCTCCGGTGGGTGTCCGCTTGTTCGTGCGGTAGTTCCACAACACATTAGGGAGTTGGTCGACCCACAATCCTTTGGAGCACTTGTCCAACCTCTTCTTGATTCCTGCGAGGATCTGCTTATTAGCGTTCTCGGCCTGCCCATTCGACTGAGGGTGTGAGACGGACGAGAAGCGCTGTTGAATGACGAGGTCGTCGCATAGGGCTCGGAATGCCGTGCCAGTGAACTGAGTCCCATTGTCCGTCACGAGGACGCGGGGGATGCCGAATCTGCATATGATATTCTTCCAGAAGAACTGCACCACTTTGCTCTCGGTTATCGTGGCGAGGGGCTCGGCCTCGACCCACTTCGAGAAGTAGTCGATGGCTACGACTAAAAACTTGAGCTGACCCGGAGCCGGTGGGAAAGGCCCTAGCAAGTCCATTCCCCACATCGCGAAGGGGATAGGGCTCGATAGGGAGGTGAGGTGGGCCTGAGGGAGGCGTCGGATGCTGGAGTGTCTCTGGCAGGAGCTGCACTGCCGAACATGTCGTTCGGCGTCTCGGAGAAGGGTCGGCCAGAAGTACCCATAGTTCAAAGCTTTCCGGGCCAAAGACCTGAATCCGGAGTGTGCCCCTCCGATGCCCTCATGAAGCTCCTGTAGGGCATATTCGGCCTGTTCCGGAGAGAGGCACCTTAGATAAGGTCAGCCAACTATTTGAGAGAAGGAGCGTTTGTATAAGACGCCCTCGATCAAGACATAGCGCTCGGCCCGAGTTCTGACTCGGCGTGCTTCTTTGGGATCCGGGGGCAGAACTCCGTCCCTCAAGAATTCTACCAGTGGTTTCATCCAATTGTCCTGTAGCATGACCGGTAATGACTCCACCGAGCCAGGTGTCTTGTCTTCGATGCTCGGTTTAGAGAGGACTTCAATCAGTACGGTCTGTTCGAGACCTTGTAGAGAAGACGAGGCTAACTTGGAGAGAGTGTCGGCTTGTGAGTTCTCCTCCCGGGGGACCCGTTGGATGATGGCTTCTTCGAATCGGCCCATGAGATCGCGAACTTTGGCGAGGTACTTCGCCATTCGCTCGTCCCGGGCCTCATATTCGCCCAAGACCTGGTTCACGACTAGCTGGGAATCACTGTGAATCCGAAGGCGCTGCACCCCAGCACTTCGTGCGAGTCCGAGACCAGCTATGAGTGCCTCGTACTCGACCTCGTTGTTCGAGGCTTTGAAGTTCATGCGGATCGCATACTGCAGGACGAAGCTGTCAGGACCGTTCAGGATGATGCCGGCGCCGCTTCCTTCGCTGCAAGAGGATCCGTCCACGAAGACTGTCCAAATGGGAGGCCCATTCGGGACGTGGCCGACCTCGGGGATGGTGGACTCTACGATTAAGTCGGCAAGAGCCTGTGCCTTAATTGCCATCCGAGGCTGATAGGAGATATCGTGCTGACTCAGCTCTATGGACCATTTCATCAGCCGACCCGAGGTCTCTGGCTTGTGGAGGATCTGCTTTAGGGGTTGATCGGTGAGGACAACGACCGAGTGAGATTGGAAGTAGGGCCGAAGCTTTCTCGCTGCCATGACGAGTGCGTAGGCTATCTTCTCTATCCTCAGATAGCAGAGCTCGGCGTCCCGAAGCACCTTGCTCACGTAGTAAATGGGCCTTTGGGTCCGGTCTTCTTCTCTTACCAAAACATCGCTCAAGGTCTGCTCGGAAGCGGCCAAGTAGATGAAGAGAGGCTCACCCGGGACTGGCTTACTGAGCAGAGGGGGGTTTACCAGATAGGCTTTCAGCTGGTCAAACGACTCCTGCTGTGCTTGGCCCCATTCAAATCCTTTAGCCCCCCGGAGTGCTTTGAAGAAGGGGAGGCACTTTTCCCCTGACTTGGAGAGGAACCGACCGATGGCTGCGAGCCGACCGGTGAGCTTCTGCACCTCCTTGACGTTCCGAGGCGGAGCCATGTCTAATATGGCTTTAATCTTCTCGGGGTTAGCTTCAATTCCCCGCTGGCTCACCATGAAACCGAGGAACTTGCCAGAGGAGACTCCGAACGCACACTTGTTCGGGTTTAGCCGCATGTTGTACTTCCTCAACACACCGAAGGCCTCCTGGAGGTCGGCTACGTGGTCAGTGCCGCGGATGCTCTTGACGAGCATGTCATCGACGTACACCTCCATGTTTCGGCCGATCTGATGCTGGAAAACCTTGTTGACAAGGCGCTGGTAGGTGGCGCCTGCATTCTTCAAACCGAACGGCATTACTCGATAGCAGTAGAGGCCTTGGTCGGTGACGAAGGAGGTCTTCGGGATGTCCGGAGGAAACATCCGGATTTGATTGTACCCCGAGAAGGCATCCATGAAGCTGAGGAGCTCATGGCCCGAGGTGGCGTCGATAAGGGTGTCGATGTTCGGGAGAGGGAAGGGATCCTTCGGACATGCCTTGTTGAGGTCGGTGAAGTCGATGCATATCCTCCACGAGCCATTAGACTTCTTGACCATTACGACATTCGACAGCCACTCGGGATAATTTACCTCCTGGATGAACTTGGCCTTCAGCAGCTTATCCACTTCCTCCTTGATTGCCTGCTGTCGCTCGGGAGCGAACTTTCGCCTCTTCTGCTGAACCGGTTTGCACCCCGGTTCGACGCTTAGGCGGTGGACGAGCAAGTCCTCGAAGATGCCGGGCATATCCGCGGCCGACCAAGCAAATAGGTCGCGGTTATCCCGGATGCATCTCACCAAGTTGGAGAACAGCACGGTCGGCAAGGACTTACTGACGAGGAATTTTCGGCTCGGATCCTCGTCGGAGAAGAGTACTTCTTCTAACTCGTCCGCTGGCTCGGACGTTGTGCGAGCCTTCGGCTCGGGGATCTCTAGTGTCTCGAGCGAGAGCACTGGCCCCCCGGTGGAAGTCATGTAGCACTTCCGAGCTGTTTCCTGGCTCCCCCTGACTTCCCCTACTCCCGAGCGAGTGGGGAACTTCATTTTCAAGTGGTATGCCGAGGGGACAGCCTCTAGAGCGGCTAGGCCGGGACGGCCTAGGATGACATTGTATGCTGCCGGGACGTCGACGACCATGAAGTCCATCGGCTCGGTCCGGGTAGTAGGGGTGCTTCCCGCAGTAACGTCTAGGGTTATCACCCCTTCGACGGTTACCGGGACCCCCGTGAACCCGTGGAGAGTGTAACCGGCCGGCTTGAGACGGTCTCGGGACAGCTGCAGGCCTTGGAAGGCCGAGAGGAATAGGATGTTGACCGAACTCCCATTGTCCACCAAAATCCTCTGCACCTTGAAGTTGGCCATGCGGAGGTCGATGACGAGGGCATCGCAATGGGGGGTTCGGACTCCCTCGAGGTCGGCATCGGAGAAAGACACAGGGACGCCGAGACCCTTCGGAGGAGGGGCACTGTGGACTGAGTTGACCACCCGGACGAAGGCCTTTCGGGAGGAATTAGAGGGGCCCCCCATTGGGCCTCCGTGGATCAGGTGCAGAACCCGTTCCTCCTCGAACTCGGGCATCTCCTCGCGCCGCTCGGAGCGCTTGTTAGCCCCCCGAGGGGGAGGAGAGTTCCGATCTGTCCGATCGTTAGCTTTCACGAACTTGGCCAACTGCCCCCTCCGAATGAGGGCTTCAATCTCATCTCTCAGAGCCCGGCAGTCGTTCGTGTCGTGCCCATGGTCTCGGTGGTAACGACACCACTTATCTTTGTTTCTCCTCTTCGCCTGGGTGTGCATCCTCGGGGCCGGAGGGATGATTCCCTCCTTCTCCACCTCCATGAGGATAGTAGAGACATTTGTGGTGAGGGGAGTGAACTTTTCGAACCTGAGGGGAGGGCGGCGCTGACCGCCCATGTCCTTCTGAGCTTTCTTGGACCCTTCTTTCCCTGTCGCCTTCCTCTTCGACCCAGCGGAGGGCCCCCCGAAGTTTGGGAGGGCTTCGGCCTCCTCTGCCCGGATGTATTTTTCGCACCTCAGGAGGAGGTCGGCGAAGTCTTGGGGGGGCTTTTTGGCCAGGGATGATCGGAGGTTGGCGTTAAGGACGTTCGACTGGAACGCCACGGTGGCCACGGACTGGTCTAAGGAAGCAATTGACCTGACTTCTGCGGTAAACCTCTTCACATAGTCCCGCAGCTTTTCTTCCTTCTCCTGCCGCAGGTTCAGTAGGGAAAGACTCGTCTTCTCGGCTCGCCGGCTACTCACGAAGTGAGTAATGAACAGTGTCTCAAACTGTTCGAAAGAGAAGATGGACGAAGGGGCGAGCCTGGAGTACCATTCCCGAGCCGACCCCCGGAGGGTGGCATGGAAGGTCCTGCAGAGCACCGCGTCAGAAGCTTGGTGGATCAGCATCAGGGTCTTGAAGCTCTCGACGTGGTCGACCGGGTCGGATTCCCCAGAGTATGTTTCAAACTGCGGCGGTTTGAAACTCCTCGGTATGTGGGCCTCCATGATCGATCGTGAGAAGGGCGGTCGGCTAGGACGGAAGGTTCCCGCTCGGGACTCATCCTCCCTGTCCATGCGGCCGATGCGTCTTTCCACCTCGTGGATGCGGCGGATGAGGGCGTCGTCCCTCCGCTGGTAATCATATGACCCCCCAGACTCCTCTTCATAGGAGGGGGAGCGTGGACTGCGGCGCCGGTACTCCTGGGACCGCCGAGGGCTCTGTTGCCGCTGCTGTCGGCTGGGAGCCGGGGAAGGACTCCGGGTTCGGCGCCGGGGACTGGGATCCCTGGGGGGCGTCGGAACCCTCTGAGCATTCTGGGCGTTCTGTCGGAGATTGAGGGCCTGCAGAACGGTCTCTTGAAACTGAAGGAACTCGGCTCGGCTGATGGGCATATCTCGGTCCCTCGGATGGCGCCGATCCCTGGGGGACCGGGACCTCCTCCTTCGGCGCTCAGGGGACGCCGCTCGGCCTCTGCGTTCCGGGGACCTTCTGCCGTCCCGACAACGTGGCGACCGCTCACCTTGACGCTGGCGGGAGGCTCCCTCTCGGGCCCGCCTCTCGTCGAGATGGGTACGGAGGTCGTCGTCCTTATGGCGGTTTTGGAGTGTGATGCGGAGGTCGGGGTGATGAGAAGCCATCGAGTCCGAGGACCCATTATGGACCGAGACGTGGCCCGGATTGAGAGGCTGCTTCTCCTTCCGACCGTTGTGACCGGACGGACCGTTGTTGGGCTGCTGCTTGGGAGGAGGAGGAGGAGGGACCTGCTGGGTCAGCGGAGGGAGGTCGGATTGAAGGACAGGATTGACCGGAGCTTCATTTGCCGGGTCGGTGGGGTTGCCCCCACGGTTCGACCCTCTGGATCTGTTCTTCTTCGGCGGTATGGCTGCAGAGGACGGCGGAGAATGGGCTGAGACTGTTCGTGTGGCGTTTCCCACAGACGGCGCCAATCTGTTACCGCTGATTTCGGTGTGGGGGTAAACAGATAGAATTTGTGGGTCCGAGGAAAACCTGAACAGCTGACTCGGCCTTCTTGCTCCTGCCGCAACCTGCAAGGAAGTGCGAGACACCGGGGTTGATTCCGGCGACGCACCCTCCGACGCTCTTGTCAGTAATCAGCAAAAGATTAAGAAAGAGCTTTAGTGGTGAAAAAGTGATTAACCTGGTCTTGGTGGTAGAGGGGCTGTATTTATAGTCGCCTTTGGAATGATTTGGGGCCTGATTTCCTGCCTAACAGATAGGAGGAAAATCCTCTTATTCTGTTTTTGGGAAGTTAGCCCCTGATTCCCTGGTGAGAGCCAATCAGGTTTATTAATTTGATTTGATCAAATCAGTGGCCTGATTCTCCTCTCTTGGTGGATCGGGCTTGTATCGGGTCGGGACCCATGCCCGGTTGAAGAGGATCTGTTCGCGGGTGGTTGGTCCTGTGAGAAGGAGGCCCAATACCCGTTTTGGATCCATCTGTATGTGAAATTACTTTTTTACCCCCATGCTTCAGGATTCGTGCTCGATCTGGACGGTTCCGATTTAACCCCATTTTTAGCCATATCAGTGGGAAAAACCCCGAAACCCCCTATCAATCCGTTTTGAGATAAATATGCCGGGAGGATCCACTAATCGTGGTGAATTATAAAAAAAAAAAGAACCAATCCCGGCGTTTAGGAACACCGACATAGCATATCGAAATGATTTAGAAAATATACGTGCATGTGTCTATCACGGCATTTATGAAGCGCTGTAATAGATCTACGACTTGTAACGACGTTTTAAACAAGCGCCTTAATAGACTGTAACGACGGTCTTTAAAAGCGCCGTAATAGACCTACGAATTGTAACGACGCTTTTTAAAAATGCCGCTATAGGGCTACGGGTTGTAACGGCGGTTTAAAAATGCGCCGTTACAAGTTGTACACATATAGCGGCATTTTTTAGAAGCGCTGGTATAGGCATCCAACCTACAATGGCGCTTTTCTAGAGCGCCGTTACAGATCATAGGCCTATAGCGGCGCCTTTTAAGACGCGCCGTTGTAGACCTATGGTCTGTAACGGCGCTGTAGAAAAGCACCGCGATAGGCCTATGATCTGTAACGACGGTCGATGCAACGGCGCTGCCCGCGGCAATAATTAAAACGCCGCTACCATCTATGGCGGCGTTTATAAGCGCCGCCATAGACAGAAAAAAACGCCGCTATAGACGTTCCGTTTAGTAGTGAATTTTTGAGCTTGATCCTATTACCACATTGACTGTACAAATTGATATTTTATCTAAACAATTAGGTAATATGAATGTTAATTCTATTCAAACTAATATTCTTTGTGATCATTGTGCAAGAAATCACCCAAGTATTGATTGCCAAGTGGGAAATCATTTTGCTCAATCAAATTTCAATCAAGCAAATTACGTGTTCAATTTCCAACATCAAAACAATCCTTACTCAAACACGTATAATCCAGGATGGAGGAACCAGCCCAATTTTGCATGGAACAACAATCAAGGAGGAATTAGACCACTTCAGAATTTTCAGCATCAAGAAAAGAAGCCGACACTTGAAGAGATGTTTATGCAATATATGCAGAAGACAGATTTAGCGATACAAAATAATATGGCTTTAATTCACAATCTTGAGGCTCAGATTGGTCAGATTTTAAATATTATTACAGAGAGAACTGCAGGAACCTTACCCAGTAACATAGTGACTAATCATAAAGAGCATGTCAATGCAATAATACTGAGAAGTGAGAGAACAATTGAGCATCCAAAAGAAGAAAATGCCGAACAAAATGTGGTTGAAAAGCAAGATGAGTTACAACAAATTTCGGAACAACAAACGCAGCAGGTGGCCAACCACCAAATTGAGAATTCTTAGAAAAGCAAAGAAGCTTCAAAACCCACGGTTTCCAGAGAGCTTAATTCTGAAACTTATCCTAATTCACCTTATGATCCACCTATTCCTTTTCCGCAAAGACTTAAAAAGAATAATCTTGATAATCAATTCTCTAAATTTTTAAGTATTTTAAAGAAATTGCATAACTCTAGATATAACTGAAACAATGAACATCGCGCGTCCATAATTTTAACATGGATTAGGGGAGCAATTCTGAACTTTTCACATTCCTTTTGTTTTTCTTTTTCCTTTCCTATTGAGGAAAATGTTAGATTCAAGTTTGGGGGAAGGGTTACAATTTTTTTAATATATATTTTATATATTTTTGAAAAGAAAAAACAAACCAAAGTATTGAAAATAGGCTTACCATTACACTTTTGAGTTCTTTATTGTGTTAAAGCATTGAAATAATTTATTTTAGGATATAAAATTTCTTATAAAGCAAGATTAAGCATACTTATTTACTTTAGGATTATTGAAGTTCAAAATTTCTTACAAAATTATGCGAGTCATGTAATTATATATAAAAAAATGTGATGCTTTTTCTTGTGATTATTCCCTTCGATCTAGTCCTAAACATAGTTTAATTAAATAGAGTGATAATATTTAAATAATTGAATGAATAAAATTCTGTCTACTACAATGTTTTGATTTGCTTAGTAACTAGGGGTATTCATCACCAATGTTTACTTACGTCAAACGGCAACTTGAAATATGAGTATGCAAAAGCACTCTAAGTTTGTGACTTGTTGAGTAACTGGGTGAATTCATCACAAATATTTGCATTCACGTCAAAATACAAGTGACAACTTAGAGGGGAAAAAACTCTAGTTTGCTACTCGGTTTGCAGTAGTGAGAAGGGGTAATCACAGATGGAGTTGTTACATGATATAATTGAATTAATTGTTTGACAAATATGATTAGGTTAGGAATTATGTATAAATAATTGCACTGGAGAAAGTGAGTATGCTTAGTTTTACTTTATTTACTATTTTTTATGTATTAAGTTGAAATTTTGATGCTTGCAGGATAAGCCCTTCTTGGTGTAATGGGTTAAGCTTAATTATGATTTATATCCTTTGATTTATGGTTTTACTTTTGTAGCAATTCTCCACCATAAGCATTCCTATATACTTTAAACCCTAGTACACTAATTCCCGAAATTCAGATTGAAAGACCTATTACACCTGCAGGGTTTCTACAACAAGTCCCACAATACTCACCGAAGTGGAAAAGAAAAAAAAGCTCTCAAGATCTAGAAAAGACCTTGACTGAAGAAAATAAAAAGCTCTTATACTTGGAGTATTGATTGAATGATTAGTTTAGAAGAGTTATAATAGCAAGGGATGAAAAAGACACTGTGAATTTACCATAATTTATAGAGAAGAGAAATGTATGTTTCTGAAAAGAAAAGATATTTATGAAATCATCAGATCTGCACATGGACGGTCGACCGTTCATCTTTTAACTCGTAAGTCGAGCGATGATCGGTCGACTGACTCATCTTTCCAACATAAATGAATGGTCGACTGTTGTTGTGGTCGACCGCAGTCGTGCAGATTCGACTTTCAATTGGCGATTTCACTTTGTATTCTTTCCAAAACTAATTTATCAATCAATACTGCTTTACATGTGTTCCTCTCATAAACAGAAATAAATCATTTGATTTGATGGTTTTGAAGCACATGTTTCTTGAGGAGCACTCTTCCATGATTTTCCAATCTTTTCTTATTCATGCCTCTTTTATTTGTTTTTGAATCTTTTGAATCTTTTATATTAATTTTCCTTTTCCTGTTTTTCCTGCAAAACTAAACTGAAGATATTAGTAGTAAGTGACATATTTTGTGCACACCAAACTTAGGTCAACAATCCCCCCCTTTTGGTGTGGACAAAACATATCGTAGAATTTTAAAAAAAAGTTAAAACAAAATGTATTAGAAGAGATTTAATTACTCCTAAGTCTAGTACTCCCCCTAAATTCATGCATGGAAGATGTTAATAAATGAAAGTACATAATATAACACATATGTAATGATCAAAACTTGTATGAAGAACATGCATGAGAAATAAGCCATTTTGGGGAATATTACATTTTTGAAAAACAGAAAGAAAATCTACTTACATGATACCGTTGATCGCGAAACTCTTTGATATACAGTAAGAGATCTACATGGTATCATATAGATGAGATTTTCCCAATACATACGTGAGATATAGATTTAAGATTCACAAAAAACATCAAATCAAGTAAAATATAATTTTTCTAAGTGCTAAATACATAGATGAAAAATTCTAAGACTTCTCCTCCTTTTTGGAACACACCAAAAGACAAATACAGTAGCCAGAAATAAATAAGACAGAGGCGAGACTGGTCGACCGCAAAGAAATTGAAACCTAGTTGTTGACTGTAAAAAACAGAGAAGGAACCGGTCGACCGCAAAAAAATTTAAAACGCCGACTAAAAAAAATAGAGAAGAGACCGGTCGACTGTACACCTTTGCAGGCTAACAGTCGACCATCCAGTCGACCGAAAACGCAATTTAAGCAGAAATATCAATAATGTTTAATTCAGCTTTCAAAAAATGAAATCGTTTTTCATCTAAGGGTTTAGTAAAAAAATTAGCAAGTTGAGAATCAGTGGACACATACTCAACAATTATATCCCCCTTTTGAAAATGATCTTTAATAAAGTGATACCGAATTTCTATGTGCTTTGTACGACTATGTTGATCAGAATTTTTGGTCATATAGACAGTGCTAGTAATATCGCATTTAATCGGAATATGATCAAAAAATACCTTGTAGTCTTCTAAAGTGTGTTTCATCCATAATACCTGCGCACAGCAAGATCCGGCTGTGATATATTCTTCTTCGGTAGTAGAGAGAGTTACAAAATTGTGTTTCTTGGATTCCCATGAGACAAGGCTGTCTCCTAAGAAGTGACATGTACCACTAGTACTTTTTCTGTCTGTTAAGCTCGCGTAGTCTTCATAGGAGTACCCTACAAGAGAAAAGTTTCTATTTTTCAAGTACCAAGGTCCAATATTAGTTGTGCTTTTAAGATATCCGAATAATACGCTTAATGGTAACCAAATACGATTTTTGGGACACGATTAAAAACGCACACATAAACAAACACTAAACATGATATCTGAATGAGATGCAGTAATATGAAGCAAACTACCAATCATACCATGATAGGTAGAAATATCAACATTGTTACCAGATTCGTCCTTAGATATCTTAGTGGTAGTTGCCATAGGTGTTTTGTAGGCATTTGCATTCTCAAGACCGAACTTTTTTGACTAGTTCTTTTGCATATTTGGATTGATTTATGAAGATGCGATTCTTTCGTTGTTGCATTTGAAGCCCAAGAAAGTATGTTAGTTCACCCATCATACTCATTTCAAATTCATCTTGCATTTGTTTAGAGAATTCCTTGCAAAGATATTCAATAGTAGATCCAAATATAATATTATCAACATAAATTTGAACAATTAAAATATCTTTAGAAACATGTTTTATAAATAGTGTAGTGTCTACTTTCCCTTTAGAGAAACCTATGTGAATTAGAAATGAACTTAGTCGTTCATACCAAGCACGAGGAGCTTGCTTCAAACCATACAAAGCTTTATCAAGATGGAATACATGGTTTGGGTGTGTGGGGTCAGTGAACCCCGGTGGTTGTGCAACATAAACATCTTCCGAAATAAAACCATTTAACAAAGAACTATTGACATCCATTAGAAAAAGAGTAAAATCCATGTAAGAAGCAAAAAAAAGTAAAATGCGAATGGTTTCAAGCCATGCAACAGGTGCAAAGTTTCATCAAAATCAACACCTTCTTGTTGGTTATAACCTTGTGTAACAAGACGGACCTTATTTCTAATAATGATACACGATTCGTCTAAGTTGTTCTTAAACACCCACTTAGTTCCAAGTACGGTTCTATTGTGGGTTCTAGGGATAAGTCTTCATACTTGATTCCTTTCGAATTGATTAAGTTCTTCTTGCATTGCAATGATCCAGTCATTATCTTGCAAGGCCTCCTTAATATTCTTAGGTTCAAGTATAGAGACGAATGCGGAGAAGCACATAAAATTTTAAGCTTGTGTTCGAGTAGTTACCCCTTTTGACATATCGCTTTGTATAAGATTTGGTGGATGGCTAGACATGATTTTCCAGGCGGGGTATGTTTCGTTGGTGGAAGGTTGATGTTGTATGTGATCATCTTCCATTACATCAATTTCTTGTGTATGCATATCTTCTACTTGGGATTTGTAATTGTTATGATTGATGGATGTGTCTTCATCTTGAGGAGACTAATGATTTTGAGGATCCACATTTGGCCCTTGTTCAATATGTACCCGTTTCGTTTCAACATGAACACCTGTCTCATCATCATCAACAACATGCAATATTTCTTTTGTGAAAGAATTAGTTTCATCAAATATAATATCAATGGATTCATGAATTGTGCATCTTCTTTTATTAAATACACCATATGCCTTGCTACTTAGGGAATATCCTAAGAATATACCTTCATCACTTTTACGATCAAATTTTCCCAAGTTATCTAGAGTATTTAAAATTAACACTACGCACCCAAAGACACGAAAGTAACTCAAGTTAGGAATTTTTTCATAATATTGTTCAAAAGGCGTTTTCTCAAGATATTTCCTAATGATTACTTGGTTAATTGTATAACATGCTGTATTGACAGCTTCTGTCCATAACGACTTTGGTAAATCATTTTCACTAAGCATGGTTCGGGCCATTTCTTGAAGGGATCGATTTTTCCTTTCAGCAACCTCATTTTGTTGGGGAGTGCGAGAACAAGAGAACTCATGTTTTATTTCTCTTTTGTCACAAAATGATATAAAGAGTTCATTTTGAAATTCCCCACCATGATCACCACGAATAGTAATAATGGTGAGGCTTTTCTCATTTTTTGCTCTACGACAGAATTTTTGAAAAACATATGATATTTCATCCTTTTGTCACAGAAAAGTAACCCAAGTGAATCTGCTATAGTCATTTACAATTACAAAGTCGTGATGGTCCAAACAGATCCATATGCAATAATAATTCAAGGGGTCTAGAAGTTGATACCATTTTCTTGGGCTTGTGAGAACTTTTAGTTTGCTTACTGAACTGACACGACTCATAAGATTTATCTTTGTCAAATTTGATTTTGGGAATCCCCCTTACAAGCTCCTTGGTGAAGAGTTTGTTGAGATTATCCATTGCTGTGTGTCCAAGTCGCCAATGCCTTAACCAACCATCCTCGTTTCTAGCAACAAAGCATCTCATATTTTTCTGTGTTAATTCATTAGAATTTATAACATATACATTATTACATCTATTAGCGAGGAGTAAGCATGATTTTTTGCTATCTAGTACAGTGCATACATTTTTATCAAAAGTAACAGTATGACCTTTATCACATAATTGGCGACGCTAAGTAAATTGTGTTTCAAACCTCTTACCAATAGAACATCCTCAATGGAGTATGAAGAACCAAAGTTTATTTTACCTTTACCGATTGTCTGACCAGTGCTATTATCTCCAAAGATGATGTCCTTCCTTCTTTCCCTTGATAGTGATGCAAAGTATTTATTGTCACCTGTCATGTGGTTTGAGCATCCACTATCAAGGTATCACCGATCTTTAGTCTTGATGCGTTGAGATACCTACATCAAGATTAGTAGGTATAATTTTGGGTACCCAAGTTTGTATTGAACCTACATTTACATTCTTTCTCACCCAAACAAAATTAGTATTCATTTTTAATGAATAATTATAAAAAATATGCCATAATTTACAGCAGTAGTGACATGTGATGCGATTATACCTTGGATCATGCACACGTGCATAATTTTGTGTTGATTTGTAATTATTTTGATGACTATGCAAATGTGTATGACATGACTGCTAAGATTTTTGATGTTGTATTAGCTCGTTATAACGAAGCCCTCGATTATCATGATATGATCTTGCATTCTTTGTAATAAGATAATTGGGCCTTTCATATTTTTTAATAATTTTTTCAAGCTCAATTATTATAATACAAAGCCTTTTCCTAGTCTTCTCATTGTCTTTTGTGTTCCAACGAAGAGTGTCTAGGGTAGCATCAAGTATTCTATTTTGTTCGAGAGCCTCTTTACAACCTTCCGCTATTTTATCAAATTTTCTTTTGTCTTCATTTAAATCATCAGTGAGTTTAGCAATATAAACAGATTTCTCATGAATTTCTCTTAGATTTTCATCATGTGTTGCTAAAGATTTTTGAATTTGTTATTTTAAGTACTCATTTTTCTCTATCAACACATCATGGTCTTTTCTAAATGACTCGAATTTTTTCATAATCAAAGAATTTTTATTTTTCAGCTTTTGATTTTTAGCAATGGAAGAGTCATGTGATTCATTTGACATTTATTTATATTGTCTCAATTCACAACTTAATTTCTTAGCATAATCTTTTAATCCATCACACATGTCTACTAAATCATCATAGGTGGGTTATTCGATTACCTCTTCTTGAGATGATGATTGCACCTCACCATTCCCAGGAGCCATGAATCCAAAGTTGTTGTGATCTTGCTCTTCCTCGCTGGAGTCTGAATCTAACCATGTTGCCTTCAACACATTCTTTCTTTCTCAATCCTGGATTGGAGTGGTAGTAGTCCTTGTTTCTGTCCAGTGAGATGGGACAGTTTAAGCGAATACATCTGGGCTTCTTACATTTTTAGCATAGTTCGTCTTTGTCCTTTTCTCTTTCTCCTTGAAACCTGCCATATTTTTTGTGTTTAAGATACTTATGAAATTGCTTGGTCAACAATGCTATGTCTTCATCCGACTCTTCCAGATCTGACTCTGTTTTTTATGGTTGAGATTTTTCTTCTTCCAAAGAAATGGTCATTCCTTCTGTTTTAGGTTCAATCCCGATGTTTTGCCTGCATCTCTTGGTTTTGGTCATCTCCATCTCATATGTTGTAATACCCCAGATTTTTAAATAATGTTTTTAAGATTAATAATTGAATTTAAAATAATTTTTTGGTGATTTAATAAATATTTTTCTGAAAATTTATCTTTTTACACGTGCAAATATTTTCTTGGGAACTTCAAAGTCAAAAATTATTTTGTGGAAAATTATTATTTATTATTAGATATTAATTATGAATTTTTTAGATTTTTCTGATATTTATTGGACCGATTTGCAAATATTACAAAAAGAGGGACTTTTGTGCAAAATTATCACTTGGAATAAAAACTCCAGATTTTCGGATTTTTGGGCTGGGCTTGATGCCTAGTCAACTCAGGGTTAAAAATTTTACTTTTTGTTTAGATGAATTTGGTTTATTTTGCAAGTTTTGATAAAAGAGGATTTTTTTGCAAAATTGCCATTTAGAAGGACAAAAATGCAAAATTATTTTCTGGGTTTCTCAAACAGTGCCGGCTAGTTATAGGATGGTTAATTTTTATTTTAAAACTCAATTAATTTGGTTTTATTTAGTTTCCAAGTATAAAGATTTATATATGTAAAGATATATTTAAAAGATGCATTTTACAAATTTGTTTACAAACCCTAAAAACTTATATTCCGGTCTATTTAAAAGGTGGAGTGCAGCAATCTTTTACTGCACAACACAAAGGATTTTATTATTATTATTTCTTGGAGTTTTAAAGAGAATATCTTGGATTTCTTGCGAAGGAGAGATTTTTCTTGTTCTTTATTAACTTCGTTTGATTTCTTCAATAAGGTGCATGACATGTTTTGTTTTCTTTTGTTCTAAGCATGTTGTATGTGATGATTTGTTGATTAGAAAGTATATTAGGGGATTGTATGTTGATATGATGAATTTTGATATGTAGATGAATTAAAAATTGACTTTTCTAGAAATTATACTATTGAAAACCAAAACCTAATTTGATGACTCGTGATTGTTGAAAAACTTAATGGAGATCATGAGTAGGATCTTTACAATTGTTTTGCTGCTGTCGTGAAAATATACAATGAGTTGTGTATTATTATTGCATAAAAATAAATGAGGTTGAACAAGGGGGAGATTTGTTTCTGTTGATATACACATACACATACTGTTGATTCCCCCCAACTTGCCATTTTTGTTCTTATAATTGCTTATAAACATGATTGAACTGATATAGATGATTGGGGGTATGTATATAATAAGTTTCGATCTAAAAGAGACAAGCTTTGAACTGAAAGACGAAAGATTGCATTTCGGATCTGTGTGTGCATGTTTTGTTGATTTTGGGCAATCGAGGACTGAGATGGTCGGACTAATTGAGTTTGATTTTTGGCAATCACAAATAATGAACTTTGAGAGGAATCGGGTTTAAAATAGAATACTTCATGTGTAGGTTGAGTTATCTTTTTTTTTATACTGATACTGAGTAAAGGTCATTATAAAATTGATTTTTCTTGACTAGCTGAACTGGGTATGGATTGTCCATTTGCATTCTTGATCTAATCTATATATATATACACACTGCTTTCATTAATTGAAGAGGTATACAATAATTAGTCCGTTAAGGTATTATTTTCCAACCTGACTATAGGGTCATATAACCATGTCTTCCAAAAGGTCAACTACACAAAGTTAAATATATTCAGACTTAATAAAAAATTTATAGCCTTACTAGATGAGTAATTTTTTTTAAATAGAGCATGAATTGATAGAATTATATACATTTTGCTCTATATATTTGATTGAACAATTAGTCACCATTCTGTTGGACTATAGTTTATCACAATCTTCAAAGTAGAAAGGATATCTCAACAATTGCCTTTTCAACTGGTGGAACTAATGCAAAAGCTATTGACCTTAAGGTGTGGTTACTGCAGTTTGTTGCTGCACCTTTGTGCAGGTGCACACATGAACAAATCCACTTTTACCCCCACTTGCATCTTGTCTAAGTAGTTGTAGCCTTATATATAGTGTTTGGTAGTTTCTTTTTGGGTATGCATTGAAGACACTTTCTTCATAACCTGCATAAGCTTAGCTTCAGTAAAAGGGGGATTTTTGATATATCACACATATGCACAAATCTCATATCAGCAAAGGAGAATTTTACATCAAACACATATACATACATACTTCCATCCAATAAGGGACCTAATTCTAGAACTGCATATGTTTCCAATTTCTATAACTTGCATATAGTTAATCTACTACATTCTACATATATTACTCTTCATAATCAGTATAAAGAATTTTCTATATATCATCTATATATATACATGCATATATTTCGATTCAATAAAAAGTTCTTTGTATCTGTATAAGGTTTATTTCCTATATCTGCATATGCTCTCTTCAACTCAGTGAAGGGATTTTTATACTTGCACATAATCAAGAATTGCTTTTTAGTAAATGGATATATATATACTTTGTGCACACTTCATTTTTCAGTAAAGAGATCTCCTATATATATACACTCATATACAAACAACATGAAGTGTTAGTAAAACACTAAATGCTTGTGGATATTTTGAGAATTTGTTAATACAGAGCTGATATGGTTAGTCAATTTCTACTATCAAAACTATTGACATTTGAATTTGATAGTAAGTAATGCAGCATGCTACGCTGCATATGGATCAAAAGGCTCAAACTGAAACTAATAGACAAACAATAGCATTAGATTTCAACTGAAATAGAAGGTTTCTAACTTTTATAGCTGCTGATATGGCTAAAAATAGGGTTAAATCGGAACCGTCCAAATCGGGCACGAATCTTAAAGCTTGGGGATAAAATGGTAATTTCACCTATAAACGGGCCTGAAATGGGTTCTAGGACTTTTGTCCGAAAGCCCAATAACCCACGAACGGATCCATCTCAACTGGATGCGGGTCTCAACCCGCAAGAAACCCGGTCCAGCTGGGTAGAATTAGGGTTTATGATTATACTTAATCAACGGCCCTGATTCACTTCTATCCATTCACTGGGAATTAGGGATTTATCCCGAAATTGGTCCCTAAGGCGGCTATAAATACCCCCCATCCCCCACCATTAAGAGGTAATCAATCTTTTGCCAGTAAAAGCTCATTCATAATCTTTTCTGATTACTGACTTGAGTGTCGGAGGGTGCATCGCCGGGATCAATCCCAGTGTATCGCACTTTTTGCAGGTAAACGGCGAGAGTCAACGGTCAAACTCCAGCGAAAAGATTTCAGGTTTCAATTCAGTGTCCCTAAGAACCCACAAATTCTATCTGTTTGCCCCCACACCAAATTTAGTGGTAACAGATTGGCGCCGTCTGTGGGAACCCACGAATAGCAATCCTTCCTCTCCCCCTGCTTAAGATCACCTCCATCCATGCCTCCCTGAAAACTGAGATCCAGAGGGTCCAACCGTGGACCCACTCCTCCTCAACCACAACAGGAGATCCCCCTCCAAACCGTCCAGCAGCAGGGGCAACTCCCTCCCCAGCCTGATCAGCCCCTGCAGCAGGAGCAACCTCCTCTTCAGAACCTTCAATCCCAAAGGGCTCCGCTCGGGCCCCAGAATGCTAGCGCAGGAGCCTCTCATCCCAACCCTCAGAAGCAACCTCTTCATCGAGACCGCATCTCCGTACACAACCCTTCTACCGATTCAATGGCATCTCACAACCCTCGGCCTTCCGACGACCTCCGCAATACCCTCTTCAATCGGCAGAAAGAAGAGGACCTTCGCCACCGTTTGGATGAAAGGCGGGCCTGTGAGGGAGCCTCCCGCTCGGAATGTTCAAATGAGTGATCTCCTCGTCGCTGCGACCACAGGAGGTCCCCTCCTCGCAAGGGGCGGAGAGAGTCCCTTGAGTACCATCGAAGAAGACATCGTTCTCCCGCTGGTCGGCAGCCCTCGAGGGACGATAATAGACCTATCACCCAAGCCGAATTCCAAGAGTTCCAGGCTACAATCCTGCAGGCCCTCAACCTCCGACCGAACAACAACAATTCTCAGAGGGTCCCCACTCCTCCTCCGGTCCACAGTCCTCGCCATTCCCCTAGTTACCATCGCCGAACTCCGTGCTCCCCTTCTTACGAAGACGAGTCCAGAGACTCGCTTGGCTACCGTCGAAGGGACGATGCGGTCTACCACCACCTCCACGAGATGGAGAGGCACCTTGGCCAACTGGATAAAGAAGAAGAGCTGAGAGGGAGGACCCTTCGTCCAAGCCGACCTCCCTTTTCTCAAACAATCATGGAGGTGCCCGTTCCAATAGGCTTCAAGCCCCCGCAGTTTGAGACTTACTCTGGGGAGTCAGACCCCGTGGACCACATCGAGAGCTTCAAGACCCTCATGTTGATCTACCAAGCTTCCGATGCTCTACTGTGCAAAACCTTCCCAGCTACTCTCAAGGGTCCGGCCCGAGAATGGTACTCTGGTCTTGCCCCATCCTCCATATTCTCCTTTGAACAATTTGAAACCCTCTTCGTCACCCACTTCATGAGTAGCCGCCACACCGAGAAGACTAGTATTTCGCTACTCTACCTCATTCAGAAGAAAGGTAAGAAGCTGAGAGATTATGTGAAGCAGTTTACCGCGGAAGCTAGGTCTATTGCCTCCCTCGACCAATCGGTCGCTGCCGCAGCCTTCCAGTCCAACGTCCTCAACTCAAGCCTTCAGTCCTCCCTAGCCAAGAAGCCCCCGCAAAACTTCGTCGACCTTCTTCTCAGAAACGAAAAGTATATCCGGGCTGAGGAAGGTGAACATCGCCCCACCTTTGAGGGGTCTTCCTCCGGGACCAAGAGAAAGGCAGCCGAAGAAGAGGGAGCTAAGAAGCTCCAGAAGGACAATGGGGGCCAGTGCCGCCCGCCTCCCAGATTTGAGAAGTTTACCCCTCTTAATGCCAATATTTCTACCATTCTCATGGAATTCGAGAAGGAAGAGGTTCTGCCTCCTGCCCCGAAGATGAATACCCCCGGCAAGAAGAGGGACAAGGAAAAGTGGTGCCGATATCATCGAGACCACAGCCACGACACCAACGACTGTCGGACCCTGAAGAATGAAATCGAGGCCCTTATCTAGAAAGGACAGCTGGCTAAGTTTATGAGAAATGACCGAATTGATCTTCCTCCTCCCCCAAGGGGGGCTAACAAGCATCCTGAGAAGCGCGACGAGACTCCCGAGTTTGAAGAGGAACGCGTCTTGCATCTCATCCATGGAGGTCCCATGGGAGGAACCTCCAACTCTTCTCGGAAGGCTTTCATATGAGAATTCAATTCAGTTCATGGCATACTCCCTCCCAAAGGCCTCGGAGTCCCGGTCACTTTCTCGGATGCAAACTTGGAGGGTGTCCGGACCCCTCACTGCGATGCACTAGTAATCAACCTCCACATGGCTAATTATAAAGTGGAGAGGATTCTGGTAGACAATGGTAGCTCTGTCAACATCCTCTTCCTGGCAGCCTTCCGAGGACTCAAGTTATCGCGGGATAGGCTCAAACCCGCCGGCTACATGCTCCATGGATTCACGGGAGTGCCGGTGACTATCGAAGGGGTAATAACCCTCGACGAAACCGCTGGCAAAACTCCTACTACCCAGACGGAGCCAATGGATTTCATGGTCATCGACGTCCCAACTGCATACAATGTGATTCTAGGCCGACCTGGCCTAGCTGCTTTAGAGGCCGTCCCATCGGCTTATCATCTTAAAATGAAGTTCCCCACCAAGTCAGGTGTAGGGGAAGTAAGGGAAAGTCAAGAGATGACCCGAAAGTGTTACATGACCTCCACCGGGGGACCTATCCTCTCCCTCGAGACTCTTGAGATTCCCCAAGGGAACGCCCAACCGATGTCCGAATCAGTAGATGAGCTGGAGGAAGTGCTCTTTTCCGAGCAAGATCCGAACCGCAAGTTCTTTATCAGCAAAACCCTCCCCTCTGCCCTATGTTCCGACATAGTCCAATGCATCAGAAAGAACCACAACCTCTTCGCATGGTCGGCTGCTGACATGCCAGGAATTCCCGAGGAGCTCCTCGTCCACCGCCTAAGTGTTCCTCTGGGGTTCAAACCGGTCCAACAGAAGAGGCACAAATTTTCCCCTGAGCGCCAGCACGCCATAAAGGAAGAAGTGAACAAGCTCCTTAAAGCTCGGTTCATACAAGAAGTCAACTACCCCGAATGGCTCTTTAATGTTGTTATGGTTAAGAAGGCCAACAGGAGCTGGAGAATTTGCATCGATTTCACGGACCTAAACAAAGCATGCCCTAAAGATCCATTCCCTCTCCCCAGCATCGACACCTTGATCGACGCTACTTCGGGTCATGAGCTGCTGAGCTTCATGGACGTTTTCTCCAAATATAATCAAATCAGAATGTTCCCCCCGGATATCCCGAAGACCTCCTTTGTCACCGATCAAGGACTCTATTGCTATAGGGTAATGTCCTTCGGGCTGAAAAATGCTGGGGCCACCTACCAGCGCCTCGTCAATAAAGTCTTCCAGAATCAGATCGGTCGAAACATGGAAGTGTATGTTGATGATATGCTAGTCAAAAGCGTCCATGGGACCGACCATGTTGCCGATCTCCAAGAAGCTTTCGATGTGCAGAGGAAGCATGATATGAGGCTCAACCCGAACAAGTGTGCGTTCGGAGTCTCGTCGGGAAAGTTCCTAGGCTTCATGGTCAGCCAAAGAGGAATCGAAGCCAACCCCGAGAAGATCAAGGCCATACTGGACATGGTACCTCCTACAAGTGTGAAAGAGGTTCAGAAGCTCATAGGGCGCCTCGCGGCCATAGGGCGATTCCTGTCTAAGTCAGGAGAGAAGTGTCTTCCTTTCTTCAAAGCCCTCAGGGGGGCTAAAGGATTCGAGTGGGGCCAACAGCAGCAAGAATCGTTCGATCAGCTAAAGGCCTACCTGGTCAATTCCCCTCTCCTCAGCAAGCCTATCCCCGGAGAAATACTCTACCTCTACCTAGCTACCTCCGAGCAAACCCTCAGTGCTTTTCTAGTGAGGGAAGAAGACAAGGCTCAAAAGCCTATCTTTTACGTGAGCAAGGTACTTTGGGATGCCGAGCTCTGCTATCCAAGGCTAGAGAAGATAGCATATGCCTTGGTTATGGAAGCTAGGAAGCTCTGCCCTTATTTTCAATCCCAATCGGTGTTCGTTCTCACCGACCAGCTGCTTAAGCAAGTCCTACACAAACCCGAGACCTCCGGGCGTCTGATGAAGTGGTCGATCGAGCTGAGTCAACATGACATATCTTACCAGCCTCGGACCGCAATCAAGGCTCAAGCCTTAGCTAAATTTATTGTTGAAAGCACCATCCCAGAGGTCAGTCAAGCAGCGAATGGTCCTCCTATCTGGACAGTATATATAGACGGATCCTCTTGCAACGAAGGGAGCGGAGTCGGGGTCATTCTGGCAGCCCCAGATGACTTCGTTCTCCAATACTCCCTTCGCATCAACTTTAAGGCCTCCAACAACGAAGCGGAGTATGAAGCCCTTATAGCCGGCTTCGGTATGGCTCGCAAGACAGGGGCACAACGTCTCCAGATATACAGTGACTCACAGCTGGTCATGAATCAAGTCTTAGGAGAGTACGAGGCGCGAGACGACCGAATGGCTAAGTACCTAGCCAAGGTCCAAAGTCTCATGGCTTCATTCAAAGAGGCAAAAATTCAGTGGATCCCAAGAGAAGAAAATTCCCAAGCAGATGCCCTCTCCAAATTGGCCTCTTCCTCCCTTCAAGGTCTCGAGCAGATCGTCCTGATCGAAGTGCTCCTAAGACCGAGCATAGAAGAAGAAACCCCCGACTCGATGGAGTCGTTGCCTGTCCAGCTTCAGGACAATTGGATGAAACCTTTGATGGAATTCCTCAGGGATGGGCTCCTCCCCGAAGACCCTAAAGAATCTCGTCGAGTCCGAACGAGAGCGGAGCGGTACACCCTCGTTGAAGGAGTCTTGTACAAACGCTCCTACACCCAAGTAGACGGTAGACCCTACTTGAGATGTCTTTCCCCGGAAGAAGCCACTTATGCCTTGCAAGAGATTTACGAAGGTATAAGTGGAGCCCATTCAGGGTCAAGGTCCCTCGCCAGGAAAGTGTTGAACTACGGATATTTTTGGCCTACCCTGCTTCGCGATGCCGAACAGCATGTGCGACAATGCAGCTCCTGTCAGCAATACTCCAACATTCGTTGCCTACCCCAAGCACAACTCACATCTCTATCAAGTCCGATTCCCTTCGCAATGTGGGGGATGGACTTGCTAGGCCCGTTTCCACCAGCTCCCGGTCAGCTCAAGTTTCTAGTCATGGCAATCGACTATTTTTCTAAGTGGATCGAGGCCGAACCATTAGCAACAATTACAGAGAACAAAGTACTGTAGTTCTTCTGGGAAAACGTTATCTGTAGGTTCGGAGTGCCTCGGGTCCTAATAACAGATAATAGAATACAGTTTAAGGGGGCTGCATTCCGATCTCTGTGTGAAGACCTCGCCATTCAGCAACGCTTATCCTCTGTCTCCCATCCTCAATCAAAATTGCCAAGTGGAAAATGCCAATAGGCAGATCCTCTCTGGTATCAAGAAGAGGCTAGATAAGGCGGCCAAAGGCTTATGGGCGGAACAGGTTCCCAACGTACTGTGGAACTACCGCACTACGAAACGGACCCCCACAGGTAAGTCGCTATTTAATCTCACCTATGGATCCGAAGCTGTGATCCCCTTGGAAGTCAGCCTACCATCTCCCAGCCTAATGGCCTATGAATAAAAGCAGAATGCCAGAGAGCTTCGGGCGAATTTGGACTTGGTTGATGAGCTCCGTGAAAGAGCTTCAATTCGCCAGCAGAATTATCAAAGGAGGATCGAGCTGGCCTACAACAAAAGAGTTCGTCCCACTGACCTCAAAGAAGGGGACTTGGTCCTCAGAAAGCTAGATATTTCGTTCTCTAGTCAAAAGAGTAAGCTAGCTCCGAATTGGGAAGGACCATACAAGGTTTCCAAAGTAGTCCGCCCCGGGGCATATCAACTAGAAGACCTTGAAGACAGAGAGATACCTAGAACTTGGAATGTTGACCATTTACTGAAGTACCAAGGAAGTGCCTGAATGCCTCTCCGAGTACCTTCATGTGTCGAGCTATTCCCCTCTTTTTACTTCTTGTACTTGGCTTCTTTATTTTCACATTGTAATAACGGCTTGCAACTTAGAAGCGGCCGATTAGCAGTTATCAATAAAGAACTTCTTTTCTCCCATATTTTTCTTGTGATTATTTGTATCTCTCTAATTAAGGCTTTTAATCACTTTTACTCAAACGACGTGTTCGGAGTCCAAAACTTGGTTCGAATCCGCTTCGCAAGTTCGCTCTTAAGTGAGCTAGAAGTGGTTCGCCATTCGGAATTGCTCCCACAACCGTTGAAACTTACTCAAACAACATGTTCGGAGTCCAAAACTTGGCTCGACTCCGCATCGCAAGTTCGCTCTTAAGCGAGCTAGAAGTGGTTTGCCATTCAGAATCGCTCCCACAACCGTTGAAACTTACTCAAACGATGTGTTCGGAGTCCAAAACTTGGCTCGATTCCGCTTCGCAGGTTCGCTCTTAAGCGAGCTAGAAGTGGTTCGCCATTCGGAATTGCTCCCACAACTGTTGAAACTTACTCAAATGACATGTTCGGAGTCCAAAACTTGGCTCGATTCCGCTTCGCAAGTTCGCTCTTAAGTGAGCTAGAAGTGGTTTGCCATTCGGAATTGCTCCTACAACCGTTGAAACTTACTCAAACGACGTATTCGGAGTCCAAAACTTGGCTCAACTCCGCTTCGCAAGTTCGCTCTTAAGCGAGCTAGAAGTGGTTCGCCATTCGGAATTACTTCCACAACCGTTGAAACTTACTCAAACGACGTGTTCTCCCCTGACATGCGAGTTGCAAGTGGTACCAAACAAATAACAATTACTAACAAAACATGCAAACACACAAATGCTAGAGAGTAAAACAAGCCTTCACTTCTATTAAAATTCAAAGGGACATAGGTTACAAGGCCAAACTACTCTACTACAAAGGACTACAAAGACTCAAAGAGGCATAACTAAAACAACTTATTCAGCTTTTCTTCCGAACAGGTACATTTCGGTTCAGAGACACCCGGGGACGGCATTGCGTAACCTCGGAGCTCGTCTCTAGACCAACGAACCGAGACGCCTCTTCGGCATTGCCTCTGACCGTGGCCCCAACCGAAGCGCCACTAGATGAGGCAGCCACCCCACTTTGAGCATCATCCGGGCTTTGCCTAATGGTAGGCAAATGAGTCGCAAGCTCATAAAACGAGATTCCCCTCTCGCTCTCTTCACGAGTGCATGATGTACTTCTGACATTAGGCCGCACTGGTTGGGGTTTAAGTCGAGCAACTTCCTTCTCGAGCTCGACGATTCGATCCTTCAAAGCTTCGTCTTTCACGGCTATCTTAAAGCGAGGAAGCCGAGCAGAGCCTGCGCCACCAGAACTATCGGCGATAATTCGACGAAGATGGGTGACTTCGATACTTTTGTCGACTGTAACCCTCTTCAGCCTGTCAATTTTCGCCGTCGACTGGTCACGCTCGACCATCAACTTGCCCACTGCTGCAGATAATTCATATTCCTCTGCCAAAAGCTCTTCTTCTACTATCTGCAAGTGTCGGATCTCAGCTAGTAGTTCGCCTTTCTTCTTCTCGACGTCGAATAGCGTCTTCCTAAGCAACTCCACCTCTCCTTCAAGACGAACCTCACGAGCTCGCTTCCGTAGTTGTTTCAACATGGAGAAATACTCTCTCGACGTTGCCTTGAGATCCTCTAGGTCCAACTCACTCTTGAGGAAACACTCTCGGCTACGGGAGAGGGCCCGCTTCGCCGCTTTCAATTCAGTGCGAAGACGAGAGGCTTCAGCTGCTAAATTCGACTCGACAACCTGAAAAGCAGAAGCATGTCAACACGAAGCACAAGAGGCGGTGCCCAACACTTAGCCAAATTTCGAAGAAATTTCAAGTCAAAACACCCCAACACTTAGCCAAATTTCGAAGAAAATTCAAGTCAAAACACTCCAACACTTAGTCGAATTTCAGAGAGATTTCAAACAAAAATTTTATTGATACCAAAAAGCGGTGGCCAGTCCACTACAAGGCAGTACAAGAAAAAAAGAAATTTTTTTACTACAAGAGCAAGAAGATCAAGGGGCCACCTTGGTCGGTAGCTCGGAAATAGGCACCTCGGTAGATGGCCCCTCGTCCTCCTCCGCTCCGCCTTGGGGGTCGGCTACAACCTGGTCACCCCCTTCTTCCGCTACCACAGCCTCGAGGTCGGCAGGAGCATCGTCGCGTTGTAGCTCGTCCCCTTCTTCTCCTTCGTCCTCTTCCTCTTCCTTTTCGGCTTCTTCCTCAGCACCGGGCCACAGCCTGTACCCCAACCTGTTGAAGTCGGGAACTCGAGCCTCGACGTGGTCGAGCGCTCTGTTATAAGACAGCTCCATATTTGCTGCCATGTGCTTCTTAGCCTCGGCCTCGATTTCTGCCCATGCCTTCTCCACGGCCTCAGCTTGGTACAGCTTCACGGCCTCCGAAGCCCTCACCGCTGCGGCCCTCTCCTCGGCTGCCTTTGCAACCTTCGAAGCAAGCTTCTCCTTCGCTTGCACCAAAGCTGCCTCGAGGTCGGCTACCTGGGCCGCCAGAGCGTCCGAGCAATGCTGCTCTGCTTCAAGCTGCTTCACGGCCCTCACCCTCTCCGCTCGGTCTTTATCGCTGAGGGACTTCAGTTCCATCTCCTGCTCAGCATACTCCTCGAGGAGATGGCTGAAGTGGCAAGTGACCTGCACGGAGAAGCAGTTAGAACACCATGGAAGCCGAGCTAAAAACTTAGGAAATTTTTGAGAAAAATTCAAAAACAGCAAAGAGGCCTTACAGACATAAGCGACCGAGCTACTTCGAGAGCGTCGTCGCCTGTCGTCCCTGCCTTTAGGGCGGCTCAGTCCTTCGGGGTCGAGAGGTGGCGAACAGCCTGCATGCTCATCATCGAGTCCCCTAAGAAGCCGTCGTGGTTGTTCACCCGCCAGTTGGGGACGAACAGCTTCTTATGAGCCTCGGTCAGTATAACCTCGGCATGCTCGGTTAAGGGAGGGGCCTCAAGCGCTAGCGCCGCCGAGACGGAGAAGCCCTTACCTTCGGAGGATGACGAGCTCCGGCTCCACTTTGGCAGTTCGGCATTGCAGCAGAAAGCCAAGTACGTGGTGCCAAGTGTTCGGCAAGAACTGTATGGGGCACAGTCCATACCACCGAAGGACTACCGTCACGAAAGGATGAAGGGGGAAGCGCAGACTAGCGTTCAATGCGTCATAGGCGAAGACGCAGGTGTCCGGTGGGAAGACAGTGTTCGCTCGCACCCCGGGGCCGGGGAGAACCATTTTATACTCCTGGGAGATGGCGAAACCCTTCCTAGTCCGGAGTAGGTCCCGTTCGGTTAGGACCGAGGGGATGTTGTCCACCTCGGTGACCTCCCTCGGGTCGTTCTCCTCGTATGTCTCCGCCCGCCCAATAACAGCCTTAGTCAGCAGCTCGCCGCTGTACTGCCTTATCCCTCCATGGCCGGACAACACAGTCGGCATCCGACCCGATTCGCTCGCTCGTCTCTCAGTCTCCACCACCATTTCGACGACCGAAGAATAGACCACTTCCTTCCCCTTCTCCTCGTCCACAGATGAGCCAACTATCTCCTTCCCCTTCCTTTGGCTTGACACTTCTCTCCCTTCCTCGGCATTCTGACCCCCCGAGGATGATGCCTCACTACCCGAGGATACCCGTGACATCTCATAGAATAAGTAACTGAAGTTAAATAAACTGACCTTTGATTTGACGTCTACGGTCGAAAAAAACTTCGCCGGAAATTGCCTGGCCTTCGCGATAGCTAGCACAACCGCCCTTGAGCTCAAATCTCCCCTAGCAGAGCAACTCGAGGGCGAAAGTAAAAATTTGAGAGTAAAAGTGAAGGAATGAACTAAGGGGTGAGGGGGTGAGAACTTATAGCCAAAGCGGCAACGGTTGGGCTTTTGTAACGCTGGGGGCCCATTAAGGGAGACAGAACGACAGAATGGGGAAAGTTGCAACGGTTCAGAGGATGGTCGCGACGGTTTGTTTGACATCGCGGCCCGGCAATCCGTAACTCACCGAGTCGCCGAGACACTCTGCCGAGCTACCGGGACACCGACCTTCACATATGGAGAAAAATGCCGCCGAGCCACTTTCACCGTCAGATTGTCTCAAAAATCGTGTCCAAATCTGATGAACGGCTCAGATCACGCCACGCCCACAAAACGACAAGATAACGTTTTCTCGTGATCTGAACCTCCAACTTCGAGATCCATGCCATGATGAGTGCTTCAGATCCAACCACGTGGCTCGGCGACTCGTAACTCGCCGAGCCACCGAGACACTCTGCCGAGCTACCGGGGCACCGACCTCCACATATGGAGAAAAATGCCGCCGAGCCACTTTCACCGTCAGATTGTCACAAAAATCGTGTCAAAATACGATGAACGGCTCAGATCACGCCATGCCCACAAAACGACAAGATAACATTTTCTCATGGTCTGAACCCCTAATTTCGAGATCTGTGCCTTGATGGACGATCCAGATTCAACCACGTGGCTCGACGGCTCGTGACGAGCCGAGCCACCGAGACTCTTTGCCGAGCTACCGGGGCACCGACCTCCACATATGGAGAAAAATGCCGCCGAGCCACTTTCGCCGTCAGATTGTCTCAAAAATTGTGTTCAAATCTGATGAACAGCTCAGATCACGCCACGCCCACAAAATGACAAGATAACATTTTCTCGTGATCTGAACCTCCAACTTTGAGATCCATGCCATGATGGACGCTCCAGATCAAGCCACGTAGCTCGATGGCCCGTCCTGAGCTGCTGAGCCACCGGAGTGCTTAGCCGAGTTACCGAACAGCTTAGCCGAGCCACTAGGCCACTAAGGAACAGAGGCCGAGCTACCGAGCCACTAGAGTGCTTAGCCGAGCTACCGAACAGCTTAGCCGAGCCACCGAACTACTAAGGAGTAGAGGTCGAGCTGCCGAATCACCCAGCAATCACAACCGATCTGCCGAGCTACCGAGCAGCTATGGCCGAGCTACCGATGCACCGACCCTCACATTTGAAGAAAAAATGCCGCCGAACTACCTCAACTGTTGGATCATTTCAAAATCACGCTAGAACATGATGGACGGCTCAGATCACGCCACGCCCACAAAACGATAAGATAGCTTTTTTTCGTGATCTGAACCGCCCACCTCGTGATGCGCGCCAGGATGAACAGCCCAGATTTATCCACGCAGATCGGCAGTTCGTGACACATCGAGCTGCCGAGTTGGCGAGGAGGAAATTGTAACGCCCCGAATCCCAAATACACTGAATTCGAGATGTTCTACAGGATCTTTCCGCTCCCTTTAGTACAATTTTACAAGGAAATTTAAACTTTTCTCTTTACATCAGAGTTTACATCAATATTACACTTTACATTGCATAGTGGAAGTAAAATTTACAACAATGAAACAAATGTACAACAACATTGAGCAATCTTTAAGCATTTGTTCCTCTGTAATCTTTATCAAGCCATTTACCTGCATATAAGACTGTGGGTACGTCAGTTTATTCAACCGAAGATCATTATACACGGCCATCCTCTCTATGCCGAAAATAGTATAACATAATTTTCCATATTTAGCAATCACAAACTTGTCACATTTCAAACTAAAGTGACTACCCTATTGATGTCGTGTTGTGATTGTGCACTTAGTCCTTAATGCAATTATTTATATTAGATGACACTAATGTACACTTGTTCGGATTCTATGCATCCCATACTACATAGGTCCGAGGGCAAGCCTCTTATTCGTTCTTCATCTTTGTAGGGTTCAATCCCTCGCCATGCCTTAAACTACTACTGTAACTACGGTAGGTATCTTAGATGATCTATGAGTACAAGCTCGTGTACAGAAAATTCTGGAGGAGAATCCCACGTCATGTCACGACGCATCGTGAAGATAGCCTGTGGTAATTCAGCCTCACTTCATGGCACACGATCCTCTTGCAGTTACCAAACACCCCACAAGCGTCGCCACCGGGACAATAATTCTGGAGTAGTGCCCACGCCATGTCTTGACGCATCAAGCAGGCAGCCTGTAGATCACTCTCACACCGCCAATCCGATGGCCATCATACTCGTATTTTTCTCCTACTTTCATCACGTCTCCACTATGTACTAATCCTTAGTTTTTATTAGAATCATGAACAAAATCAAAGCTCTAGAGTTAGCCTCTCCACTAAACCGGACTTATTCATTCATTTCAAACATGACCAACCTTGGTCTTTCATTTCAATATCTCATTTCATTTCTTTCCAAATGTCGGGGGAGACTTAGCTACTCTTTCGTTTCAATTCCAGTTCACAATTACTAAAAATCTGAGCATTTCCAACTCATGAGTTCATTTCATAATCTCAACAAATTTTTTTCTTCATGTCATAGCTTTCATATTCATTTAATTCCCACAATTCAAAATAAATGATTCACTTCATGTAAATTCATGCAAAGGCAAATAGAGTTTACCAATATCGACCATAAGATTCACAATCTTTACCACAACAAATTATAAGATTTCTGATATACCAAAAGCACTCTGGACAGTCGACTTGGAGCTCCTCCAGTCGACTTATCCAGTTAAATACAGTTCATCAATAACGCTCGGAAGAGTCGACTGCTGCACATGACCAGTCGGCTGTTCCGCAGTTTTCCACATCTAAAAATGTCATCCGCTTAACAGTCGACTGTCATTCCAATCAGTCGTCTGTACTGGGTGATTCAATTATACACTATCCATGCTCAGTACAGCCGACTGCTACAAACATTCGGTCGACTGAACAGGTTAAATTCCAAATTAAGGAACCATCTTTCCTTCCGTTCTTCAATTCACATATTACATTATATTCGTGCCAACATAACATGCAATTTCTTATCTGTTTACTAACATCACAACGTGGTTTCAATCAAATGTAAATTTCACATAACTAGTGTTTCTTTTCTCCAAAGAAATGCTAAGCATGCACTTTCATTTACTCATCATTTACTTGCAGAGATGACTACTAATCTCAATTTAACACACTAGAACATCACATTAAAATACATCGTTTCATGGAACTCTGGACTGTACATACTTCATTTTAATAAGCCAGACGACTGTTCACATTACCAGTTCTCTAATCATCACTAGTTCTTTTTCATCCATTCATATTTTCTAAATTATATACTGCATGGAGGAGATTGATTTAGCAATCGTTCTAGCACTTCAGTTTGCATACACATACACAACTAAATCTTTAGTCTTAATAAGGATTATAATTTAGAAATCATGAGAAAACACTCGCCTCGTACCAGTCAACTTGTCCACTTGACGGTCGACTGTACAGGCCATTTGCAATCTTTTTACAATGTCATTTCTAATAGAACCACATACAATTGCACATCCATATATCAATCAATCAATAGGTCATTTTCCAATTAAATGTGTACTCTTATCAATCATTTTCATGCTTCGTTCATTCAATTCAATCTAGCATGCATTCCTAATTAGAAACATGGAAAATTTACCCACCTTGTATGGAGAGAAAAACACAATTAGCAACAAAAATCCTTTGCAACACGAGTGCACCTCCTCCTAGACGCGCGCACACGAACCTCCAAGCACACACCCAAAACCGAAAGCTCCCTCCTTGAATAGCCGGCCTCTCCTTCTTCTTGGTGTTGCAAGAACAAGCCCACACACACTCAATCTTTTAACTCACAAAAATACTACTAGATAATGCAACTTAGACTATAGGTTTGGAAAGATTAATAAGCACAAGGATAACTAGCCAGGGGGGGGGGGGGGTTATTTATACTAAAAATCAAGGGAAATAGATGGCTAGGATCAATTGGTTGGTTGTAGGATGGAGGGCTAGGATGAAAGTAGGAGTTGCAATAACTACCCACATCTAAGTAACCACCACACCATAATCACCACTCAAAATTTGAGTTTCCCTCCAAAGATGCAACCGGCCTACAAGAAAGAATGCATTTTGCACGTGTACGTGCAATGCACGTGCATGCCACTAGGCCCAAAAATTGTGCATTAAATTTTTGTATATAAAAATAATATAGTCTTTAAATTGTATTCTACATGACAAATTGTATAAAAAAAATAGATTAATCCATGGGCTTTAGTTTTATGGGCCAAAATAATTATTTGAAAATAAAATAAATGAATTACATTTTGGGCTTTTTTAAAAGAAAAGGCTTTTCATCTATTCAAAATAAGGCTTTTGTATAAAATAATTAAAAGCACATATTAAAATATCTTTACTCATCTTGATGGAAATATTAACCAAAATATTGCACGTGCACACTACGTGCAAAATAAATAATTTTCCATTAAATGAAAAATCAGGGTATTACAACACTCCCTCCTTAGAATAGTTCCATCCCCGGAACTACAGTCAAGAGCGAGAAAAACAAAAATACAACACTCACAACAAGAACAAGAAGATACAAAGATACAATCAAGCAAAAAGCTCAGGATAGTCCTTCAACATCCTCTCCTCAGATTCCCAAGTAGCCTCTTCAACCAAATGGTTTCTCCAGACTACATTGACCATCAGTATCGTCTTATTCCTCAAGACTTTTTCTCGACGATCAACAATCTCAACAGGAGACTCGATGTAATTCAGATCCAACTGCAAACCTTCCGGCACTTCAGGCAAATGATGACTCGGATCTGGAATACAACCTCTCAGCATAGACACATGAAAGACATTGTGCACCTGAGATAACTCCTCCGGTAAGCAGTTTTCCCGATCCTTTTCAATATCTTCTACGGGCCTATAAACCTCGGGGCTAACTTCCCGCCTTTGCCAAATCGGACCACACCTTTACTGGGTGATACCTTCAGATAGACGAAGTCACCAACCTCAAACTCAAGGTCCCTTCTCCGGTTGTCTGCATAGCTTTTCTGCCTGCTCTGAGCTTCCACCAACCTTTTCCTGATCAGAACAATCTTCTCAGAGGTTTGCTGCACAAGCTCAGGACCAAACAACTGACGCTCCCCAACTTCAAACCAACAAACAGGTGTTCTGCACTTCCTGCCATACAAAGCTTCGTACGGCGCCATCCCGATGCTAGTCTAAAAACTGTTGTTGTAGGCAAACTCTACCAAAGGTAAATGCCTTTCCCAACTGCCTCCAAAGTCTAGTATACAACATCGAAGCATATCCTCAAAAATACGGTTGACTCTCTCGGTCTGCCCATCGGTTTGCGGATGAAAAGCAGTGCTGAAATCTGTCTTGGTACCCAAAGCTGTCTGAAGGCTCCTCCAGAAATGCGAAGTAAACCACGCATCTCGATCAGACACAATAGTTGACGGAACACCATGAAGTCGGACAATCTCGCCAACATACAACTCAGCTAACTTGTCCATCGAAGCAGTGAGTTTCATCGCCAGAAAGTGAGCGGACTTGGTTAGTCGATCGACTATAACCCAAATCGCATCATTGCCTTTAGGACTCTTAGGCAATCCCGTGATGAAATCCATACTGATGTTATCCCACTTCCATTTTGGAATAGGTAACGGCTATAATAAACCTCCGGGTCTCTGATTTTCGGCTTTGACTTGCTGACAAACCTCACACTTCGCCACAAATTCAGCCACATCCGCTTCAAACCTGACCACCAGAAATGATGTTTGATGTCTTTGTACATCTTAGTACTCCCAGGATGTACCGACAAAAGAGTAGCATGCGCCTCCTGAAGAATACTCTCTTTCAGGTCTGCCTGATTTGGAACATACAGCCTCTCTCCAAACCACAGCACTCCATCCCTGATTTGAAATCCGGGTAACCTGCCAGCACCAACCTGCTCCCTCATCTCCAAGATATCAGCATCAACCTCCTGACTTGCAATGATCCTTGCATTCAAAGTAGGCTGAAGCCTCAACTGAGCCAAAGATGCTCCCAAACCTTGCAAGACAACCTCAATACCTGCTCGATCCAATTTCTTAATCAGATGCTTCTGAGTTGTAATCAAATTGGCTAAACTACTCTTGCGACTAAGTGCATCAGCAACAACATTAGCTTTCCCAGGATGATACTTGATCTCAGGTCGCATGTCCTCGAGCACTTCCAGCCATCTTCGTTGCCTCAGATTCAGATCCCTCTGCTGATATATGTACTTCAAGCTCTTATGGTCCGTGTACATGTTCAACTTCTCACCGTACACGTAGTGCCTCCACTGCTTCAGGGCAAAGATAATCGCAGCCAACTCCAGATCATGAGTCGGGTAATTCTTCTCATGCGGTCGTAGTTGCCTAGACCCATAAGCGATTACTCTTCCTTCTTGCATTAAGACACAACCAAGCCCACGATGTGAAGCATCGCTAAAAACATCATACTCAATACCTGCTCTAGGCAAAGCCAAAATAGGTGCAGTAGTCAGTTTCTCTTTCAACTCCTGAAAGCTTGCCTCACATTGCTCAGTCCACTTAAAGTTCACATTCTTCTTGGTTAGTCCAGTAAGCGGCACGGCTATCTGAGCATAACCTTGAATGAATCTCCTGTAGTATCCAGTCATCCCAAGAAACTTCTGACTTTCTTTACTGTAGTAGGCCTTGCCCAATCTCTCACTGGCTCTATCTTCTGAGGGTCAGTTGCCACTCCCTCCTTAGAAAGGATGTTAACTAGGAATGCCACTTCAGATTTCCAGAAATCACACTTGGATAACTTGGCATACAACTTCGGCTCTTCTAGCTTCTTCAAAACTGCTGCCAGATGCTCGGTGTGCTCCTCCTCTGACTTGGAGTACACGAGAATATCGTCGATAAACACCACGACGAAAGAATCAATGAATGGCCTCAGAACTCTGTTCATCAAATCTATGAAGATTGCGGGTGCATTCGTCACTCCGAATGGCATAACTAAGAATTCATAATGCCCATGTCGAGTTCTAAATGCGGTTTTGTGCACATCTTCAGCTTTCACTCGAACTTGGTGATATCCTGATCGAAGATCTATTTTGGAGAAGACAGCTACTCCTTGTAGACGATCGAATAAATCATCAATTCGAGGAATAGGATACTTATTCTGAACAGTGACCTTATTCAGCTCTCGGTAATCGATACACATTCTCATCGATCAATCCTTCTTCTTTACCAAAAGCACTGGTGCTCCCCAAGGTGACGCACTAGGTTGAATAAAGCCTTTCTCCAACAGTTCCTCAATCTGCCGTTTCACTTCATCCTGTTCCACTGGAGCCATCCTATACGGTGCCTTAGAAATGGGTGCACTTCCCGGTTGAACAGTGATGTTGAACTCTACATCACGATGCGTGGGTAACCCAGGAAAATCATCCAAGAACACAGTCGGATAGTCCCGAACCACAGGAATCCCTTGCACTTCTACAGGAGTCTCTTCCTTACGGATAGTTGCCACCAGCTTAGAACACTTCTGCTTCCCTTAGAAAGTGACTTCAGGTCCACCTGGAGCCTTCACTGTTACCGTCTTGGTCTTACACTCGATGCTTGCACTGTACACCGACATCCAATCAATGCCAATGATAACATCGACTCCCAAGATAGTCAGCTCGATCAGATCAATCCCAAAGATTCGATCTCCAATTACAATCTCGCAATCAGCATAATACCGATCAGTGGTTAAAGTTTTCCCTGATGGAGTAGCTACTGCCAAGATCTTGCCTGGGAAAATCTTCGGTTCAACTCCCAACACTTTAGCAAATTTAAGAGACACAAAAGTATGAGAGGATCCAGTATCGAACAACACAACAGCTTTCATTCCATTAAGATAAAGTTCTCCTGTTACATAATACACACTCATTACGTAACAGTTTCACTAAACAACAGGAAAAAGAAATGACAAGAACCACTAAACATCAGCCCTCGTACCAGTGATGACATGATCAACCTCATCAGAATCAACTTCCGTCAAGGCAAATACTCACCCTGGTTGGTACGGTCTCTTCCCAGTCTGCTGCGTTGGTGCATTGCTATTACCATTTCGTGGCTTGAGACATTTAGATTTGTAATGTCCCGTCTCCCCACAGTTGTAGCAAGTTACCGCAGGAGGTCTTAACACATTGTTCCCAGATCCTCCAGCCACACTAATAGCGTTCGCCCCTGTCGGTTTGAACCTTTGTACAGATGGTTGTCCCTTGAAACTCCCAGAATCGGCGGGCCTCTTCCCAGACTGCCAGTTGTTCCTCCGGTTCTGAACAACATGAAACTACTCCATATCTGCTTCCGTCCCTGCTGCTCTTTTGACCAACTTGTCGAATCTCCCGATACCAAGAGGTATCATCCGGGACCTCAAGCTTGGCCTCAATCCATGCTCGAACTTACGAGCCTTCTTAGTCTCATCTATCACTAGTTCAGGTGCATACCTAGAGAGCTGAGTAAACTTGGTTTCGTACTCTCTCACTGACATGCTACCTTGCTGTAGTGACAGAAATTCCATAGCCTTCTTCTCTTGAACATCGGAGGGGAGATAGTGACTGCGGAATTCTTCTAGAAATTCCTCCCAGCCAAGCACTATGCCTCCCATGGTCCTTTTCATCGACTGCCACCACACAGCCGCATCCTTCTCAAGTTGCAGAGTCGCCAACTTAACCTTACTGCCCTCAGGGGTCTCCAGCACTTCAAAGATTGTCTCCACTTGACGAATCCAGTTATCAGCCGCATCAGGGTCTGACTTCCCTTCGAATACAGATGGTTTCATTCGCTTGAACGATTCCACCAGTTTAATCGCTTCGGGCACCGGATTCGCAGGTCCCCTTCCTTGGTTCATAGCCACGGCATTGAGCGTCTGATAGACCCTCGCAAGTTCTGTTTCCAGATCTAGACCTTCCCCATTTCTAGCTCCTCTTCTCGACATATTCTGATGCAAAAGATCCATTAAATTCGAAGTATAAGACAAGAATTTTAAATCAACTTGCATTTCATTAAATTCCAAACTTTATACATTCGAATTGAAAAACATTTCTTGACATCAGAATGAAAGATAGTAGAAGCTACAACAGTCTAACTCCTACGGTTCCTCTTCGCTTCTCGAAGTTCTCCCTGTAGTTCATCAACTTCATCCTTCAGCACATCGGTCAAATTCTTCCTCTTCTCGAGTTCCCATATACAATGACTGAGAACAGAATAGTCGTCCTTGCGCTTTGCCAGCTGAGCCTCCAATAATCTGACTCTCTCTCGCAGTGTTTCTACCTACCTCTGAAGAGAAGTCACAAGACTATTTGGAACTGGTTCTTCTTCTTCGTCAGAAGAAGAGTCATCAGATGAATCCGGAGGTGGGGTAATCTCTCGGGATTCAGGCCATTCTTCTCCGTCAGAATCTGCTTGCCCTGGGTAGTACTCGTCCTCGGAATCTGCCTGTCCAGGATGGTACTCTTCCTCAATGATATGCCAGTCATCGTCTCCAGCAGGGTCGAAGTGGTCAGCCATCTTAGAAATAGAGGGAAAGAAGCATAAGTCATAGAGCAACACAAATATAAGTCACTTACATTTAAATCTCTAGACTCAAACACACACTCTAATGTCCACTTCTAGGATGTCGTTCTTTATAAATTTGTACAAGTGTGGAAGCGTAGAAACATGGCTCTGATACCACTCTGTAACGCCCCGAATCCCAAGTACACTGAATTCGAGATGTTCTATAGGATCTTTCCGCTCTCTTTAGTACAATTTTACAAGGAAATTTAAACTTTTCTCTTTACATCAGAGTTTACATCAATATTACACTTTACATTGCACAGCGGAAGTAAAATTTACAACAATGAAGAAATTGTACAACAACATTGAGCAATCTTTAAGCATTTGTTCCTCTGTAATCTTTATCAAGCCATTTACCTACATATAAGACTGTGGGTACGTCAGTTTATTCAACCGACGATCATTATACACGGCCATCCTCTCTATGCCGGAAATAGTATAACTTAATTTTCCATATTTAGCAATCACAAACTTGTCACATTTCAAACTAAAGGGACTACCCTATTGATGTCGTGTTGTGATTGTGCACTTAGTCCTTAATGCAATTATTTATATTAGATGACACTAATGCGCACTTGTTCGGATTCTATGCATCCCATACTACATAGGTCTGAGGGCAAGCCTCTTATTCGTTCTTCATCTTTGTAGGGTTCAATCCCTCGCCATGCCTTAAACTACTACTGTAACTATGGTAGGTATCTTAGATGATCTATGAGTACAAGCTCGTGTACAGAAAATTCTGGAGGGGAATCCCACGTCATGTCATGACGCATCGTGAAGATAGCCTGTGGTAATTCAGCCTCACTTCATGGCACACGATCCTCTTGCAATCACCAAACACCCCACAAGCGTCGCCACCGGGACGATAATTCTGGAGTAGTGCCCACGCCATGTCTTGACGCATCAAGCAGGCAGCCTGTGGATCACTTTCACACCGCCAATCTGATGGCCATCATACTCGTGTTTTTCTCCTACTTTCATCACGTCTCCACTATGTACTAATCCTTAGTTTTTATTAGAATCATGAACAAAATCAAAGCTCTAGAGTTAGCCTCTCCACTAAGCCGGACTTATTCATTCATTTCAAACATGACCAACCTTGGTTTTTCATTTCAATATCTCATTTCATTTCTTTCCAAATGCCGGGGGAGACTTAGCTACTCTTTCGTTTCAATTCCAGTTCACAATTACTAAAAATCTGAGCATTTCCAACTCATGAGTACATTTCATAATCTCAACAAATTTTTTTCTTCATGTCATAGCTTTCATATTCATTTAATTCCCACAATTCAAAATAAATGATTCACTTCATGTAAATTCATGAAAAGGCAAATAGAGTTTACCAATATCGACCATAAGATTCACAATCTTTACCACAACAAATTAGAAGATTTTTGATATACCAAAAGCACTCTGGACAGTCGACTTGGAGCTCCTCCAGTCGACTTATCCAGTCAAATACAGTTCATCAATAACGCTCGGAAGAGTCGACTGCTGCACATGACCAGTCGGCTGTTCCGCAGTTTTCCACATCTAAAAATGTCATCCGCTTAACAGTCGACTGTCATTCCAATCAGTCGTCTGTACTGGGTGATTCAACTATACACTATCCATGCTCAGTACAGTCGACTGCTACAAACATTCGGTCGACTGAACAGGTTAAATTCCAAATTAAGGAACCATCTTTCCTTCCGTTCTTCAATTCACATATTACATTATATTCGTGCCAACATAACATGCAATTTCTTATCTGTTTACTAACATCACAACGTGGTTTCAATTAAATGTAAATTTCACATAACTAGTGTTTCTTTTCTCCAAAGAAATGCTAAGCATGCACTTTCATTTACTCATCATTTACTTGCAGAGATGACTACTAATCTCAATTTAACACACTAGAACATCACATTAAAATACATCGTTTCATGGAACTCTGGACTGTACATACTTCATTTCAATAAGCCAGTCGACTGTTCACATTACCAGTTCTCTAATCATCACTAGTTCTTTTTCATCCATTCATATTTTCTAAATTATATACTGCATGGAGGAGATTGATTTAGCAATCGTTCTAGCACTTCAGTTTGCATACACATACACAACTAAATCTTTAGTCTTAATAAGGATTATAATTTAGAAATCATGAGAAAACACCCGCCTCGTACCAGTCAACTTGTCCACTTGACGGTCGACTGTACAGGCCATTTGCAATCTTTTTACAATGTCATTACTAATAGAACCACAGACAATTGCACATCCATATATCAATCAATCAATAGGTCATTTTCCAATTAAATGTGTACTCTTATCAATCACTTTCATGCTTCGTTCATTCAATTCAATCTAGCATGCATTCCTAATTAGAAACATGGAAAATTTACCCACCTTGTATGGAGAGAAAAACACAATTAGCAACAAAAATTCTTTGCAACACGAGTGCACCTCCTCCTAGACGCGCGCACACGAACCTCCAAGCACACACCCAAAACCGAAAGCTCCCTCCATGAATAGCCGGCCTCTCCTTCTTCTTGGTGTTGCAAGAACAAGCCCACACACACTCAATCTTTTAACTCACAAAAATACTACTAGATAATGCAACTTAGACTATAGGTTTGGAAAGATTAATAAGCACAAGGATAACTAGCCATGGGGGGGGGGGGGGGGTATTTATACTAAAAATCAAGGGAAATAGATGGCTAGGATCAATTGGTTGGTTGTGGGATGGAGGGCTACGATGAAAGTAGGAGTTGCAATAACTACCCACATCTAAGTAACCACCACACCATGATCACCACTCAAAATTTGAGTTTCCCTCCAAAGATGCAACCGGCCTACAAGAAAGAATGCATTTTGCACGTGTACGTGCAATGCACGTGCATGCCACTAGGCCCAAAATTGTGCATTAAATTTTTGTATATAAAAATAATATAGTCTTTAAATTGTATTCTACATGACAAATTGTATAAAAAAAATAGATTAATCCATGGGCTTTAGTTTTATAGGCCAAAATAATTATTTGAAAATAAAATAAATGAATTACATTTTGGGCTTTTTTAAAAGAAAAGGATTTTCATCTATTCAAAATAAGGCTTTTGTATAAAATAATTAAAAGCACATATTAAAATATCTTTACTCATCTTGATGGAAATATTAACCAAAATATTGCACGTGCACACTACGTGCAAAATAAATAATTTTCCATTAAATGAAAAATCAGGGTATTACAGAAATACCGAGCTACCGGGGCACTGACCTCCACAAGTGGAGTAAAACACCACCGAGCTACTTCGATCGCCCGATCCTTCAAAAATTTGTGCTGCTGACCGATGGAAGGCCCAGATCGTGCCACGTCATAAATCGAATTAAAAATTAATTTTTATTCATTAAAATCAAATTATTTATTTAAAAATTTCAAAAAAATGATTAAATATTCGGGAAAATTAATTTAAAATTCTAAAAAATAATTATAAATTTGGGGAAATATTTTTGAGCCCCTGGGTAAATAATTATCACTTAGAATAGTTAATTAAGACCCCAAACAACGAATCACCACTTTGCGAAATTAAATAAATGGTCCGAAAAATAGATAAAAATTAAGAAAAATCACCAGAAGTCCAGGAGAGCTCAAGAACAACCTTGAGCGCACAACTAGCTCTGAAAATCACCATAATACCCCATACGAAGATCCGACACCCCTCATTTGGACTCCATACAATTCCGCAAGCCATTAAAACAGTAAAACTAATCCTCAAAGACTGACCAAACTTAGTCTTCGGGAGTGGGGGGCTCGTGATATGGCTAAAAATAGGGTTAAATCGAAACCGTCCAAATCGGACACGAATCTTAAAGCTTGGGGGTAAAATGGTAATTTCACCTACAAACGGGTCTGAAATGGGTTCTAGGTCTTTTTCTCCGAAAGACAAATAACCCACGAACGGATCCATCTCAACCGGATGCGGGTCTCAACCCGCAAGAAACACGGTCCAGCTGGGTAGAATTAGAGTTTATGATTATACCTAATCAACGGTCCTGATTCACTTCTATCCATTTACTGGGAAGTAGGGATTTATCCCAAAACTGGTCCCTAAGGCGGCTATAAATATCCCCCATCCCCTACCATTAAGAGGTAATCAATCTTTTGCCAGTAAAAGCTCATCCATAATCTTTTCTGATTACTGACTTGAGGGTCGGAGGGTGCGTCAACGGGATCAACCCCAGTGTATCGCACTTTTTGCAGGTAAACGACAAGAGTCAACGGTCAAACTCCGGCAGAAAGATTTCAGGTTTGACTATTCAGTGTCCCTAAGAACCCACAAATTCTATCTGTTTGCTCCCACACAAGATTTAGCGGTAACAGCCGCTGTGCATGTGTACACGTGAAGCACTTCATTTTCTTACACATATAACCTGTAGCTGTTAAGTAGTAGTTGTAAGTGATGGGTTTTGGTAGTCTCTTGGTGTATGCAGTGAAGGCATTTTTACATTATACACTTATTGCATATGTTCTATTTTCTATAACCTGCATATGATTAAATTCCATAACTTGCATTTGATTAATTTCTCTAACCTGCATATGTTCTACTCTCTACCCTACATATGTTCACTTCTACTATAATCTGCATATGCTTTCATCTACATACAACATGCAGATGTTTCATTTCCATATAACTTGCATAGGCTACTTCAACAAAAGGGATTTTTGATACATCATACACACACACACACCTCATATCAGTAGAAGGAATTTTCTATATCTCCTATAACCTGCATATGGTTTACCTCCTATACAACCCGCATAGGTTCCACTTCAACAAAAGAGTTTTTCTATATATATATCATATACACACACATATGTCTTCAGCAAAGAGGAATTTCTATATATCATATATATAAATACACAGATTCATTATGTCAGCAAAAGGATTTCCTTCTATATCATATATATACACATATATACTTCACTTCAATAAAAAGTTTATTTTTGTACCAGATATATGTATATACATACACTTCATGTCAGTAGAAGGATTTTTGTATATATCCTGTTTATGCTCCATTTCAGTAAGAGGAATTTCTTTCTAAAATCAACATATACACACAGGTTTCATTCAGTGAAAGGGATTTCTTTCTTTGTATCAGTGTAGATATATGTATATGCTCTTCAAATCAGTAAAAAGGGGTTTTCTATATGTATATCAGTTATATATATTACATACGTATACAGATGTTTCACTTTCCTTTATATCTGCATATAGTCAAGAGCTGCATTTTAATAAAAGGGAATTTTATACACTTTGTGCATACTTTATTTTAAAAAGGATCTTCTATATATATATATATATATATATATACAAACATTATGAATGAATGAATTTTCTGTGAGTAAATTAACAAAGAAATGAAGTGTTTATAAAGAAAGATTTAATTTCTGTTGTTGGTTGAGTTGTGAATCTTTAGGAGTTAAGCGGCAGATGAGATTTTGTTGATTTAGACTAGTTGGGTCTTGGGGTTGTTTTGTGGAATTAAGTCCGGCAGGATACACTAACTCTAGAGAGGAGGAATTCGTGTTCTTTTTATAATAACCAACTTAAGGACAGGCACTAGTGGAGATGTGATGGAACTTGGGAAACGTAAGTATATGCTCTTGATTTTGTTAGTCCAACGGATGCGTTCCAGGACTGTTTGTTGTTCTGTCTCGAGAGGACATTTGTATGTTCGCGTGTCGAGGGTCTGCAGGCCTATTCACGGAGCATGCAGGGTGCATTAGCGTGTCGAGTGTCAGCAGGCCTATTTACGGAATGTATCTGGTGTATCTGCACGTTGAGGGCCTCGCAAGCCTATTCATAGGGTACACGGCAGGGAGGTGATTCTCCGATTTTTGAGCTATTCTTTTATGATGCTTGCACGTCGAGGGCTGTGGTGCCTATTTGCAGAGTATTCTGGATCTTGTTTCCATCACTGTTGTAGGATTAGTAGCATAACGAGGGATCTAGCCCTATAAAGTGAAGAACGTTAAGGGCTTGCACCGGATCTATGTAGTATGGAATGCATAGAATCCGACAAGTATGCATTAGAAAGTCAGCATATAGCAATTGTGTTTCTTGACTTGGTTTTATGCATAATGATTTCTGTTTTCCTACACTTGACACTTAGTCTAGATTCACTTGATATTTTCATGTGTTACTTATTACTAAATTATATTCCTTGATGATTTCATATTTTATTTATTGATATTTCTTATTTCAATTGTTCTTGCTGTTGATACTTGTTGTTATGAATCCATGATTATGTTTTATTCATGTTGCTTTTGTTTTTATGTCACACACCGTTATGGCTGACCCTTGTAGTTTTGGGGATTAGGATTATCTCTAGCCTCATGTTTTATAGGTAGGTACTTATAGCTTGGGATTTGGATGCTTGTGCTTGAATGATGATAGAGCTAATGTATATTGTAAAAGAAGTGTTGTAAAAAGAAAAGTTTTTTAAGTCAAGGTGTTTTGTATTTTGCTGTATTTTGTAAACAATTATTGTAATAAAAGTTGAAATAAAAATTATCTGTGTTTTTGACTATGTTTACTATTGCAATTGAAGTTGATCTGGAAATTGTGCCACGTATTTCTGAGATATCATATTGAAAATTTGGGGCGCTACATATGTCTTCAGTTTTCCTTGGAAGGTGTATTAGTCGAACACCTTTTTCTCAAGAGTCTCCCTCATTGCTGCAGCTTTTATGTCCCATTCCGGTGTGAGACAGCTTATGAGTTTTCCGACCTTTCAGTCATCATCCAACCCTTCACCTAAGCTCTCTAGCTCGTGTGCGAAAATGTCAAAACGGGCAAGCATCTGATCTATGTTCTCTCCTGACAACATACGAAAAACATCAAACTTATAAAATCATAAATTAACTTTTGCTTTTACCTCAGATGCGGTTCCCTCATGCCGTTTTAGCATGTTGTTCCAAATTTCGTACGCCATCTTGTAATTTCGCCGACATCGCATCAATTCTTGATTGTTTAAACCTGCATAAAGTGTTGTCATAGCTTTGGAGTTTGCGGTACTCTGCTTTTGAGAAAGCCCTCTTTCCATCGCTGAAAGGAATATCTGTTTTATTTATGCACACATTCCATACTTCTTCTCCGAGCATCTGCAAAAAGTGAGACATACGAACTTTCCAAACATCATATCATTTTCCATCAAAATAAGGTGAACGTGACTTGTCCCATTGGAGATGAATAGCTCCGATGAGTACAAGTTCGAGGGATGAGGGATTTTGGCTATTGGACCTTTTGCTTAAGCTTTTAAGCTCTTAGTAATCACCTCGCTCTGATACAACTGTTAATCACCCTAGAGGGGGTGAATAGGGTGATTGTGCGTAAATTAAAAAATTAAAAGTAGTGCGTAAAGTACAGAGACAGAGTAAGAGAAAGCAAATAGAGCAACGAGTAAGACACAGCGATATAACGTGGTTCGACCCCCAGGTCTACGTCTACACCACCTACTTGTAGCAATTCTCCGCCACAAGCGTACCACTTTACTTTAAACCATTGTACAGTGATTCTCGAAATTCAGGCCGGGAGACCTATTACACCCGCAGGGCTTCTACAACAAGTCCCACGATACTCACCAAAGTGGAAAAGAAAGAAAAACTCTTAAGATCTAGAAAAGACCTTTGATAGAAAAAAATAAAAATCTCTCACACTTGGAGCATTGATTGAATGAATAGTTCAGAAGAGTTATAATAGCAAGGGATGAAAAATACACTGTGAATTCGCCACAATTTATAGAGAAGAGAAATGAATCTTTTCGAAAAAGAAAAGATATTCCCGAAATTGTCAGATTTGCACATGGATGGTCGAATGCAATGATGGACAGTCGACCATTCATCTTTTAACTCGTAAGTCGAGCAATGACCGGTCGACTGACTCATCTTTCCGACTTAGATGAGCGGTCGACTGTTGTTGCGGTCGACCACAGTCGTGCATATTCGACTTTTAATTGGAGAATTCACTTTGTATTCTTTCCAAAACTAATTTATCAATCAATACTACTTTACATACATGTTCCTCTCATAAACAGAATTAAATCATTTGATTTGCTGGCTTTGAAGCACATGTTTCTTTAGGAACACTCTTCCTTGATTTTTCAATCTTTTCTTATTCATGCCTCTTTTGTTTGTTTTTGAATCTTTTGAATCTTTTATATTAATTTTCTTTTTTTTTTCTTGCAAATCTAAACTGAAGATATTAGTAGTAAGTGACACGTTTTGTGCACACCAAACTTAGGACAACATACTTAATTGAAGAATTTGCTTCAAGAAATAAAAGGAGAAGCATATTTCTTTGAACAAAATTGTAATATGAATGTAATTTTGATTTTGCAAATGTAATCATATTTTGTTTGACTTTATGGTGTCGTTCAAGATTTTTAAAAAAAAACAATGTAATCATGGTTTTATCAAAGATAGATCCTTGCAACATAAAGATAGGTCCTTACAACATACCTAACATATTTTAGAATGATTTGTCTGTACACTTGTGTTGGCCTATATAGGAGGACATCTTCACAGAAAAGTGGGTATCTTTAATTAATATGCATTGATTTCAAAAAATCTTGTGCTTCAACTTAAATTTAGTTATCTGAATTGTCATTTGTGAAGAGATCTGGGCCTCCATAAGTTGGTGTTCATGGATGACATTTTACATGAGCGAACCAAAGTAGGTACTATGTTCGAGGCCAAGTATTTATTAATCAATCACTGTTTTTATTACTTAAGTTTACCATTATATGCTTCTTCTTTTTTACTAACAAGTTTCTTTTATTGGCAGAAACTACTTGATGGGTATATAAAAGATTCTAGAATATATTGTCATTGTAATACCCCGCAGAATAGCATATGACTATTTTGCATCATAATCCGTGCACAGTTGAGAATTGCGCACAATTACATATTTCCTAATAATTATTGGTTTTAATTGAGAAATTTCAGATATATTACATATTCTGAACCCGATGGGGTATATTCGAGATATCTTCTCAATTAAACTGGGTGCATTGTCCCGATTGTTTAAACGAGACAATCTTTGGGAAAATAATGTTTTTATAACATATATTCTTATATTTTATTTTACAAATAAATATTTTGTTTGTATATGGAGGTACATATACATATATGAATATATGTATATTGTGATTGGATTGTATATGATATGATTACATGTATACTTGTACGCATTTCACATGTATATGTATATGTGTATATTTATAAATATATATTTGTATGTATACATATGTAATTGAATTGTATTGAAGAGGATTGTACAAATACATACATATGTATAATTGGAGTATGTATATATATATACATTGTATTGTAGGGGTGTATAAGACACATACCAAATCAAATAAATCCCCCAACTCTATTTTCCTTCCCCATTTTTCTTCTCCTCATCTCCACCAACCTAACCCCTTCCCCTTCTCTCAAAACCACCGAAACCCAAGCTCATCATCCCCATCTCATTTTTCATCCAAAACCTCCACATCCGTCTTCTTCTACTTATTCTACTCTCCATCTTCTTCTATTTTATCAAGAACCCATATCAAGAGATATTCTTTTTGTAAATGTAGTAGAAGAAAGTGTAGTAGAGAAGAAGAAAGAGTTGTGGAGATTCTACAAGAACAAGAAGCAAAGGAAAGGAGCAAGCTACAATGAGTCTTCTTGCCAAAAAAAAAAAGTGGGTGATTCTCTTAAACTCTAAAAGTTAGTTTTTTTATGTGCATGTGATTTTTTAGCATGTGGTAGTAGCTAAGGGTAACATGGTTGCCATGAATTAATATTGACATGCTAAGCAAATAGTTTGTGTGGTAGAGCAACTCTTAATATGATTTCGGTTGAAAGAACATGTACGAGTATGTAAGTTTGGGAATTTTTTGCTCACAAACGGCTTGGAATTTTGGACTCAAATTTGCAAGGCTTGTTATTCTATGTATCTAGAGCTCCCATGATTTTTTTTCATAATATTCGGAAGCCATTTAGTAGCCCAAGCATTCATCTCAATTTCGGACAGAGAGCAGCAGAAAAAGCTGTTGTTGGTGAAAATTTTATATATCTTTCCGAAATTGTAACTCAGTATTAGTGGGATACTTTGAGCAGAAACTTTTTATGGATGCTCTTGTATGAGTCTAGGACCATAGTTTCAAATTTAATAATTTTCTGAGATTATTTGATACCTCAAAGAATTTCTAAGTTACAACTGGTCTGGATGTTAGAGCTGAAGCTATCTGTTTTTAGATTGAAGTTCATCTAGTCATGGATACTTGTGTGTGCATTATATTGCCTTGAAATTTTTGCAGTAGCTTGTGATATGAGCCTAATTCATGATTCTCAAATTTTAGAATTTTTAGATGATATTTGATGAGGTTTCAAAAATAAATAGTGTGAAGTGCTAAAGACCCTGTTTGGAAAGCAGCTGAATTTTTATGCTATGTTAGAGGAGTCATAACTCTTGGTGTATTATGAATCTGGATGTAAATTTTGGACACAATGGAATGGTATATGTGTAATTTCAGAATCCCAAATTTCACGAGCTTTGGACTTAGGGTTGATTGGTTATAGAATTTCAAAGTAGACAAGATTCAGCTGAGTACAGATTGACTGATCTGTGAAGATGTGTAAATCTGGAATTTTGGGTTAAGAATTTGGAAAATTGAGCAACTAGAGATTTGAAGTAGGGAGTCATAAATTTTTCCAGAACATCTGGAATTATGTAATTCCAGTTTGTAGGTTGAAAGTTATGATTTTTCTAAGACTGAGGCAGACCCAGTCTTATCGAGACCCTATCTGTTGAATAAATCAATTCTTTCCCTGAATGTGCACCTGTTAGATATTGGTATTTTTGAGGACCTTTATGGATGAATATGAGGATGTGTTCAACTAGGAAGTTGTAGTAGACACTCTTACCTTTCCATAGAATCCGGAATCGGGTAATACCGATGAGTGTGAAAATTTTTATGCTATTGGAAAAGTGCAGCATTTGCATTTAAGAATGTACAACTGAGAGTACATGGAATTTTTATAGTATCAAGATGATTGAATTTTGAGGAAATAGTTAACTAGAGCTTGGTAGTATAGGTTCTTAGCTTCCCAGAATAAGTAATATCAAGCAAATCCGAATTATATATTGGAAGTTATGAAGGTTACAAGTTCAGCAACCAGCGGTTTTAATCGATGTCAAGCTTATGTTAACTCAGTGGACTTGAGCTCTATAGGAAATTTGAGGGATTTGTCAACTAGGGGATTGCAGTAGAGCCTCCTAACTTTGTAGAAACCAAATTTTGTTGGATTCCGATGATCGTAACTTGAGTCGCAGAAACTGGTATTTGCTTGAACTGATTAATCTTGGAAGATCGAAACAGAAAATCTCTGCATACTGCAGTATGATGATTATGAGCTATTGAGTTCAATATGTTTTAAGCACTTCATGGAACTTAGACAAGATCCCGTGCTTAGTACTCATGGTGGACACATGAGTGAGTTGAGAGAATAGCTTTATGGTCAATTTATTGTGTGTGGCTCGTAGCTAGTATAGCTTGGAGCCAGTTTAGGTTGTGATACCCTAAGACTATCAACCCAGTTGGCAAGTATGGCATTGATATTTATTTTTTTCTACCTCACAAGATAGTGAATTTTCCTGTGCGTCGTCGGTTTGTTTACCGAGAGATGTTAACCGTGGGTCGGGATACTAGATGAAATTCGAGAAAGAGGCGGTAGCAACTGATGGAGATCGTATCGCCGGTGTTTAGGGGTTGATAGGCTAGGTTATTTGCCTCGTCTAGAATGTGTTGATGCCTAGGTCTGTCAATGACCAGATATTAGTAAGTTGTGTGTGCTTCACCTCTATTGCCGGATATGAGGCACTCCCTTGGGTACCGTGATACTACTTGCTGAGGGTCGCGGGGTCACCTTAGGTCAAAGACCTACGGAGGTGTTGGCAACCGATGAATGTCGGTTAGCCGTGATTGTGATTAGTTATTTTTGACAGAACCAGTTGGGCTCAATCATTCATTAGACACTGGGCATGATATGACAACTCGCATTTTTAACACAATGTTATTTCATACTGTATTTCTTTACTGTTCGCTCGAATACCAAGTTGGTGTTAGGGGTGATTCCCTATAATCTGACTCGTTCTAAAAGTCAGCACTTGGTGGTGATAACCAGGGTTGTCTCTTCCTGTCATTAGGGATGCGTGCTGCTGTGCGTATCTCGCACTGTTAATTCCTGAAGTGTCATGGTAAGAACGGGAGCTTCCTGTCGGATAGGGGGCTTAGTCCTTCGAGGCTGTCATGTTCTTATGTTGAGTAGACACGAATGGACCATGGGGTTTTTGTCCCATGGATCTTCGGCGCCATTGATATGCAGGTGCGTATCTGTAAGATCGTCACGGCATTTGGTGTTATCCGATTTAGGGCACTAGCGGCAAACAAAACACAACTGTATTTAGTAGTAATAACTGCAAGATTATCCAGCCACGATTGTATCTATCAGGAATAGGTTGAGTACAATAGTAGAATTTTTTGCATGGCGAGGGTTCGAAACCCTGAAATTGGAGAAGACGGCTTGATCTGGAGCATATGTAGTATATGATGCATGTGTATCCAGAATCATGCTTACATTAGATTAAGTGCATCCGTTTCTATTCTCTGTACTATGCATTAGACTTCAGGTCATGGCATATACTGACACTAGAAAATTAGGATGCACGTTTCTTTTTCCATTCAAGATGATATGTGGTTTCAAGTTTGAAGATCGTTGTTTCCTTATCAGCATTGCGTCAGTAGAATTACTGACGTACCCCACTCTTTTAGGTACCCGTTCAACCATGCAAGTAGGTGCAGAAATGATCAGAGTCGCGCAGCAAAAGACTCAAGACCGAGGGCAAGTCTCAGGGAAGCAGATTGACCGCTCGACGAGGTACGGGGGTGATCAGTTAATTACCATTCTGGATGACAGCTGATAGCTTCACAAGAGGAGTCTGAATATTTTTCTAATCAATTGTAATAAGTTAGTGTAACTTGTATTCCTTGTTCAAGGACGAGATAGTATTTGTAATTAATAATGTAATGATCTTATTTGGCAATAAAAGTTTTGTTTTAAATTTTCGAGTTGTTTACTAAGTTGAGATGCATTTGAAGCCAAAGATTCTGGTTGTGTCACGGATGTCCGGAAACGGGAATCCGGGTCGTTACAGTCATTGCTGCAATAGTGTGGTAAGTAGATTTAGTTTTTGTGTTCTATGATTGTTTCAAATTATGCTTTTAGATTTAGTTTTTTTGTTCTATAACTTTGTTGAAGCTTACAAAATTTTCAATTCTTAGATTAATTTTTATTTTAAATCAGGAAATAATTTTGCATAAATTGCTTTCCCTGGTTTAGTGTACATTTTGTGCTTTCCATGATTTTGCGTAAATTTGTTTTATTTGCTTTTACTTTTATTTTTTGTTGTTAGTATTAAAAAAGAAAAATATGAGTTTAACTAGGACAATCCGGATCTCCAGGCCGGCTCTTCCTATAATGAAGGCACAAATTGGATTTTGGGGTTGTCGATTTCTTAAAAGACAATGGGGCAAGAAAATCAAATTATAGGAAGGGCGCGAATCATAAAACAGTGGGTTTGTTTTTAGTTGGGATCGGGCGAAGTGGGGTATGGATGTAGGATGTAGGATGGATCATATGCAGGGAACACTATAGAATTTGTTTTCTAAATGCAATTGCGTTATTGTCAAACTGTTGCTAGGCTAGTTTGACCAAATATAGTTTGAGTATATAAGAGTCATGCAAAATGCTGGTGGTCAGAGCATCTGTAGTCGTTTGCTATATATCGATAATATCGATATTTGAGTTAAAAAGCAGCTGCAGTCGTTTGCTATATATTGATATTATCGATAAATCGCTATAGTAGATTGCTATAAATAAGAATCGATATAGCATTTATCGATATCTGAGGGACGGCGTTCGAAGAACCGTCCCACTAAAAAAAATATTATTATAAGCGTCGGACGGCACTTGAAGTGCCGTCCGTTTGAAAAAATTATAATTTATCTGATAAAAGTCTTTTTTCCCGGACGGCACTTGATGTGCCGTCCGTCGACCTTTAATAAACTGCTGCCAAGTAAAGATAATTAGGGTCGATATGTAATTATTAGCTATTAGCTATTAAGTATAGATAGTATAGATATGTAATTATTAGCTATTAAGTATAGCTATTAAGTATCCATCCAGGTGCTTAGTGTCGGACGGCACTTCATGTGCCGTCCTAGACATGCGGTTGACATTTTTTTTTTCAAAACATTTTCTTTTTTTTAAAGTGTGAGTTAGGATGCCATTTTTTTTTAAGTAGCTATTAAGTGTGAGTTAGGATTTCGCTGCAGTTTTTTTTTATTATTATTATTTTTTAAACAGACGGCACTTCATGTGCCGTCCGACGATTCCGCTCCAAATTTTGCTTTTTCGCCCCTCCGACGGCACATCAAATGCCGTCGCTTAATATTAAATGATTGATTGCTATAATATAGCTTTCGACGAGTGCAGCGAAATCCAAATTTCTATTTCTATATATCGATATATGGATAATTTTAACTTTAACGACTACAGATGCTCTCACTTTGCTAAATAGAAGAAGGCATTAGTTTCATTTGCAAATCTATCAATTCGTATAATGCATATACATAATCAGTATAAAAGATGTTTCAGATTCAAGTACTCACTGCATAAGACTTTTTATTTTTATTTTAAAAAAATTTATTAAGACGTACACGTGTAAATTACTAGTATAATTGATGCCAAGTTCAGACCTTTTTTAAAATTTTAATTTTTCTAACGGAAATGCCAAGTTAAGCCTTACAGGCCTAGCTAATTCCACCACACCCAGAAGCACTATTATTGTTTGCTATTTACTCCACAAATTGTGCAATTATTTACTCTCTCAAAAAGAAACAAAACCAAACAAGAACAAGAGCAAATTGAACTATTAATTCAAAGTACATATATATATATATATATTTGGGTAGATGACTTGTTTTGTTTTAAATTTTGTACTTCGTCGTATTTGAGTGCCCTACACCCTCACCTCAACAATGCAATACCGATTGCATCATTTGGATATATTCTTTGGAAAGCTGAGGGTCTTGCCGCGTAGTTTTGAGCGTCCTAAACTCCACACAATTCTTGAAAATTCAGTTAACCCCAGCAATGGGGAGAAATTCGATCTGCAGTATTGGGCAAACCCAGACCCAGAGAAACAAGTCAAATCATTCTCACGAGGGTATTGTAAGGTTTAATTCAAGAATTGAGGGGTCAGAGGAAGAATTTGAAGCTTGCTTTTCTGATCTTATCAGGTTGTTTTTGCTGAATTTGAAGCTTGCTTTTCTGATTTCATCAGGTTGTTTTTTTGCTAAGGATTTTTTGTACCTTATAATTATATGAGTTTAAGCATCATGTGACTGACTTAGAATCTAATCAAGATTTAGCGATATGTGTTAGGAATGTGCCCTAAAGTACATCGCATGAGAGGTAATCGAAAGGAAAAAAGAAATTCGATTTTGGAAGGAGGTGAAGTTTGCATGGTTAGTTAGGGTAATCATTTGTTCAAGGTTTGCTGGATCATGAGGAATTCAGCTATTTAAGTTGATTTGGGGGTAAACTGATGTGGTTGGCCTCATGAATTCAGCTGTTGTAAGTCCAAATCAACTCATTTTTATGTTAAGAGCAGTTACAATAGAGGTTTTTCTCAGAATTTTGTAGTTGGCCTCATGATTTTTTATGAACTATTTTTTGTGTGTGGTTGATTAGGGTCAACAAGCTGCGCTTGTCCTCTCTCATCATCAATCAACAAACTCTCTTCTCCTTTCTCTCATCATCAATCAACAAGATATATAGTTTTCTTGTTTTTTTACTAGTTTCTTTTGGATAATGGTGAGCTTATTGTTACTAATATAGGTTTCTTTCTGTTTGTTCTGTAGTTATGGTATGAGTTGTATTAGTAAGGAAGCAGGATTAGTAGGTTGTTTGTGTTTTGTTCAATTCATTTCTTAGTGATTTTTATTAAAAGTGTATGTAGTTTATGATGATATCAAGAAGTATGAATTTGTTTGCACACTAAATTTGGGGGAGAGAGTAGAGCTTATAGTTTCACGATTGTGTGTTTCGCAAATTGATTTTGTATGTACGGATTGAGATGTGGTTAGATGAGCTTAGCTACTTCTTCTTTGCACGTATCTATTTCTCTCTTCTTCTTTTTTTGTTGTTTGAGAGGCAAAATGGGTGGGCGATCAAGATGAGAATGAGAAACGGTTTGCGTGATTCCATGAATTTCCTTTTGTAAATATAAAAAATCATCTGTGGAATTTCACATTACAATAGGAAATTTGGTGAAGGAAACAATAGATGTTAATTTGACATATAAAACTTAGACGAGTCTAATTGAGGTTTACTTCATATTGCTGTTGATGTTTTACCGGAAAAAGCTAATCTTCTATGAAATGTTAACAGATACATTTTAATTGATTAAGTAATCTGCTTAGCTTACTCTTTCGCTTCTGAATAAATATGTTCTTCTTGAATTTAATCTGCCTCTGATGTATATATTCCCCAGCTGAAGATTTTCATTTATGTTGTAACAAAGATTTTAAGAAAATGTCTCCAACTTTTTCTCGTTACTTGGTCAAAATATGCAGAAGAAAACTCTGAAAGTTCACCAAATCGGGGCTATGAAGTGTTTCCAATTTTCAAATGATGAGAGAAAGGAAGGGCCTAGTTCCATGAGAGGAAACATGGAGGTGGTAGCTACAACCAAGATTCAAGTACTTCCCACATGTTAACACTGAAGGTATGTTTTTACCAAACTGAAATTTGATCTTCTTAATGGTTTTTTACTGATAACTTAAAGTTGAAATTTTCTTTTTGAGAAGTTGGAATCTGAACTTCAAGGGTGTCAGAATACTTATTACGTAGGAGGGATGATGGCATTTGAGTTGACGGAGTGCAATTCTTCTTACTCCGTTGCCATGGTCGAGTTTCCATATAAATGTCATGGTAAGGCACTATATTTGAGTGGAATATACTTGTTCAGTTTTTATGGAAAAAGTCTAAAGAATAAGAAAATGCATAATTTCTCATTAAGTTTTACACATTTTAATGAGGAAGCTATCATACACATGTTTTTAGCAGATTATGTCATATCTGAAATAAATTAGTGTTGCCTCCATAGAACAACAAACGTTCATTTTATACAATTGTAAATCATAGTTTTGGTTATCTTAACAAGAAGACAGTATAGTATGAGATGAAACTGGAAGTTGTTCACTTAATAAAAAAGATACAAATACACAAACTAGTGTTACCCTGTGCAAATTGCACAACCTAAAATAATTTTGAGGGACTCATAAAATTATATATAACTCCCAAAAAATATGAGAGAATTGGGAGAAATTTATGAAGATCATTCATACAGCAATTACTGAAATCTTCATTATCATCCTTACATAAGCAGATAGTTTAGAGAATCACTGTCAAACCATAATGTTATACTATTGAATATTACTAAAGCTGATGGGGGGGGGGGGGGGGGGGCGTAGGGATCGGGGTGGATTTAGGAAGAGCCGTGAGATTTTGTGAGGTTGGAAAAAGTGAAAGAGGAGAGACTATGTTCGAGAGATTAGGGTTTTTTTTTGTTTTTTTGTTTTTTATAAAAATCTTGCGTAGTACACGTGTTAGTTAACTATAACTAAATAAATAAATAAGAATTAATGAAACAAGCTTTCTCAATTGTTAGTAAATAAATAAATCAGAAGTAAATAAATCATTTCTCATTTGTGGAAATATAAAAGCTGAAGCTATGTTGTTTCTTGAACCAGGTGATCTAAAGATGAAGTCGAAGTATCTGATTGTGGATTAGAAGACATCAATAACAATTGTTTGAGGAAATTGTTGTATTTGAGGAAACAAGAAATAGCAATTCTTTGTAAATAACATTTTTTGATATTCAATCAAAGAAAATATTTGTTCATTTGGATAATCTTTTCTTACTCATTACAATTACTTTGATACTTTAATAAATAAATAAATAAATAAGTTAATTACATTAAATTAAATAAGTAGCCTATTCTGGAATTTTTAAACGTCGGGGTAGATTTTTTAATGAAAAAATTAAAAAAAAATTAAAATTATTCTATCACGGTGTTTTCAAACGTCGGGGTAGAGAAAATAACAACCCCTGCATTTGAAAATTTCGGGGATTTTTTGCATCCCGGCGAGAGCAAACCCGACGCTTGCAGATGTGTTTCGCAAAGCGCCAGGGCCATCAACCCGGCGTTTTTAAATGTCGGAAATGGGTAAAAAAGACACCGAGAATTTTGGTGTCATTTGTAGTAGATGAAGTTTATGAATTAATTAAATGTGTTTAGGGTCATGATGAGATCATGTCAGTGAGACCTAAATTTAATATAATTAATCTAAAATGTTTCTAGTCATAGGATTTCCGAGATTGGACATCGGTAATTGCGGTAAGACTAGTACACTCGTTGTATGCTCTAAAGTAGAGAATAATTGATCTCACAATTATTTATGTAGAGGCATTGATATAAGAGTGTAGGTGCTAAATGGTTTAGTTACTGACGTGACTAACTAAAATGAATATCTAATAGAAAATCTAAATGAATGTCAATAGATTATTCATTGAGTGATAGTGGGTACAAGTAATCCTAAGACCTGAGATTATTGTCATAGCATTTTGTGTGTGTCAATTTATGTTTTTTGTTTATTTCTTAGCATGACTTTCTAAGATATGTGTAGGGTATTTTGTTCATAGTGAGTCTTTATGAAAGTGGATGAGCAATCAATAAGGAATCTATCACTTCTATTATAAAAAGAGAATGATCTATATGATTTTATAAAGTGTTAGACTCAGGAAGTCTATGGCCATAGCAGAATTAATTTTAAAAGAAGTTTATAAGTATTCATTTGAGTCAATCACTAACGTATCAGATACATATAATTAAATGCACTACAACAAATATGACATTTGATAGCATTCATAAAATGCTATAGTAGACCTACGATAGCGTTTTACAAACGCTATCGAAAGGCCCGCTATAATAAGTCTATAGCGTTTTGCCGAAACGCTGAACGCTGTAGAATCTACAGCGTTTTGGCGAAACGCTATAGTTTCTATAGCGTTTTGTAAAATGCTATAGAATCTATAGCGTTCGGCAAACGCTATAGTTTCTATAGTATAGCGTTTTGTTAAAACGCTATAAAGTTTATAGCGTTTCGGCAACGCTATCGTTAGGCAACGTTTATACATTACATTTTTAAAACGCTATCGTTTTGATATTTGTGGTTTTTTACAGCATTTTAGGAACGCTATTTCGTTTTAACTGTATACAAAAAAAAATCTACGGATACAAATAAAAATCGATTTATCGAAAATGTCAATACACCATTATAACTATAAAAGTTTCGCAAATTTGTGTACAAATATATAAAAACATACCAACATAGAAATATGTACACAATAAACTGATACAAAAGTTCATCCAATAAACGAAAAAACTGACGACAAAAAATTCTTGAGTGCCTAACATCAACACAACTCGTAAACTTAAAACTGACGACAAAAAATTATTAAGTGCCTAACATCAACACAACTCACACTCTTCGTTTCATCCACGACGTCTCCAATTTGCAAATGTAGAAGAAAAAATGTCAGACATAAGATTCATGTAGTCATAACTCCTAACTCAAGGAGGTTGATCTAATAGTTAATTTAGTTATAAAGGATATACTCAATCATTATCAAATGCTTTCAAAGAGCTTGTGTTGTTCACGCTAGCTCTCTGCTTATGACAGTGATATTAAGGATTACTTAGCATACTGGGCACTGTAATTAGTCTTGAACTTATATTTTGTTTCCCCATTCAATGCCAGTCTTTGCGATGGTAATATATTCAAGTGTCCCTCCCTATCAGTGTTTTAGTATAAAGACAAGGTTGATGGAAGAGTAATGAATGGTTTGAGGTGTGATAATTGTTCCCATTTAGATAGGGAAGGAATCTGTAGTCTGAAGTGGGCCATTCTTCCATCTATTCAGTGTTTGCCGACCAATCTTGGGGTTTTGGCTCCATTTGATTGGTGCCTGATTGAATTGGACAGAACAATTTTATATTATTGTGGTAATTCTATCAGCTAACTTAAGGTAATTCTATCAGCTAACTTAAATTATCAGATGATGCAATTTTGTGAACTATAATACTTGACTGCAATTTAGTGTTGTAATGAATTGATAAATAATGGATAGTTTTGAAACAGGTGGTGATTGTAAGATATTATTAGAGAACCTATCCTTCACCTCTGCCTCTTAGTGAAAGCTTACACCATGCCTAGTATTTTGTTGAGAAAAAAAAAATAGCTTTCTACAGGTAAATAATATTAAAACATGTAGTTGAAGAAACACATCACATAATTCTAGGCAATTCTAACATGGAGAAATACATTACAGAATTAACAAATAATAGTTCAGCCTTAACAAATAATAAACTCAAGTTCTATATCTAGATTTAAAAAAATGCATTGATTTGATCAGAATTAAGGAATTACTAATTTCAACAATGTCCATGGTATATTTAACTCAAGTCATTTTATACTTATCCAAAGGAATCAAGAACAATATAATATCTAATAGAAAGTATCAAGTATCATAATTTTCATACCGAGAAATCCGTTCCTCCCAAGTACAAATCACCGGGACCTGATAAAAAGTTGAAAAAAAAAAATCAGCGACCACAACAAAAAATGTACATAATGCAACGATACTTGAACTTGCCAAAATTAACACAAACCATGCAGTTAACAAATGTATGCTTACGGTTACTAATCCTAGCATGCTAATATTCAAAGATCAGGCTTACTCTGGTAAATTTTGTCTTCTCGTGCATTTGAGTTGCTTTATTAAGAGGTAAATTTTATGATTGCCTATTATCATGCAGATTACTTGCATGGCATACAGGATTCTGAGGTACACAGATTAGATAAGGTAGGCAGCCAAATGTGTTCCAATTTGAATTCTTAAGTTTGAATATTTCCCTCATACTAAATATTGTGGCTTATATAGATGAATGAGATTTCCCGTGTGAAACTGTTGTCTTCCATCTGTATATTTGCTTATCTAATAATAAAAAATAAAAAAATAAAAAATCCAAAAGACCATGCATCTAAAGATCTCTTTAGTCGATTAGCTTTCAGGCTTTTCATCAACTTGTTTTCTTGTATGCTTTCGTTGCATGTTCCTTTTCGATATCATAGATTCATTCTTGTTAATTTTGGATATCTTTTATTTCAGGTGGTGAATAGTTCTGAAATAACGAAACTACAGGAGACACCCACTACATGTAGTTCAAGCTTGGAAACCCATTGCAGTACATCTACAAAACAGAGCTCCTGCTTTCATCGAACTTCAACTAGAGTCTCACTAACATGTCGTTTGGTGCTAAAAATTCACAAAAATCTGTTTAAATTTTTCCTATTACCCAGTGATTTATCATTCCCAGAATTTATACAATTTGCTACTAGTCATTTGCAAGAAAATTCCTTAGCATGGTTACAGAGTCTAGAAAAAGCAAATCCGGATGTAATGAAAAAGAAAGAAACCTCTTCATCAAAACAAGAGGCATTAGCAGCACTGATGAAGTTACTGATCATTTATTTTACTAGACAAGATCCAACTTCAGATAAAAACTGCAAAAAAATTAATAAAAATAATGTTGTGTGACATATGTATGCTAGAAGAATTTGTATCTACATACATAGGTCTAATATTTCAACCAAATACAACATAATAGAAAACAATCTGGATTAAAGGATTTTTTATCTAAAATCCCTCATCATTGGAATAAAATTATTCAAGAAAAATATGATCAGTTAAGACTAAAAAATAAATAATAATATTAAAACATGTAGTTGGAGAAACACATCACATAAGCCCCGTGGTAAAGTCAATATTTAAAGGCTTCCACTCACTTGTAACAGATAATTAAGTCTCAACTTTGAAATGAAAGCTTCACATGCATTCGTATCGCACTGTGTGCAGAAACCAATAATCGCACTGTGTGCCAATAAAGTTGTATCTGTGATACAACATACTTAGGCTTTCAGCAGAAAGTGAATGTAATATGTGTGAATCAATGCCCTTAACCACTTTTCCTATTGTCTAAAATTTGAGCGCATCAATCAACCTATTTTTCTCTATACTTCATTCTTAGAATGAGTCAGTTGATTGCAACCGTGCTTACAACTGAATTCAAGCCCAAGATGACAAGTTTGTAGAATTAAATTAACCAACATGAATTCACATGTTTGTCAAGCTCTAAAGATTGGGCACATGCTGTCAAGCTCAACTCAAGCTACCCCCAAAACTAAAGAAATCAAGCTTGACACCTTGAACAGGAAGGCTAGCTTTGTGTGAATCTTTTCCAAAAGCCACCCACAGTCAAAAAACACGTTCTTGTAATAACAAAGAATTTGCATATACATTTTTAGAATTATGCACAATACATAAAATTTGGAACTAATTTGACATACTAGAATAATAGCAGCAAACCACCTAACAATAGAAAACCCATAAGAGAAAAGGTATACAACGTTTTGGGATAGAGGAACATAATCTGTGTCTGGTATTAACCAATACTAACTCTCTAATTCTAACATGCTTCTCATTGTGCAAATGCATTATCATTGTTCTTTCCATTCAGCTTTTGTATTATAATGAAGTTTTCTCATGTATTATAATGAAGTTTTCCAATCAATTACTCAGAACTGAAGATGCTATAGCATTAATGAAACCCTAGGAATCTCGACCAAATCTGAACAGATCTCAGATCTCAATTACCAAATATAAGCACTGTCTCTTATAGTGGACTCAGAATATGGAGACAAATTTAAGTACCTGTATACAGGAAGAGGTTAAGTTATAATAGCTGGAGTTTTGCGCAGTTAGCAAAATAAATTTATCAAAACTGTGCGAAACTATAGTTAAAGGCCTAGTTTATCTAATGCTGGCTCTATTCTTAATCGTCTTTATCTGATATATTGCTGATTACATGAGCTTAACCAAATATTAGCACCGTCTCTTATTCAGAATATGGTGACAAATTTAAGTAACTGTATAGAAGAGGTTAAGTTATAATAGTTGTAATATCATCCCAACGTTATCCACATCATTACTTATTCTTAGTAAGATGCACCCACATGCTTCACGTCTCAGTGTACAACTTACTAAATAACCTAGGCAGCCTAACTTTACAACTCCCTTTGTTTCATTTTGTTCATCACAACACTTCTCTACAACTAAATATGTGTTTGCTTAACTGAAGTTTGTTTCAGCAGATCGACAGAAAGCTTGTTTCAGCACTAAGTAGACCACAATCAATGTGGAGTACAAAAGCTGAAATCTACGTAAAGTGTAACAATCAAACCACGAAAATATTTAAACTAAATGATACAATCATGGAAGGTAGAATGTTAAAAAAAGATGCAACAGACAGATATTCAATATTGTTTCAAATAGATACAACAGACAGATAGATGCAATACTGAGCCTCACTTATTCTCTCTAAGTATAACTATTGCCTTTGATATTCAATATTGCGCAAGATTCTAGATGCTTAATAAATGTTATTTAAAATTGTTAAATGCAATTTCCTAACAAAAGTAACTTGATGACAGTAGTATGGAAATTTCATAACTAAAGTAACCTAATGACAGCAGTATGGATAGATAACCCTACAACTTCAACTACTTCACTACTATATTAAATCTAAAAAAACTTCATCCCAACCATCTCCTTGAAGATACTTAACAGACAATTTCAGATGTTTTCTTTTTGGAAATTCTATTTTTTGTTGGCTTCAAGGATAGTAAATGATAGCAAATAAGAAAAAGATTAAATTGATATTGGTAAGGTTCAATACTATATGATTAACAAATACCAAGTTCAAGGGTTTATCCCACTATATAATTTTTTAGAAGGAAAGTAATGTACCTAGTTAGCATCCAACATCTTGATGTGATCGGTCGGCCATGCAATTGCAAGTCCCATAACCTCATCTAGAGTATCTACACCACCACCTCACCTAAACAACGGTGTTGAAGGTTACAATCAAATGAAACCAAGAGCATTTTTTATACACAGAGATCAACTTAAAAGGAAAAACTCCAAGTGCCGAACGAGAACATCATATACACACAATATCTATTCCTAGCTAATCATGAAGTAAAGTGTATACATCCCATATAGTGCTATGCTAAAAACCCTATTTCTTTATATGTTTACCTGCCAAGCCAAGGATGAAGAAGGGTTGTGTTAGGAAGAGAGGGCAACGGGGGCGTGGGGAGGAGGAGAGGGCGACGGCGGGGAGGAAGAGAGGGCGACGGCGGGGAGGAGGAGAGGGCGAATGGGGCGCAGGGAGGAGGAGAGGGCGACGGCGGGGAGGAAGAGATTGAGATGGCGGGGAGGGCAACGGGGGCACGGGGAGACGATTTGATGGCGGGTCGGGGATTCGGGAGGCGCAGAGGAGGGAGGGATCGATTTGGTGAAGAAGGGTTTTGGAAGAGAGGGAGAAGTTAGGTTTTGATGGATTTGGAGTTTTTATTTAGAATTTTCTTTTTTGCCCATATCTATTTTGTTTATTTACAGATATAATAGCGTTTCTAAAATGCCATAAATAATATAGCGTTTTAAAAACGCTGTCATAACTAAGAGTAAATTTTAAAATTAATCAAAGACAACATTTTCTTCAAAAATGCTATTATTGATCACTTTCAATAGCATTAACACTTAAATGCTATAATAAGTCCGCTGTAGAAAGCCCTATGTGTTGTAGTGATGGTTAGGTTAACATTAATCCATACCTTAAGATTTTTCGGGACATTGTATGATCGAAGGATTTAATTGTACGAAAACAAATCACTAGAGAGTATAATTGATTTAAGTAATCAAACTCATATTATCTGAGTAGTTATGATACATTACTAGACGTCACTCTTGACTTATGGAGAAATAAAATAGTTTAATATCTTCACTATCAGCTTAATGTGGGGCCCAATTGGTCACACACAATATAAGCTTTTTCTTCGAAAATTCAATTTGAAATTTTATTTGATAAAATTCGGAATCGAATAATTTGATATATAAAGATATATTAAATATGACATATAGTTCTGCTAGCACGAAATGTCATATCGTTGTCAATATGTTTCTGAGAAAAATAAATTTTGTTTATCATGATTAAATGATGAATACTTTATTTTTAGAATATTTCAATAGTTGAAATATTTGAATTCGTAACTAATAAATATTTGAGATGACGTAATAACTTAGCTAAGAGATATGAAAATATCACATTATGATTAATAAATTACTGGTAATCTGCACATGCGATGCACGTTCTAATAAAAGAAATATTTATGTAGTAAATAATAAGACGTAATCTGGCCTCGAATCTGAGACCTCTTTTTACTCATACATACTCTTTACAAATTACCTATAGTGGCACAAACTTTTATTTTATATGAGTTTCACTTTTGTAAAGTCGTAAATAAATTTGATCTTTAAGGGTATTATGGTAAATAAAAAAAATTGAGTAAATGAATGGTTAATATAACTCCCACTTAAAAATGAATGGTTGAGATTAAATGGTTGATTGCCTACAAATTACAGGGTATCTACAAATGACAACTTCACCTCTCTCATTATATAATTAGAGATTAGAGATAAGGACAAATATTTTGTGAATATCTTTTGATAAGAAAAATGATTACATACCATATAAAGATATAACCTCCATTCCTCTATAAATAGAGAACAAGAGTTCTTCCTGTTTACAAAAGGAAATAATAAAATAAGAGAAGAGTGAGACATATTCTCATACTAATCAAAAGAGAGTTAGAGAGAGAGGGCAACAGTATTCCAAGAAAGGTTTGGCGTGGTTCACCATTGGAGGACAAATAGTTGGGCGTTTCATTACTGAAACCACCGCAAAGGAGTAACCTCCTCCATCTCCTATCCTACTCCTCCATCTCCCCCACAGTCACCCACAACCACAAGAACTATTCACCCTTTCTTCCACATATACAGGATTATGAAGAACTCTAGAGCTTCTAGGCATGTAGGGAAGGAGAGGCAGCCAAGCCAACCGAAGGCCAGACCGGAGAGCCCTTTCCACTTCCACGGTGAGGAGGACATGGAATTCGTTCAGGTGAGTAAGCCGATCGTTACAGGGAAGGTTCCTCTACACTCTCATTATATTAGAGAACAACAATTGAAGATTCATACTAGAATAGAGAAGCATCAAGCGGAAAGAGATGATCGCAGCAGGAGAACCATTTCTATTTTGCCAACACCGCCAACTGTTGGAGGGGGGGAGGGGGGTCAAGTCCAGACTCTCATTCAAAGAAGAAGTGAAGAGTAATTCTAACTCGGCGGTGGACAACCCACCTATTAAGAAGTATGCTTCCAAGAGTTGAGGCAAGTTGGTGTTCATCGATGAAGGTGACGGTTCGAAAACTTAGACTAGGTCATAAGCCCCAAGCGCAAGGTGAAGGATTCTTCTGGCAGCAAACAAGCCCCGAGAATAGGGTTCTGGAACCCAACTGTTACAATTGTGGTAAATGGGGCAATTGGAAGGTCGATTTCACTCGGGAGACCAAATGTTTCTTTTGCAAGCGACGATGACACCTATCAACAGAGTGCACTCGTCGCTCAGGACATTTGGGAGAATCAGGGTCGTTGGGCAGTGGTTTCGGCAGCAAAACATCCCATTTTGAGAAACTCATTTTACAGATGCATTCAGAGAGTGAGAAGAGTGAAAGAGTGGACTGGCCGTCTTTGATTCCGGGGGAAGTTGAGCCTATTGTTTCACCACCTATACTGGAGCTTTCTACACTTGCAGCGACTCTGTTTCATTCTGCCATCATCGTCCCTAACCTAGAGATGGAAGAGTTGAGTAAATGGTTACATGTTTGCATGGTGGCGAGGGTCGCTTAAGGAAACCCAAACGAAGCCAACATTAGGCATGAGTTTTTATGAGATGGCCGAAATTGTTCGACTGGGATTGGTCTATCAAAAGGTTAATCAATGAAGCTTTCATTATCCCTTGTTTGACGGAAGCGAGATTGCAGATGGTCCTCCAAAAAATTCCTTTAAAGGGGAGGGTTTTGCCATTGTTTTCTCCCGATGGACCCTCGATACTGGCGAGTTTAAAAGAGAGGGCACCGATTCCAAATGGCTGTTGATCCCCAATCTACCATTAGAGTGTTGGCATAAGGAAGGGTTCCAAAACTTGATCAATTCCTTTGGTTGGGTGGAGGAGATCGATCATGCTACTAAGTTTCTCAATAAATATGATTTTTTGGGAATTCGTTTCAGATTCTTACCTGGTTCGATTATCCCCTCTGTAATCTATACCTCCTACAATTCGAAAGGTCACATGTATTAATCTATTAATGTAGAAGCTCTGGCAAAGACTTGGACATTGATCCTTCAAAGAGGGGAGAGTAATAGCGGGTTCTATGGTGAATTGTCTGAGGGACAGGGATGATCATGTGGAGAGAGAGAGAAAGAGAATATGAGGGGGCTGTCATTTTTTCGGTGCTTGAGAAGGGCAGTGGCGCGGCATGTCGCACGACAGTACGAGGTACTATGGGCAAAAATGTACCTGATCGACGAGCTAGACCTTTTCTTGATGGTGCAGTTGTCGAGGAGAGAGTATGGCAGTGCTTCTGCAAGACCTGATGGCATGGTGTGGGAGGAAAGAGAAGGAAGACGTAGGGCCAGGGCTAATGTTGTGTGTGAGGTGATTGATAGCTCACATATTGATGGTACTGGTGTTAAGGAGAGATATGGAAGGAGTATGGGTAGGGTTTACACGACTCTTGAGCAGAAATATGGGAGGGGACTTACCAATGTGGGTGTAGAGTCTATAGACTTTGAGAAGAGAATAGGAAAAGAAATTCGTAGAGAAGTCAGTGTTGAGACTTTCTCTTCTGAGCTTCAGATTTCTATTCAGGAGGCATTCCTAAAAGTCCTGAAAGGCGATGTCAGCACTTTGAACTAAGAGCAAATGGATTCGTGGTCTAGTTTAATGAGGGCTTATTCCTCAGGGCCTTCTAAGCCCATCTCCAGTGCGGAATTGTCTCTTGGTTCATTTAGAAACCCTGTAGGATTTAGTAAAGAGATAGAGATGGTGGATTCTATTCCAGATGAGGACTCCTCTTTAGAGCCTTCTATGTCTCATTCTGTTCAAGCGACCAAATTGGGAGAGTTTCCCACTTCAGGGCCTAGGAAGACTCTTAGAAAGCAACTTGGAAGGTATGGGGAAGGGTGAGGCGGAGGTGAAGGGTAGGCAAGCTTTGTGTGACTCACCCTCCGATGACGATATTATTGATGCTTTGAAGAACATTGATGATAACTCCCCTCTTGCATGTGCGACAAAAGTTTAGGAGATTGAGAGAGCAGGAAGAGAAGAAGAATCTCCTCCATTTAGAAGAAATATCTCAGTAAGAATGAAAGGGAAGGAAAAGGTCGTTGAGGATGTTCGTCGAAGTTCGAGACAGAAAAAGAAACACGGAGACTGCCCATTATCCAAAGATGACCTTATTGCCTCGGCGGCCAAAGCTAAGATCCCTAGCTCTGCCTGGTCAAGTACGAATTCTAATAATTGCGCAATTATTGATTTCATTCCTGATTTATTATTAATTAATTTAGCTAAGGTCTGTCGGGTGGATTTGGGTTCCGATGATGTTTCCCAATTAGAATGTGCCAAGAGGATCAGAGATTGGGTTAAAATACCCAATAATCTTTGATTGAGAGTAGCCTAGAGTGTCTTTCATTATTTTCTTATGAATTATGCTTTCTGGAATGTGAGAGGTATGAATTGCTCCAAGAAATGTAGGAAAATGTTTGAGACACCAGCCTGTGGTTATAGAACTTTGCGAGACGAAAATGGAAAACCCAACGGCTACCATTCTTAACAAACTTGTTCATGGTAGGGTGTAGGAGTGGTGTTTCAAACCTTCGGTCGGTATGAGGTATTATTGTTGGTTTCAACGAGGATCTCTTCAAATGTATGGACGTCTTCATTGGAGATTTCTCGGTTTCTGTGAAACTTAGAGATAAGAGAGTGAATTTATGTCAGATTGTGACGATGGTTTATGGTCCCAATACCGCTTTAGAGCATCCTCCTTTTTGGGATGAGTTGTTGGCCATTCATCTGAGGTGGGATGATGTGTGGGTCATTGGGGGTGATTTTAACATTACGCGCTTTTCTTATGAACATTTGGGGAGGGGTTGTAGTCTCAATGAGAGAACCAGATTCAATAGGGCTATCGATCAACTGAATTTATAAGAAATCCACTTTTCTTATCATAAATTTACTTGGTCTAACTTGCATGTTCTTGCGAAGCTCGATCGTATTTTTGTTTCAGACACTTGGGAGGCTCGTTTTCCCCTAGCCTCTGTTAGGACTGCCTATAGAATCACCTCCAATCACGTGCCGCTTATTCTCTCCTCTGGAGGAGAGACCTGTAGAAGAACCAAACACTTTCGTTTGGAAAAAGCTTGATCGTGCAAGCCCAACTTCCATGAGATTGTTTCTTAATCCTGGATTGCTCCCAATGTCGTTAGAGGGAAAGAGGGTAGGGGGTTGCTGTCTCTATTTCGAACTCCAAAATTAGGAGACTTAGAGGTACTTTGAAGCAATGGGATAGAGAGGAGAGATGGCGTACCAAAAGAGAGAAGGATAGCATTTGTTCCAATATTCTCGATCTTGAGATCTTAGAGGAGCATCTTCTCCCAAGACGAACTCGCTAAGCTTTTAAAACTTAGACGCGACCTCGATAGCATTTTCCAAAAGGAAGACGATTATTGGCGTCAGAGATCGCGCGACCAGTGGCTTCTAGAGAGAGATGCTAACATTGCATATTTTCATAGGATTGTGAATGGTCGGAGAAGATCTAACCAGATTAATGGATTGTTCATTAATGATCAGTGGGTTTCTGAGCCACGAGTAGTTAGCACTTACATTGAAAATTATTTTCGCTCACTATTGGGTCAATCTAGAGGACGACTATGTTTGCTTGGTGATTCCTTCTAGTCCAGACCCCCAATATCTGGACTAGAAGTTTTAGATGAACCTTTTAAGATGAGTGAGATTTTCCAGGCCATTTCTGACCTGGGTCAGGATAAAGCTCTGAGCCTTGATGGTTTTCCGGTTTTCTTTTATCTCGCATTCTGGGATTTTATCAAGTTTGACCTTTTCCATATTTTTGAGGAACTTTTTGAGAAATCTGCCAACATAGAGCATCTGTAGTGCTTATTTCAAAGAAGGAAGAGACCAATGAGGTTGGTAACTTGAGACCCATCAGTCTGTTGAACAGCTCTTTCAAAATTATTACCAAGGTCTTAGCCAACCGGCTGAATCCCTGGCTTAACACTATTGTTCATCCAGCTCAAAGTGGATTTATTCAGGGTAAAGGAATTTTAGATAGTGTCGCTGCTGTGCATGAGACTATTTTTCAGTGCGACATTAATAGAGAAGAGGGTTTTCTCCTTAAACTCGACTTTGAGAAGGCCTACGACACAGTAGAGTGGGAAAGTGTTATCGAAATCTTGGAGACTGGAGCATTTGGCCTTCGATGGAGAGCTTGGATTTTTAATTGTTTAGTGGGCGGTAAATCCTCGATTATCTGTAATAGTGTACCGAGCAATCTCATCTCTTGCAAAAGAGGACTTAGACAAGGGGGTCCTCTTTCCCCTCTCCGTTTCACCCTAGTGGCAGATGTTTTATCTGGAAGGCCCCCCCCCACTGCCTAAACCAGAACCTGCTTCGGGGAGTGGGAGGACTGGATGGAAGTCATAGACTTCCTATTCTGTAGTATGCTGATGATACTCTCTTATTTGGGAGAAATAAGATTTTTGAGGTCCTTGTTTTCAAAGGAATCCTCCTTTTCTATGAAGCGTAGAGTGGACTGAGAGTTAATTTTAGCAAAAGCAATCTTGTCTGCTTAAGGAGATGCGATTAGACGTCCCAACTTCTCTTGGCTAGGGTTTTGGATTTTAAAGTTGGAAAATTTCCCATCAAATATTTGGGTGTCCCGCTAAGACTCACCAAACTCATACGCTCGGACTGGTTTCCACTTATTGACAGAATTGAGAAATGACTCTCGGGGTGGAAGAGCAATCATTTAACCTTGGGGGTAGAATTACTCTTATTAACTCGGTTCTTTCTAATTGACCAATCTATTAGATGTCGTTATAAGAATTTCCTACATGGGTTATCAATAAAATTGACAAAATTCGTAGAGATTTTTTGTGAAAAGGTTCTACAGATGATGGCAAGGGAATTTCCCTTGTTAAATGGAGCCACGTATGTAGACGTAAAGAGTTTAGGGGCTTAGGAATTCTTAACCTGCGTGAAATGAATAGAGCAATTCTTTGTTAGTGGTGGTGGAAGATACATACTCGGAGGGCGGCTCTGATTGGACATGTATGGGGATGGTATAGAACGCGAAGGCGATTTATGTTCGGTGGAGGACAGCACCGTAGAGGCATTTCACCAATGTGGAAAGCGATAGACAAGTTAGGGGATGTTTTCCATTCTCAGTCTTCTTGTCGAGTGGGTATGGGAACTTGTATCATATTCCGGTTAGATGCCTAGTCGGGTCCTAATATGTTACCTTCGCTCTACCCAGATATCTATGAGATTGCCATTTATAAACAAGTGTTGGTCGCCGATTACTGGAGTAGGGGCAGATGGTATTTGCGACTATTTTCAGACAATAATCGGGTTGCCCGCTGCATCCACTTGCGCACCTTCTTAGTGGAGAATGTGGCTGTCACAGAGAATGTAAAGGATGAGAGAGTTTGGCGACTTTCTCCCAATGGAAAGTTTTCGGTCAAATCGATGCACACATCTCTATGTGATGGTGGGATTAGAAGCCCCCTGTATCAGATTATCTGGCATGCGAGCATTCCTTACAAGATCAAAGCATTCATTTGGTTGGTCTCTAGGGATGCTATACTGACCAGGGAGAACTTAGCTAAAACGGGAATCATTAATATTATGGCTTGCCTTCGCTGTAACGTTGCGATAGAGACGGTGAACATCTTTTTCTTGAGTGTGCTAATAGTAGAAGGGCTTGGGATTTTCTACTGTTAGGATTTGGGCTTCAGAGGCATCTAAATCGGGTTTTAGAGTTATGGGGTGACCTTAGAGACTCGGAGATTATTCGAGAGAGATGTCGAGAGTGGGATATTTTAGTTGTTGCATGTATTTAGGTTATTTGGCTTCACATGAATGATTTATGCTTTAGAAATATTACTTCTAATCCTGCTTAATTAGTCTCTAAAATCTTCGGCCTAACTTCTTCTTGGATTTCCATTCCAGAGGCTAGGAAGAAAGCTCGCAAGGGACCGTTGTTCCCAAGCCAGGAGGCCGGTCTAGATTATGCGCATCAGTGACCCAGGTTGATTGTCTCTCTATCCGTAGATCACAGGTTCAGGACTATGGAGAGCTCTTTTGGTTTTCACCCCGGTGGTGTGTGTTGATCTACTACAGTTCCTGTATTTGATGCTTTTGGTATTTTGGTATTTAGAGTGTTCTAGTGGTTGTAAGAATATTTTGTTGTAACTTTGAGTTGTACTGTAACTGGTTGTTTATTTATGAGATCCGATGGCAACTCTCGTGCCATCTTTTACTTCGAAAAAAAACATGGGTGAAAGGTAGTACAAAATCATTTTTTTGATCTAATTCGTTTTGATTCATAGTGATTATGGTTACTGAAAAATAAAATAAAATTGTATTGCAATGCTGATTGTTAGATTAGATCGTTTTCGCTGCATGTGTTAGAAATCTTAAATAAACCCTAGTTTTTCCCTTCAATATGATCATTGCGTGTCAATATGCTTGTTGAATTTGCTTAGATATTGCTCGAATGGGAGAGATATCTACATCAGAGTGGAAGAGCTCTTTGAAGCTGCTTTACATGATACTCCTATTATGGTAGACTCAAGTGCAGTTCAGTTGCTGAGGATTTTGAAGAGTTAAAGTTTGTTTAGATCTGAAGGTTTTCTTGTTGCTGATGTTCAAATGATTGGAGTGTTGGTTCTGAAGTTTTGGTTGAATCGAGAGTACGAAGAATATCAGATAGATTTTTTGGAAATTTCTGAAAGTTTTTTGCAGAATGTACTGGCATGAAGATTCTTTTTCATCTAGTCGATTCTCATGTTATTGAGAAAAATCTCGATCGATGCCTCTGTCACCTAGTGTTTATCATAGAAACAGTGATGAGTTTTATTCCTGTTGAGATTGTTTCAGAGAGGACAATTGTTAACAAGGAGAAGGTTGTTCCTGCGCCTCAGAATATGAATGAATTGCAGCTACGGATTGGCTCCATCACTTTATTAAAACTGCTAGATTTGATGCCTTCTTTCTCCTCGCCCAATCGTTCTGTTTTCAGAAGAGCCATTTACCCCCTATATCTTGTTGATGCTATTTGTTTTTGGGGTGTGGGGGCAGCAGGTGTGAGTTCTTGTAATTTGTGAAATGGAAACTGTGGTACTGGCGTCGGTCCGACCCCTAAGACTAGGTCCGGCTCGGGGGTAACAGCTGAGAGGTAGAGGCCGGGTGCCCGGTTCGGATCCGGTAGCTCGGCTCGGATGTAATTGCTCGACTCAGATGTAGTTGCTCGGCTCGGTCTTCTGTACCTACACACTGCCTAGAAACACCGGGAGAAGTCCCGGCAACAGGCCCTCCGACGATATAGTCAGTCACTGAGAAAGATAATGTGCAGTTAGGGTTCAGGTGGGAAGAAGATTCATTACCTTGTGAAGTGAAGAGGGGGTCTAGTATTTATAGGCAGAGGAAAATGGGTCTGGGACCTTAACGGGCCGGGTCGGACCCGTTCGCCTGTGGGCCTGAGGCGGTAGGAGCCCGTTGGACTTCTATTGACCTGATGATCAGGGAAAAGTGGGATTTGAGAGGATCTGATGGCACAAGAGGAGCCACGTCATCTAACCCATATCAGGAGCCCCCCACTCCTAGAGAGCTGGGTAATCCAGACATGGAGGAGTGATTTGTCTCTGTAGGAAGAGCGGAGCTGTGTGTATGGCGAGTGTGGTTTGTATCTTCCTGGAGAGGCCAGTAGGGTAGGATGAAGGGAATCCCTTAGAGATATGAGGGGCGTCAAGAGCCGCAAACGAAGGGTCATAAGCTAAGCGTTAAGCGTCGAGCTCCTATACGCTCGGATGCCGGGGTCTGTTGCCGAGCCATCGAGCACCGAAGCCCGTACTAAGCTGGGGGGTGGCTCGAGGCTATCGCCGAGTGTCGAGCCTTTATAAGCTCGGATGCTAAGGCTTGCTGTCGGGTGTCGAGCTCGGAAGCTCGTCTGCGATGGCGAAGGGGTGGCTCGGAATTACCACCGAACGTCGAGCCCCCAAAAAAGCTCTGGGGTGGCTCGAGGTCACTGCCGAGCACCGAGCCCCCATGCTTGTTGGAAAAGTGCTTGGGTGGCTTGGAATCGCTACTGACCATCGAGCCTCAAGCTTGTAGTAAAAGCTAGGGGTGGCTCAGGGTCACTGTAGAGCGTCGAGCCCCCATGCTTGTTGGAAAAGTGCTTGGGTGGCTTGGAATCGCTACCGACCATCGAGCCTCAAGCTTGTAGTAAAAGCTAGGGGTGGGCTCAGGGTCACTATCGAGTGCCGAGCCCCCATGCTTGTTGGAAAAGCACTGGGGTGGCTCGGAATGGCTATCGACCATCGAGCCCCAAGCTTATTGTAAAAGTTAGGGGGTGGCTCTAGGTCACTGTCGAGCACCGAGCCCTCATGCTTGTTGGAAAGGCGTTGGGGTGGCTCAGAATCGCTAGCGACCGTCGAGCCCCAAGCTTGTTGTAAAAGCTAGGACGTGGCTCGAGGTCACTGCCGAGCGCCGAGCCCCCATGCTTGTTGGAAAAAGCACTGGGGTGGCTCAAAATCGCTACAGACCGTCGAGCCCCTGAAAAGCCATGGGGTGGCTCGAGGTCACTGCGGAGTGCCGAGCCCCCATGCTTGTTAGGAAAGCAGTGGAGTGGCTCGGAATCACTACCGACCGTCGAGCCCCAAGCTTGTAGTAAAAGCTAGTGGGTGGCTTGAGGTTACTGTCGAGCGCCGAGCCCCCATACTTTGTTGGAAAAGCTATGGGGTGGCTCGGAATTGCTACCGACCATCGATCCCCAAGCTTGTTGTAAAAGCTAGGGGGTGGCTCGAGGTCATTGCCGAGCGCCGAGCCCCCATGCTTGTTGGAAAAGCTATGGGGTGGCTCAGAATCGCTACCGACCATCGAGCCCCAAGCTTGTTGTAAAAGCTAGGGGGTGGCTTGAGGTCACTGCCGAGCGCTGAACCCCCATGCTTGTTGGAAAAGCGCTGGGATGGCTCGAAATCGCTACTGAACGTCGAGCCCCAAACTTATTGTAAAAGTTAGGGGGTGGCTCGAGGACACTACCGAGCACCGACCACCGAACCCCCATGCTTGTTGGAAAAGCGCTGGGGTGGCTCAGAATAGCTACCGACCGACGAGCCCCAAGCTTGTTGTAAAATCTAGGGGTGGCTCGAGGTTACTGCCGAGCACCGAGCCCCCATGCTTGTTAGAAAAACCGCTGGGATGGCTCAGAATCGCTACCAACCGTCGAGCTGCTGAAAAGCCATGGGGTGGCTCGAGGTCACTACCGAGCACCGAGCCCACCTACTTGTTGGGAAAGCTGTGGGGTGGCTCGGAATCACTACCGACCATCGAGCCCCAAGCATATAGTAAAAGTAAGGGGGTGGCTCGAGGTCACTGTCGAGCGCCGAGCCCCCATGCTTTGTTGTGGGGTGGCTCGAAGTCACTGCCGATCACTGAGACCCCATGCTTGTTGGAAAAGAGCTGGGGTGACTCGGAATCGCCACCGATCGTCGAGCCCCAAGTATGTTGTAAAAGATAGGGGGTGGCTCGAGGTCACTGCCAAGCGCCGAACCCTCATGCTTGTTGGAAAAGCTGTGGGGTGGCTCGGAATCGCTACCGACCGTCAAGCCCCTGAAACACCATGGGGTGGCTTGAGGTCACTGCCGAGTGCCGAGCCTCCCTGCTTGTTGGAAAAGCTGTGGGGTGGCTCGGAATCGCTACCGACCGTCGAGCCCCAAGCTTGTAGTAAAAGCTAGGGGGTGGCTCGAGGTCACTGTCGAGCGCCGAGCCCCTATGCTTTGTTGGAAAAGCTGTGGGATGGCTTGGAATCACTGCCGACCGTCGAGCCCCAAGCTTGTTGTAAAAGCTAGGGGGTGGCTCGAGGTCACTGCCAAGCGCCAAGCCCCCATGCTTGTTGGAAAATCTGTGGGGTGGCTCGAAATCGCTATCGACCGTCGAGCCCCAAGCTTTTTGTAAAAGCTACGGGGTGGCTCTAGGTCACTGCCGAGCACCGAGCCCCTATGCTTGTTGGAAAAGTGCTGGGGTGGCTCGGAATCGCTATCGAACGTCGAGCCCCAAGCTTGTTGTAAAAGTTAGGGGGTGGCTCGAGGTCACTGCCGAGCGCCGAGCCCCCATGCTTGTTGGAAAAGCGCTGGGGTGGCTCGGAATCGCTACCAACCAATGAGACCCAAGCTTGTTATAAAAGATAGGTGGTGGCTCGAGGTCACTGCCGAGCACCGAGCCCCCATGCTTATTGGAAAAGCATTGGGGTGGCTCGGAATCGCTACCGACCGTCGAGCCCCAAGCTTGTTGTAAAAGCTAGGGAATGGCTCGAGTTCAATGCCGAGCGCCGAGCCCCCATGCTTGTTGAAAAAGCTGTGGGGTGGCTCGGAATCGCTACCGACGGTCGAGCCCCTGAAAAGCCATGGGGTAGCTCGAGGTCATTGCCGAGCGCCGAGCCCCCCTACTTGTTAGGAAAGCTGGGGGGTGGCTCGGAATCGCTACTGACCGTCGAGCCCCAAGCTTGTTGTAAAAGCAAGAAAATGGCTCGAGGTCACTCCCGAGCGCTGAGCCCCCATGCTTGTTGGAAAAGTTAGGGGGTAACTCGAGCTCACTACCGAGCATCGAGCCCTCATACTTGTTGGAAAAGCACTGGGGTAGCTCGGAATCGCTACTGACTGTCGAGCCCCAAGCTTGTTGTAAAAGCTAGGGGGTGACTCGAGGTTACTGCTGAGCACTGAGCCCCCATGCTTGTTCGAAAAGTGCTGAGGTGGCTCGGGATCACTGTCAAGTGCCGAGCCCCAATCTTGTTGTAAAATTTAGGGGATGGCTCGAGGTCAGTCCAGAGCGCCGAGCCCCCATGCTGGGGGTGGTTCGACTTAGAGCGAGCTCCTACCTGTCGTGCCCACTGTGAAAGTCAGGAGTAAAAACTAAAAAATTTCATGTGATGCTGACGTCACGGGCATGGAATTCGAGGCGTTTGAAATCCTAGGGGACGTTAGATCTTGATGATCAAGATTGAACGGTGAGAATTTCGGCGATGGATTCGAGGAGTCGATTTCTCTCTATAAATCCCCCCTCCCTCATTTCTTCACTTTGCATTTTCCTTCCAAGACCAGGAGCTTCTTTCTCTTAGCTGCCGACGACGACTTTTACGGCGAACTCTCCGTTTAACGATATTCAGGTTAGTATTTTATTTTGCAATGTCGTGCACTCAGTCCGGCTCCCAAGCGAGTTCTTCCAGTCGGGGTGAAGGTGATCGTGATTTGGACTCGACGTCGTGGGACCTGGACGACCGACCTAATGTAGGAGAGGTACAGTCGAAGGGAGAGGGACAGTTGGATTCCACGTCCTGGGATACGGTTCTGGACGTGGCCCCCATACAGATTCGCGAGCCGGAGGTAGAAGAGTCCTCGGGCGAGGAGGTTGGGGAAGAAGAGTCCGAGGAAGGAGGCGAGGAGGTTGAGAGAGAAAAGTCTGAGGAAGGAGGCGAAGAAGGAGGGGCTCTCCCCCCTCTCCCTCCTTTGTCGACGTCGTTTCACCGAGGAAGCCTCAAATTCGTAGTAAGAAGAGGAAGTGGCATTTTTCGGATAGTCCGGGCTCGCAGGATGAGTTCAGACCGAAACTTGGATTTGACGTCCCTTTTTCCAAGAAGCCAGGGTCAATCAGGATGCATCCTGACGACGTGGAGAACCTTTTTCAATTCCACGTGAAGGTGCCTTCAACTAGCCGACCTCAAATAAAGATGGAAAACACGCAGTGTGTACTGAAGGCCGATTTCTTGCCCATAATAAGGCCTGTTACTACATCCCTAAGGAGTATGAATTGATGATCCCGAGCCCCAGTCTTCGCCCCACCATCGAGTTGGCCCTCGGCTTCTGCAGAGGATGCTTTTGTCTCAGAGCTAAGGATGTCGTTGCACCCGTTCATCAAGAGGTGTTGAGGTGGGGGGAGCTGAGCCCGATGCAATACGGCCCCAATTCGTGGAAGCATCTGATTTGCTTCATTCTGAAGTGCCAGGAGAAGAAGGTCTCCCTTAAGTTGAAGTACTTCCGTGCGGTCTTCAGGGTGAGCTCGCTTGGGGATATGGAGGGCATATTCTACATGTCGCTCTGCCCTCACAAGAAGGTAATGCACGGTCACCCGGATTCCATAAAGGGGTGGAAGGAGAAGTACTTTGTTGTTAGGAGCGAGGTGCCTTGGGAAATCCCTACGGCCTGGAACTTCTTCAAGCTGAACTTCAAACTCCCGAGGCGAAGGGACATGACGGAGGCGAAGTGGGCTGATGTAGACAAAATCGTGGAGGGGCATAGCATCAGTTGGCCACACGTGACCGAGATACACCTTGCCCGAGTCAGATGGAGCCCAGCTGACCCTTGTACGTTTTCCTTTCATTCTTGTCTAACCTTCTACTTCGTATTAACATTTTTTATCTTTTTTGCAGTGATGGAACCTGCCAAGCTAGAGGCGAGGAAGGCCCTCTTGGCACTGGCCCAGAAGAAGAGGGCCCAGCAGGCGGCATCAGCAGTGGGGCCATCCTAAGAGGCGGCGAAGGTCCCTTCGGAACTGGCGGCCAAGAAGCTGAAGAAAAAGCACTCGTCCCGAGAGGCGAAGGAGTCGAGGCCGAGCACGAGTAGCCGAAAGGTTAACTAGATTCTGAGGTCTGGGACCCCTGCTGTCCGTCCCGACGCCAGGCAGATGGTTGGCGAGAGGGGTCTACGACCATACGCCCCGGACTAGTCAGTCAAGGAGGGGGGTCGCTCACCGAGGGCCCGATCTCCATGGAGGTGGCCGCCAAGCTCGCCACGGTCTGCGACCGGAATGTTCTGGCGACCGAGACCACGGAGACGGCCCATATGAAGTGGGTTCAGGCTCAAGTGGTGGTAAGTTTTGGTTTTGCTGTCTATTTATTTTTCTTTTGTACTGGGTAATTTTCTGACTTTCCCTTCTCGACCAGGCGCTGATGAACGGGGACCAGATGAGGTGCCTAGAGAAAGAGGTCCGTGCCGAGAAGCGGAACGCCGATCGATACCTTCGTGAAGCGAAGGATGTGAAGATCGAGCTGACGGCCGCTCAGGGGAAGGTGCAGGCCCTCCAAGCCGAGCTCGCCTCTCAACAGGACGGGCATCTCCGTGAACTGGCCGTGGCCCAGGGAAAGGCACAGGTGGAGTATGACGAGATGGCATTGGCGGCTTCGGAGGAGGTGACCAACGCCCAAGATGAGGTGTATGACAGGGCGAATGAGCACTTTCTGCTCCTTTACCCCGAAGCGAAGATCGACCACCTCAACTATAGGTGGGTGCCCCCAGCACATCCGCTAACCCCCGGGGGAGAGGAAGATGAAGCTCCGAGGGATCCCACCTTGGAGAAGGAGGCGGGAGGTGCGGCAGCCGACGAAGAGGTGCAGATCCCCCCTCCGCAGTAGCTAAAATACTTTCTTCCCCCTTCTTCTTTTTTTTCCTTTTGTATTGCTGAACGCGGACTGGCCACAGCCTTCCGTAATAAATTTTTGAATTAATACAATAGTTCTTTTGGCCGACCTTCTATGACTTGTGGATTTTTAGTGAATTGTGGTTTCCTTCTCTCTTGCCAAATTCACGAGGTTCCGATCTCAGTTCCATCGAGGTCCGTCGACTTCGGGATAGGCTAGAGTCCAAGAAGAGTGTCTTGATTCGCTATCGCAAGCAAGCTCGCGATCGAGAAGCCGCGGTAGGCTATTTTATGAACAAGTACAAGGAGCTTAGCTTAGAGGCCGCACGCCTGAAGAAGGCCATAGCCGATCGGGATTGGAGGAGTGCCGAGACGAACTGGTCCCTCTCTAATGCTTCCACCAGACGACTGACCTCCGAGTCCGTTCTTCGTGAGGTTGTGGTTGAAAAGGAGCTGGAGATTCAGAGGTTGAAGGTGCTACTAGGCGCCGAACGGTCTCGATTCTGCCATCTAGGGCTAGGAGTCCCCTTTGTTTTGGGTTCCTCGCCGACCCTGTATCTAGAGATGGCGAGGCTCGCTAATGCGCAGAGCTCTGTTATGGGGACGTCGACAATGGCTATGCCCAAGATGGGGGATGGGGTTGCTGGAGGGCGGACCCATTCCGCAGGACTCGAGATGGCTCTTATGAGCCCAGAGGGCCTGGCGAGAGACTCTTAGGTAGAGGTAGAGGTAGAATGCTGTAAAGTTTCTTAATTGTACCATAGCCTTTGAAGGCGCTTATGAATAAGATTTGATTTGTCCGATCCTCTTAACTTAGGAAAACTAGGATGTTGACTGTTCCTTGAGTCGAGCATCGAGCCCCTTGCTTCGTAGAAAACTAGGAAGCGGCTCGAAACCCGCGTCGACTATTGAGTTGCCCTAATTGGGATTGTGGGTAGAAGGCACTGCCGAGCGTGTATCCCAGTTAGCTTGAGAAAGCTAGAGTGTGGCTCGAGGTCAGTACCAAATGTCGAGCCCCCTTAACATGGGAGAGTTATCGGGTTGTGGCTCGGAGGCACTGCCAAGCACGTAGCCCAATTAGCTTGAGAAAGCTAAGGTGTGGCTCGAGGTCACTGCCAAAAGTCGAGCCCCCTTAACATAGAAGAGTTGTCGGGTTGTGGCTCGGAGGTACTGCCGAGCGCGTAGCCCAGTTAGCTTGAGAAAGCTAGGTCATGTCTCGAGGTCAATGCCGAAAGTCGAGCCCCCTTAACATGGGAGAGTTGTCGGGTTGTGGCTCGGAGGCACTGTCGAGTGCGTAGCCCGGTTAGCTTGAGAAAGCTAGGACGTGGCTCGAGGTCAATGCCGAATGTCGAGCCCCCTTAACATGGGAGAGTTGTCGGGTTGTGGCTCAAAGGCACTGCCGAGCGTGTAGCTCGGTTAGCTTGAGAAAGCTAGGGCATGGCTCGAGGTCAATACCGAATGTCGAGCCCCCTTAACATGGGAGAGTTGTCGAGTTGTGGCTAGGAGGCACTGCCGAGCGCGTAGCACATTTAGCTTGAGAAAGCTAGGGCATGGCTCGAGGTCAATGCCGAACGTCGAGCCTCCTTAACATGGAAGGAAAAATTTTAAGAAGTGTAAGAGAAAGTTAAAATTACACTTTGTTATTTACAACAAAGGAATAACACGTAAGTGTCGACTACAATGGATTGGTTACATAAGTTTAGCCCTCTCCTTCGAGGAACTTAATAAGGTGCTCCGCATTCCAAGGCCTCTTGATTATCCTGCTCCCCAGGTCTGCGAGTCAGTACGTGCCTGGGCGTACCACTTCGGAGACCTTGTAAGGGTCTTCCCAATTAGGCTATAGTTTTTGCTTTTCTCTGGGGTCGGATACCGCCATCGTTCTGAGCACGAGGTCCGTAGGGATCCTCTTAGTCGTTCGGTTCACCCAGAGTACGATGGCCAGCTTGTCAACCCATAGCCCCTTTGGCGAATTATCCAACTGCTTCTTGAGGTCGACTAGGATCTGACAGTTCGCATTTTCGGCTTGGCCGTTTGATTGAGGGTGGCATACCGATAAGAAGCGTTGATGAACGCCGATGTCATCGCAGAACTTTCAAAAGTTTTACCCGCGAATTGGGTCTCGTTGTCGGTGATGAGCACCTTTGGGATCCCGAATCGGCAGATGATGTTCCTCAAGAAGAATTGTTGAGTTTGATGCTCGGTGATCGTGGCCAGGGGTTCTACCCCGATCCACTTTGTAAAGTAATCGATGGCCACCATTAGAAATTTCCTTTGGCCCGTCGCTTGTGGGAAGGGGCCGACCAGGTCCATCCCCCACATAGCAAAGGGGCTCGCACTGGACAGGGATCGAAGGTTGACCTGGGGGAGCCTTTTCACTGATGAGAATCTTTGGCAAGGGCCGCATCTCTTAACGAGATCCTGAGAGTCTTGCAGCATGGTCGGCCAGTAGTACCCGTGATTTAGGGCCTTCTGGGCGAGCGACCTGCTCCCCATGTGATATCTGCCAATCCCCTTGTGCAGTTCCTTCAGAGCATACTTGACCTCGTTAGGGGATAAGCAATGGAGGTAGGGCTTACCGTCAGCTATCGTGTATGAGAGCTTGAAGAGCGTTCCATCGATTAGGGTGAATCTTTCAAAGCAGACCCTAATCCTTCTTGCTTTGGCCCGGTCTTGAGGGAGCTCACCGTCCGAAAGGAATTTTCGGATGGGCGTTGTCCAGTTGTCTGGTTGGAGATTAGTGGTGAGGCAGTAGGCTTCAGGGAGGTCATTGCTGGGCTTGAGGAGGACTTCGATCAGAACGGTGCGGTCGAGCCCCTCGAAGGATGACGAGGCAAGCTTCGATAATGAATCTGCCTGGGCGTTCTGTTTCCTGGAGATTCATTCTATCGAGTGGTATTTGAAAGATACAAAGAGGTGATGGACTACAGCCAGGTAATGCACCATTCGAGCATCGCGAGCTTCGTACTCCCCAGTGATCTAGTTGACCACGAGCTGGGAGTCGCTAAAGGCCTTTATGTGTCTGATCTGGCCTTACTTGCTAGGGTGAGCCCGGCGATCATAGCTTCATATTCTACTTCATTGTTCGAAGCCGGGATATTCAGACGGAGGGAATACTGAAGGACGAAGTTATCAAGGACCTTCAGAATGACGCCCGCTCTGCTTCCTCCCTCGCAAGACGAGCCATCGACATAAAACTCCCACATCGGGTCGGTCTCTAGGATGACGAATGGCTCGGAAATAGTGCATTCCGTGATGAATTTGGCAAGAGCCTGCCCCTTGATGGCTGTCCTGGGCTGGTAGCTGATGTCGTACGGACTCAGCTCGACCGACCACTTGACCAAGAGGCCGGAAGTTTCAGGCTTGTGAAGGAAGGCTTTAAGAGGCTAGTCTGTAAGGACCTGAATAGAGTGGGCTTGAAAATAAGGGTGAAGCTTTCACGTGGCCATCACCTGTGTGTAGGCTACCTTCTCCATTTTAGCATATCCAGTCTCCACCGAAAGTAAGACTTTTCTCACATAGTAGAGAGGCTTCTGGATGCCGTCATCCTCCCGAACGAGAACGGCACTGAGGGCGCTCTCCGAGGCGGAGAGGTACAGCTGGAGTGATTCGCCCGGTTGGGGTTTACTCAGGAGTGGGGGGTTGGAAAGATAAAACTTCAGCAGTTCGAATGCTTGTTGCTAGGTGTCCCCCCACTCGAAGCCTTTGGCCCCTCAGAGAGCCTTGAAGAAGGGGAGTGACTTCTCCCCAGATTTCTAGAGAAAGCGGCCGATGGCCGCCAGCCTCCCCGTTAGGCGCTGAACCTTTTTAACATTTTTGGAAGGGGCCATATCGATAATGGCCTGGATTTTCTCGGGGTTCGCCTCTATACCGCGCTGGCTGACGACAAACCCAAGGAACTTTCCGGAGGCGACGCCGAAGGCGCACTTGGCGGGATTAAGCCTCATGTCATGGGATCGGAGGATGCTAAATGCTTCTTCAAGGTCGTCCACATGGCCCTGACCTTACCGGCTTTTGATGAGTATGTCGTCGACATATACTTCCATATTGCGACCGATCTGATTTTTGAAGACCCGGTTGATGAGCCTCTGGTAGGTGGCTCCGGCATTTTTTAGCCAAAGGACATTACCCGATAACAGTACAGACCTTGGTCGGTGACAAAAGATGTCTTGGCGATGTCGGGAGGTAACATGCAGATTTGGTTATAGCCTGAAAAGGTATCCATGAAGGTCAGCAGCTCGTGACCCGACGTCGTGTCGATTAGGGTGTCGATGCTCGGGAGAGGGAAATGATCTTCTGGGCATGCCTTGTTGAGATCTGTGAAGTCTATGCAGATCTTCTAGCTCCCGCTGGCCTTTTTTATCAGTACGACGTTAGCCAGCCACTCGGGGTAGCTAATCTCCTGGATGAATCGAGCGGACAGTAGTTTGTCCACCTCAACCTTTAGGGCTTGTTGTCTTTCTGGGGCGAACTTACGCCGCTTCTGATGAATAGGCTTGGAGCCCGGGGCGACGCTCAGTCGGTGCATGATCAGATCTTCAAAAATCCCGAGCATGTCAGATGGAGTCCAGGCGAAGAGGTCGATGTTGCGGCAGACGCAGTCAATCAGGCCCGCCTTCAAGTCGAGGGACTGGGTGCGACTCACACGAAAATGTTTGGATTTGTCATCCGCCTCAAACGAGACTTCTTCTAGCTCATCCACCAGTTCTAACACAGGATGGTCCCTCTTAAGAGGGAGCTCAACTGCGTCGAGGGGATATACCCCCCCCCCCTCCGATCACGGTCATGTAGCATGCACGTGCCGACTCCTGGTTTCCTCGGACGACCCCAACCCCAAGGTCAGTGGTAAATTTTAGTTTCAGATGGTAAGCCGAGGGGACGGACTGGATCGAACAGAGCCCGGGTTGGCCGAGGATGGCGTTGTACGCCGCCTTGACGTTGACCACCATGAAATCTATTGACTCGGTATGGAGGATGGGGGTCGTGCCTGCCATTACATCTAGTGTCATGATCCCTTCAATTTTTATGGGGACGCCCGAGAACCCATGAAGGGTGTAACCGGCCGGCTTCCGCTTTTCTCAGAGGAGTTTGAGGTTCTCAAATGTTTCCAAGAAAAGGATGTTAACCGAACTTCCGTTGTCCACCAGGATACGACGGACCTCAAATTTGGCCATGACAAGGCTGATGACGAGGGCGTCGCAGTGCAGAAACCGGACGCCTTCGAGGTCTTCTCCAGAGAAGGAGACTGCTCGCTGCTGAATCCGAGGGGAGGGATGTTCCCGAACAGAGTTGACCTCTCAGAGAAAAGCTTTGCGAGAGGTATTGGATTCCCCTCCCATGGGTCTGCCGTGGACGCAGTGCAAGATAGCCAGTCCCCCTGTTTCCTCGGGTTCGGGGTCCCGCTCGGGCCACCGGCTGGTAGTCCGTGGAGGAGGCGAAAGCCTCAGGCTCCTCGGCTCTCTCCAATCTTTGGGATTGGCCCAAGCAAACTCTCTCGGATACCCTTGTTGAATGAGTACTTCGATCTCGTCTTTGAGAGCTCGGCAATGATCTGTCTCGTGCCCGATGTCTTGGTGGAAGCGGCAGTAGAACCTTTGGTCTCGCTTCTTGCCGCTGTTGCTAGGTCAGGGAGGACATCGGACGATCCCTTTATCCACGATCTCCATCAAAATTGCTGAGATGTTCTGGGTCAGGGGCGTGTACCTCTCGAATCGGGGGACCAGAGGGACCCTCTTGAGACCAGCTATTTCCTTTGTGGATTTCTTGAAGGGCTCCGCATCATCGGTCTTACGCTTCCCCTTAGCAGTGGCTTCTTTGGTGCCCTCGAGATTGAGGGCCTCCTCTGCCCAAATATACTTCTCAACCCTGTTGAGTTGGTCGAGAAAGTCCACGGGTGGCTTCTTGGCTAAGGAAGTCTTGAGTTGGCCGTGGCGGACGTTGTGTCGGAAGGCTGCGGAGGCGACCCCTGCGTCGAGGGAAGAGACTGACCTCGCCTCAGCGGTGAATCTCCGAACGAACTCACGGAGGGATTCCCTCTCCTTCTGTTTGAGGTCCAGAAGGGAAGCGCTCGTCTTCTCGACCTATTCACGAAGTGGGATAGGAAGCCCGCCTCTAGTTGTTCAAACGAGAAGACCGAGCTGGGGGTAAGTTTTGAGAACCATTCCCGGGCCAGACCACGAAGGGTGGTAGGGAAAGCGCAGCAGAGGAGGGGATTCGCAGCGCTGTGAATCATCATGAGGGTCTTAAATCCCTCAATGTGATCAGCGGGATCGCCCTCGCCATTGTAGGTCTCGAATTGAGGAGGCCTGAAATTTCGAGGAATCTCGGCTTCTAAGATTTGGGGGGAGAATGGGGGTCCAGTCTGCCGATGACCGCGACCCGGCATTAATTGGCCCTCGCCGAGATGGGCGAGGCGGTCCTCCATCTCTTGCAAAGGCCGGAGGATAGTGCCTGTCTGTTCCTAAGGGTAGGCCGACCCATGGGATTAGCCGCCCCCTGTTCCTGACCGTGGGTCAGAACTTTTGTGGACCTCGGTGCCCTGGCTGCCTCGGATGGCTTGCAGGATCTCGTCCCGAAAAATCTGGAACTCGGCCCTGGCTCTCCCCACCGGGTCCTGCGGAGGTGGAGGTCCACGGGGCGAGTGGCTGTGTTCTGGATCGCGCACCTGGGACGGCCGTCGGCGATGGTTCGAGGCCGAGTTGGAAGCGGCCTCTCCCCTAGTCCGCCTGGCCTGCCGACATGAGATGACGCGGCTTAAATTAGTCATATTCGAGGGTCTGGCCACACCGTCAACTCGAGGTTGGTCGGAACCCTGGGCATCCGCGTGGCTGTGATGTGGAGGGTCTGGATGTCGTGCCGAGGTGATGGCCCTTCTGGCCTTAGGAGCCATAGGAGAGCTTGGACTCGAGGTGACGTCCTTGACCGGGCTCGGTCTGGAGATAATACTAAGAGATTTACCACAGACGGTGTCAACCTGATGTTGTTTGTTTTTGGGGTGTGGGGGCAGCAGGTGTGAGTTCTTGTAATTTGTGAAATGGAAACTGTGGTACTGGCACCGGTCCGACCCTGGGGACTAGGACCAGCTCGGGGGTAACTGCCGAGAGGTAGAGGCCGGGTGCTCGGTTCGGATCTGGTAGCTCGGCTCGGATGTAATTGCTCGGCTCAGATGTAGTTTCTCGGCTCGGTCTTCTGTACCTGCACACTGCCTAGAAATATCGGGAGAAGTCCCGGCGACAGGCCCTCCGACGATCTAGTCAGTCACTGAGAAAGAAACTGGGCAGCCAGGGTTCAAGTGGGGAGAAGATTCATTACCTTATGAAGTGGGGATGGGGTCTGGTATTTATAGGGAGAGGCAAACGGGTCTGGGACCTTAACGGGCCAGGTCGGACCCGTTTGCCTATGGGCCTAAGGCGTCAGGAGCCCATTGGACTTCTGTTGACCTGATGATCAGGAAAGAGCGAGATTTGAGGGAATCTGATGGCCCGGGAGGGGCCACGTCATCTAACCCATATCACTCGTCTTCTTATTTTCTCCGTCATGGGATTTTTGTTTTAATGAAATAAGTCATACTTATACTGTCCGCTAGCTTAGTAGTGATCCACACTGTGATTGCTATTAGAACTCTCATTTATTCTCAATTTTTTTTCCATACTGACCCACTCTTTGAAAATATTGAGCGATCTGACCCACATTCAAAAATATTTACCCAACTAATCTATTTTTGGACACATCAGCATTAATTGTTATTGAAAATAACGGCATAGGTTAATATCATGCCAATCTTCCAAAAAACGGCATCAGTTTAATTTTTTTATAGCATGCCACTGTTTGAAAAAAATGGCATCAGTACATTTCTTATACAAGTGTGAACCTTCTAATTTGAAAAAAAATTAAGTGTTGAAACAACTTATAAATAATATCGTTATCTCCAAGAACGGCATTAACATTACTGATGTCATTGTTGGTGATAACGACATCAATTATAATACACATTAAACTATCTTCCTCCACAATCGTTCTACCAAACAACGACATGAGATAACTGTTGTCGTTCTTAGAAACAGCGACAACAGTTCACAGAAATAAATTAGCCAAGTATAAGTAATAAAATGAACTGTTTTCGCTGTTCCAAACAATGACATCAGTTATCCCTAACAATGAATATTATAACTGATGCCGCTATTCCTAACAACAGCATCTGTAATGTTGTTGCCGTTGTTCCAAACAACGGAATCAGCTATAGAATTTTTTCACACCTGATTTTTTTCCAAGTCAGAGAGATTACACGATTAAGAATAAGTTAACTGATATCGTTACTTCCAATAGCAGCATGAGATTTTTTTTATAACAAATGCCGCTATTAAAAACAACGATATATAAATAACCTATGTCGTTATTTTCAATAACAGTCAATGCTGACGTGTCCAAAACTGAATTAATTGGGTAAATATTTTTAAAAGTGGGTCAAATCGTCCAATATTTTCAAAAAAAATTCAGTACGGCAAAGAACTCTTGCACAATAATTAAACAAGCTAATAAAAAATCATGAAAAATGTAATTGCAATAAATAACATTCATAACCAATCGAATAACTTAGAAAAGCATATACATTTCAATAAGAGAAGCATAATTTCTTCCATATTACACACTCACTCGAATAGATATATAAAAAATATGAAATTGCTAGACAAATTTTTCTTCCCCCAAATAAAAGTAGATAAACTGATAATAATGCACCAATAATGCTTGTGCCTTAAAACAAACATACATACAAACATATTATATATATATATATATATATATATATATATATATATATATATATATATATATATATATATATATATATATATTCATTCTCATGAAACCCTAGAAATCAACTCAACTTCTCTCATTCATTTTCTCCTGAAACGCCCCCAAGTGCTCCTTCTCCACGCATTGCGTCATCACTCTCATCCCCTGCATAGGCTTCCGCGGGGCCCCCATTATTGCCACAGCCATGCAATCCACGTACTGGAACGGCACCACATGCAATGGCATTCCCCATCCATAATCCACCTCCAAAAACCCTACCCGACTCCAATCCGACACAAACAACGTCTCATATGAAAAGGTTAACTCATAGGGATTCTCATTAGTCAAATATCCACGTGCCCACTTCCCAAAATCTTCCCTTAACCTCCCCTTCGCATCCCTTATCCTCCTTATCACCTGCACAATGTTCTCCTCGTAGGCAATGGCGGCACTGGGAGCGGTTACGGTCACGGGGTAGATGCAGTTACCATAGAATCCACGGGTTTCAGGGAGTAGGTGGCGTGTGCTGGCAAAGAAGATGACGTGGACTAGGGTTTGAGGGGAAGGGAGGTTGATGGCACGGGTGCGGGCGCGCCAAACGAGGGCTAGGATGGCGTCAAAGGCAGAGCAGTGGGTGGCGGTGGAGGCGAAGTAGAGGGATTTGAGTTGGTGGATTTGGGAGAGGGGGATGTCGAAGACGGAGGGGAGGAACTTGAAGGATGGTGGTGGTAGTGGGGATGGTGGCGGTGGTGGTGGTGGTGGGTTGGGGATGAGGTGGCGGGAGTGGATGGGGGCGATGGTGGGAGCAGGGAGGCCACGGGCCAGTTCAGAGATGGCGGTGATTAGCTGGGCTGCACCAAGGCCGTCAGCGAGCGTGTGGATGGTGATGAGGCCGACAACAAAGCCGCCACATTGGAACTCGGTCACCTGATAATGAATATATATACAGATAAAAATATTGAGGTGTGAGGGATGAGGTTGAAAAAGTTCCAAGTACAATGGTGTTTAACGGTTTCTCATCTAAAGCCTATATATAGAAAAATGCACAACTCTTACTAAATTTTAAGAAGGTCATATGCAAGTAGAGACATTTATTTAAAATCACATATACGGTTAACACTAAATAATGGTGGGTACATCAATTGTATTAAATGGGGGAAAAAACATATGTATACCTACAACGTTGTGGAAAATTTTGCGTACTGTCCCACTTTTTAAAAATATTTGGCGCTTTGCCCCACTTTCAAAAACAATTAGCGATCTGCCACTGTTTAGAACACGTCAGCATAAACCGTTATTGAAAATAACGATATAGGTTATTTACGTGCCGTTATTGAAAATAACGGCATCTATATTTAAAAAAAGTGTCATGCCGTTATTTGGAGTAACGACATAGCTTATTTTGTTTTTCGACAGCTTGTAGTCTCCATTTAGAGAAAAAATTGCAAGTGTGAAAGCCTTATAACAGATACCGTTATTTCGAATAACGGCATTCTCAATACTGATGCCGTTATTTGGAATAACGACATCAGTTATAAATTTTTTTATAAAAAAGTAACTTATTATTCATCATCTCTGACGAATAAGTTAAAATATATATATATATATATAACTGACGCCGTTATTCCAAATAAAGGCATTAGTTATAAATTTTTTTTTTTTTAACTTATTATTCATTCTCTCTGTTTCCAAACAACAGCAAGAGTTTATTTATATATAACTGATGTCGTTATCTCCAATAACGACATCAGTCATTCGAATGTCGTTATTCAGGATAACGGCATTATTTATAAGTTTTTTTCACACTTAGAATTTTTTAAAGTTAGAAGATTCGCACTTGTAAGAAAAATATACTGATCCGTTATTTCAAATAACGGCAAGAAAAAAAATATAAAATAGATGCCGTTATTGAAAATAACAACACGTAAATTTTCAATAACGATTTATGCTGACGTGCCCTAAACAGGGGCAGATCGCTAATTGTTTTCAGAAGTAGGGTAGGGCGCCAAATATTTTCAAAAATTGGGGTAGTACGGGCAAAATTTTCAACGTTGTGCAGGCCTTTTCAATATAGTCAAACTAAACCTCCTTACACTTTGCCTATAACATAACTGCATTTCAAGTTTATTTAATTCAAAAAAAAAAAAAAATCCAAGACTTGCATTTATCTGGAGAAACTCTTCATTAATCGTTACGCACCACCAGCTATATGCTTACTATAGCTTCCCCTCAATTAATTTATAACTGAACTTCCCCTCAAGAAAAGAGGATATTTTTTCGTTTGTCTCCAAGGGTTTCATGAAATTTCAAAAACAAAAAAGATAGTGAGTATTTTATAAACATATATATACCTGCATCATCATAGGTATGTCTATGGGGTCAAACTCCGGTAGTGGGTCTGGCAACAATTTCTCCGGCGAGATCATCAACGGATGTTCGAGCATCCTGACATCCTCAAGCCTACAACTCGCCACCGCCTCCACAAACCAAGCCCCCTCCCCATTGCACTCCATCACCACCTCCCCTCCTCCTTCCTCCACCTTAAACCTCCCAGCAAAAGGATAATACAGAACAAGCGCTTTCGCCAGTGCCTCCCTTATAACCCTAGTCGGCTCCACCCCCTTCTCAAACACGTGCAATGACTTCACCATGTGCCTAAGACCCGCAACCCGGTCTATGACTGAGAGTTTGAGGGGGTCGGATGGAGTTGGCTCGCTTGGTTTTACGAGCATCTGAGCTCCTTTCGTCACGGAGAGGACCATGTTTTATTCGGCAGGAGAGAGATAGAACTTTTCTTTGCTTGCTTGAATTAATGGAAAGAGGAGGGATTGAAGAGATGAGGTTGTGTTAGGGTATAGGGAATGTATTTATAGCGTTTTTTGTTTTTTGTTTTTCTTTTTAATTGAGGGGGTTGGTAGATTTTTTTGTAGTTTTGCGAGAAGTTTAGCAGTGTATCTATTGTTCCATGAATTGCACCGTCCATCTTTATTTGTAATTAAGTTGATCACTACCTGTATGAAACCGAGTTACAATACCCAGTTGATTCTAATCGGAGTTTTATTTTTAGGGTCGAGTTGGATATTGACACATTACACACATGACAAGGTATAAGGGAAAGAAATTACTTTGAGGTTTTATTTTACTAGTAATATACACGTGCTATGCACGTATTAATTTTTTTAAAAAAATTAAAATTACCGAAACGGAAATACAGCAATAATCTATATTATGTATATACATAGAACTTGTTCGTTTTATATATTTATACAGAAAGTTTTTTTTTTTACTTCGGATTTTACATGTGCGATACATGTCTTAATAAATAGGATTATATATTTTTAAAAGTAAATGTGAAGACTATAATGGGAGAGTTGGAGTTGCACGTGTGATGCACGTAAGTAGGTAGATTTACGACTCCAATTTTTTCATTATAATAGTTATTATATATTATATTATGGATAGATGGATAGATAGATAGATAATAATTTACACATGTGATGCACATTTAATATATTTTTAAAAAAATTAAAGTAAAAAGTTTGACGATTGAAGACTCGAACCTGAGACCTCCTTCATATTAGTTATACACGTGTAATGCACGCGTTGGTAGATTTACAGATGACACTAAGGCACTCTCCCATTTATAATATTAAAGATTAGAGATTTTAATTTATTTTAATTTTTTTTATAGCTAATGAATTCAGAAAACATATTAAAGAATAAACTGAAATACAAATTAGCTATCCCTGCTGAAGGAAGCACTTCTTACATCCTTCTCAATTTACATGACAAACTATTGATTATGATTTTTGTATTAACTATTCTGTTTTTTTTTTTTTTTTTTTTTTTTTTTTTTTTTTTTTTTTTTTTAAAGAATGTCTCCCTAACTAAGTTATCTAGGGTGAGTATGGTGATACCCCAGCCCCTTATTCTTGTAAAAGAACGTGACTATAATCTAAACTAGTATTACCTGTGCAAATTGCACAGACTAAAATAGTTTTAAAGGACTCATAAAATTATATTGAACTTTAAAAAAGTGTGAGAGAATTGAAAGAAATTACATCTTCAAGAGTATAATTTAGTAAAATTTATCCTAAAAAATACGCTCACATCTTTGTAAATATCTTGACATGCAACACTCAAATCCTGGCCCACCACATCTAGACCCTCCCCTCCCCCTCCAAAATCCACACCCTATCAGATGCCTTCTCCCTCATCTCCTCCATCCTCGACTGCAGCGATGTCTCCTTCTCTAACATCCCCCTCCACCTTTTCGTCCACCTCACCATGCTCTCCGCCACCTACCTCCTTACCAAATCTCATTCAGACCCTATAACGCAATCATCCCCATCTTCAACCCGCACTCTTCTCCAAATCCAAATTTAGGGATTTAAAAATACAAATTAGAAAATGAAAATAACATGAGGTAGTAAATTAGGATTTCAGAAAGTAATACATACACCACACATAGATACAATTGATTTAGTTAAGCAAGAGTTCTCAAATTCATTTTTCACAAATACATTGCGTGCAACATAGTCATTTCATCGAATACTTAATGAGCAAAGCACAGTTCTAGAAATTAAGCACAAGATTTATAGGTTTGGTGCATTTATTTATTTTTTCATGAAATGTTCGTACTGCTCGTGTTAATAAATGTGAATTTTTCTTTTTGCTCTCCTTTCTCTATTTCAAAATAGAGAATGCAGAGAGTGGGTAGACGCTCTCTCTCCTATTTGTATAATACATAGATATAATAAGAATTGTATACTAAGGGGGCTAGGCTATCATCCTAGCTAATTGTACTAGGAAGATATCACAAAATCCCCATTTGACCATTCAAAAGGAAAGTTCAACTTTTAATTAATGCAATCTATATTACAAAAATTATTTATGTTCAAAATTTGAAATGAATTCGACGGTTTTTAATCACTCATCATGCAATATTAAAATAGAGTAATTTTCTATAATTTATAAAACATTAATTTTTACATTGCATGAACAGTTAAATCTCATCGAATTTATTTGAAGTTTTACACACTTACTTTTAAGGGGTAGATCATATATATTTTTAATGTTGTGGTTTTTCATTCTGAATAGCCCAAATATAAGTTTTGCGATATCTTCCTAACGAATGGCTAAGCTGACACCCCAATTCCCTTATTCTAATTTTTTTACCCAAATTAATGTCTGTAATACCCTAAACTTTCATTTTAATAAAAATGTTGATTTTCACGTGTTGTGCACGTGCAAAATTTCGTATGTATATTTATTTTTATAAAATTTCCTTTTGTAACATGAACAATTATTTCTTTCTTTTCCTTTATTTTCTAAAAAGCCTATTTTATAAAGCCTAAAACATTGTTTTCTTATTTTGAGCCCACTCTAGTAATTAAATACTTTATTATTTAGCCCATAAGCATAAGTGTAGCGCCCCGAATTTCTAATATGAGAACTTAGAAAATACGTGGCACCCTCTCAGCGATCCACTTCAATGTAACAATATTCATAGCCCAAAAACACAAATCTTTTTATTTCAAATTCTTATTACAATAGTCTTTTTCAATTTCAGCGGAAATACAAACACCTTGAAGTAAAATATTCTTTTACAACACTCCTCTTTACAAAATTACACATGGCTCTATTATACCACACATAAGCTCTAAGGCTAAACCAAGCATCCAAGCCTCCAACTCTAAGCAACAACCTGCATCATATGAGGCTAGAGTTGAACCCTAACCCCCAAACTAAAGGGGTCAGCCATAAATGGTGTGAGTGATATAAACAACTAACATGAATAAACAATAAATATAAATTCTCAAGCAACATGTACTGAACAAAAATACATAAACTGAACATGTAATGTGAAACAAGAAACGATAGGAAGTACATGCTTAGGACCAAGTCGAGAAACAATGCCATCGATCAGATACCCTTCAATCAATCACTCTCAAAATAGCACATCTCAACTGTACTGTACAGTCGACTGAATAATTGGCCAGTCGACTGTTTACTGCCAATACCTGATCATCGGTTATTCTCAATACCACGGTACATGTCCAACGATCAATCACCAATAATGCCACAGATCGGATACCCATATATCCATCTACAAAGCCTAAAGATAATATAGATCGGATACCCGGCATGCAATCACTAACAGTGACTCTTACACCGCAGAACATATCCATCTACAAAGACTAAAGATAATATAGATCGGATACCCGGCATGCAATCACTAACAGTGACTCTTACACCGCAGAACATATCCATCTACAAAGACTAAAGATAATATAGATCGGATACCCGGCATGCAATCACTAACAGTGACTCTTACACCGCAGAACATATCCATCTACAAAGACTAAAGATAATATAGATCGGATACCCGGCATGCAATCACTAACAGTGACTCTTACACCGCAGAACATACCCATCTACAAAGACTAAAGGCTTGAAAGAACACTCAAGGTTATGTAAAACTTATCAGTACCAGTCGACTTATACTAGAATAAGTCGACTTCCCCAAGAACCAATACCCAAGATTTTCACAAGTTCTATAAGTCAACTTATTAAACCATCAGTCGACTTACCCGAAGCAATTACCAATAATTCTCAAGAAACATTCCAAGTACTAACAGTCGACTCATAGAGGTCATGGTCAACTGTCCCGAAAAGACTGAACAGATTTTACTCAGCAGGCCAGTCGACTGACAATAGTCCCAGTCGACTGTCCCGAACAATTCTCAAATGAATGGAAGTACAACAGTAGAGTCGTACCAGTCGACTGAATCGGAGACCAGTCGACTGTCGGCCTACAGATTTCACAAATTAGGTCTGAATACAGAATCAAGACTGGTGTTTTCTAAAGATTCATTGCTTATGAAAGTAACTCGTATTTAGTCAAAAGTGACAATTTCAAGATGATCCACATTACGGATACAATACTAAATTCTCCTGTTCTCAATTCCTAGATCTTCCATTAGGGTTTCTTAATACTCAATTATTTCACCAAAAATAACCAAGATCTGTTTATAAATACAAGATCCAGATGTTCATTCATTCGATCAAACCATACTTGAATCTTACCATGTTTCGAGCAATAAAGAGTTTGTTAAACAAGATCTCCTGAATATTCATGGATTTCTCATGCATAATAATAATAATAAATATTGCATCGACCACATACAAGATACAAAATATCAAAACAACAACACATAATCATTCACATAAAACAAAGCAAAGTTCATATCTCTCACCTTTAGAATCAAGAGAATCCACGAAAAGTCTTCCTTTGCTAGATCCAAAACTTCTTCTTCAATCACCAAGAAATAAAATAGCGAGATCTGAGTTGTGCAGCGAATGACGGCTGCAAACTCTCTTATATAGGCCGGAAATATCATTTTTAGGGTTTAGGAATGCATTTGCAAAATAGTCCTCTTCAAAACATAAGTTTACATGTATAGTTCTCGTCCTTGGAACTTCAATAAAACCATTTATCTTAGGATTTAGTAGTAAAATATATTCATTAATCTCAATTGATACAGCTCAAAACGTTCAGAAATACATTTTGCATTTCAACCCCTAAAAATGTAAATTTGCAAAAAGGTCCTTCTTTTATCAAAAATTGCAAATAGATCAAATTAATTTCAGAAAAATCTGGAAAAATAGTAAATAAATTCCAAATAATAAATAATGATTTTTCATAAGGAAAACTTAATTTTTCAAACTTCTCAAAAGTCATTTGCACGTGTACAAAAGATAAATCTTTTAGAAAATACCAATTAAATCTCCAAAATAAATTTAAATTCATTTTCAAATAATCAAAATAATATTTGAAAATACGGGGTTCTACAATAAGTCTACTATTTTGAAGCCCACAAACTTAATTAATCCTTTATATTGTCACAACTTGTCATGTAGACATAATTGATGAACAATTGATTAATTAAATTTGTACAAATTTTAAATAGGAGGGTACTAGAAGGGCACGTGCATGCACGTAGTGTGCTTTGCACACCCTAGAGGCCGGGTATGCATAAGAGAAGATGGGAGAGTGGGTGTGTGTAGCGCCCCGAATTTCTAAATATTAAACTTAGAAAATACGTGGCACTTTCCCAGCGATCCACTTCAATGTAACAATATACATAGACCAAAACTCAAATCATTTTATTCCAAATTCTTATTACAATATTCTTTTTCAATTGCAGCGGAAATACAAAACACCTTAAAATACATTTAACTGTTACAACCCTTTTTCTTTACAAATTTACCCAAGGCTCTATTATATCACTCTCTAAAATCCAAAGCTAATCCAAGCCTCCAACTTTAAGCAACCTGCATCACATGAGGCTAGAGTTGGACCCTAACCCCCAAAACTACGGGGTCAGCCATAAATGGTGTGAGTGATATAAACAACAAACATAAACAAACAAATAATCATAAGCAACATGTACTAAACAAAAATACATAAACTGAACATGTAATCTGAAACAAGAACGATAGGCCAGTACATGAGTGAAGCCGGGTCAAGAAACAATACCAACGATCAAGTATCAATCAATCAATCACTCTCAAAATAGTACAGCTCAACTGCACTGTACAGTCGACTGTATAATGCACCAGTCGACTGTTCTGAACAAACAGTAATCCCCACAACTCAGAATATGTCCAACTGTCAACAATTCTCAGTACCACAATGTATGTCCAACAATCGATCACCAATAATGCCATGGATCGGATAACAATATATCCATCTACAAAACTAAAGATAATATAGATCGAATACGAATCCGGTATGCTAAGACACCGACGAACATATCCATCTACAAACAAACTAAGAAGGTATAGATCGAATACGAACCCGGTATGCCAAGACACCGACGAACATATCTATCTACAAACAAACTAAGAAGGTATAGATCGAACACGAACCCGGTCTGCCAAGACACCGACGAACATATCCATCTACAAACAAACTAAGAAGGTATAGATCGAATACGAACCCGGTCTGCCAAGACACCGACGAACATATCCATCTACAAACAAACTAAGAAGGTATAGATCGAATACGAACCCGGACTGCCAAGACACCGACGAACATATCCATCTACAAACAAACTAAGAATAACAAGAACCCTCAAGATCATGAAACTCATCAGCACCGGTCGACTTATCCTATAGTAAGTCGACTGCCCCGAGAACCAATATCCAAGATTTAACAAGTGCAGTAAGTCAACTCAAGAAAACCATCAGTCGACTTACCCGAGACAATTATCAACAATTCTCAAGAAACATTCCAAGTGCTAACAGTATAAGATGACTTATAAAAACATAAGTTGACTTATCAACAATATAAGATGACTTATAAAAACATAAGTTGACTTATCAACAATATAAGATGACTTATAAAAATCATAAGTAGACTTATCAAAACATAAGATGACTTATAAAAATCATAAGTAGACTTATCAAAACATAAGATGACTTATAAAAATCATAAGTAGACTTATCAAAACATAAGATGACTTATAAAAATCATAAGTAGACTTATCAAAACATAAGATGACTTATAAAAATCATAAGTAGACTTATCAAAACATAAGTCGACTTAAAAGGGGACATAAGTCGACTTATAAGAACATAAGTCGACTTATAAAAACATAAGTCGACTTACCTGAGAGAAATTCTACGATAACTTTGAAAAATAAATTCTAAGTGTACCAGTCGACTGAGAAGGGTCTAAGTCGACTGTCCAGAACGGATTTTCGAGAAAAACTAAAGATACAGCAGCTGGGGTCGTACCAGTCGCCTGAATAGTAGACCAGTCGACTGTCGGCCTACAGTTTGCATAAGTTAGGTCTGAATACAAAGATCAAAACTGGAGTTTTCTAAAGGTTCTTGTTCATGAAAATAATTCTTAATCATGTAAAATGACAATCTCGATTACTTCTTCATTGCAGATCCATTATTCAATCATTCAATAACTCAAAACTCAATTCTCTTGTTCTCAAATTCCTAAATCTTACATTAGGGTTTCCTTAATACTTAATTCTTCCACCAATAATAACCAAGATCTGATTATAAACACAAGATCCAGATGTTCATACATCCGATCAAACCATACTTGAATCTTAACATGTTTTCGATCAATAAAGAATTTGTTAAACAAGATCTACTAAACATTCGTGGATTTCTCATGCATAATACGAATAACGACTATTGCATCGATCACATACAAGATACAGATACATCAAACAAAACAGCACACCATCATACACACTAACAAAACTAAGTTCATATCACTCACCTTTAGAAGCAAGAAGATCCACAAAATCCTTCCTTTGCTAGATCCAATCTCCTTCTTGCGAGGTCCAAAATCCTCTTTTATCACCAAGAAAAATAATAGTATGAGATCTGAGTTGTGCAGCGAATGACGGCTGCAAACTCCCTTATATAGGCCGGAAATATCATTTTTAGGGTTTAAGAATACATTTGCAAAACCATCCCTCCAAAATACAATTATATATATATATATATATATATATATATATATATATATATATATATATATATATATATATATATATATATATATCTTCTCTTGGAAATTCATCTAAAATTTATTAAAATTAGGATTTAAAAGAAAATATACTTCTAAATCTTAACCAATACTGTTTAAAACATCCAGAATGCCAATTTTGCATTTTAGCCCTTAAGAATGTCAATTTTACAGAAAGGTCCCTCTTTTATCAAAAATTGCAAATAGATCAAATTAATTTCAGAAAAAAATCTGGAAAAATAGTAAATAATTCCCAAATAATAAATAATGATTTTTCATAGAGAAAACTTAATTTTTCAAACATCTCAAAAGTCATTTGCACGTGTACAAAAGATAAATCTTTTAGAAAATATCAATTAAATCCTCAAATTTCATTTAAATTTATTTTCAAATAATTAAAATAATATTTGAAAATACGGGGTTCTACAGTGTGTGTGCATGGGAGCACTACAACACACGATGAATTTACCGGCATATATTCCCAGGCGTTTTACCAAAAATGTCGGGGTAGGAAGAGACCAGGAATGGGGCATCAAATTGAATGGTTATACGCCAGCGGCCTCTATAAAACGCCGGAGAATTATGGTATTCACCGGCGTTTTATATTAAAACGCCGGTGAGGGTCATATTCACCGGCGTTTAACTAAAAACGCCGGTATAGGGTTTGGAATAAATTTCCCCCAAACCCTATACCATTTCCTCATTTGATCCCCAAAAAAAAACCTAATTTTTTTCCCCTCTCTCTCGCACTCTCCCGCCTCTGCCTTGGCCGCCATCGCTGTGCCCTTCGTCGTCGTCCTCGCGCTCCGTCGTCCTCCATCGTCCACTTTCTCACTCTCATCGTCGCTGCAAGCCTCCCCAACCCCCTCTCTCTCTCTCACTCGCATCGTCACCACCCTTCCCCCATCGCCGCCCCCTCCCCCGCCGTCGCCCTTTCCCCCCATCGTCGCCCCCCTCCCCCGCCGTCGCTCCTTCAATTGACACAAACCCTAGGTTTGTTCTTGAAATTTCTGAATCGTTTTATTTTTAAAATTTTTGTTTCTGAAATTTCTACACAAACCCTAGGTATGATGTAGTTGGTATATTCTTGAGATTGGTTCTACAATTTTTCCCAACTCTCTAATTTAGCTTGCTACTTGAGATTGGTTCTTGAGATTCTTGAGATTGGTTCTTGACACAACAAAAGATACTCGATTTACCGGCGAATATTCCCCGGCGTTTTACTAGTAACACCGAGGTAGGGAGCGAATAGGAATGGGGCGCCAGATGGGATGATTATACACCGGCGGTCGCTTTAAACCGCCGGTCAATCCTCGTATTCACCGGCGTTTTATTTAAAAACACCGGTGAAGAGTATTATTTACCGGCGTTTTAATAATAAACGCCGGTGAATATTCCGATACATTCACCGGCGTGTCTAATTAAAACGCCGGTGAATAAGCTGCGATAAACCCGCGAACCCTAATCTTTCGCTCGCCATTTTTCCAAACCCCAAAAAAAAAAGGGGGGTGCCTTCGTTTTCCCTCCTTCCTCGCTCTACTTCCCGCGCGTTTGCCTCCGCCGCTTCGTCCTCTTCGACACCCTTCGATCTTTCGTCATCGTCCCTTCTTCCCTTCGTCGATTTCGATTTCCCTCCTCCCTCTCTCTATTTGGAGGTGAATCGGCGATCGGTAGAGCACCGTGTCGCCCCGCTCTCTCTCTATCTCCTCCCCCCCGCGCTCGTCGCCCCGCTCTCTCTCTCTCTCTCTTCGGTATCATCTCTTGATTTCCTTTATTTTTGAAACTTAGCATGTTTTTTCAGATAGATGCATCTTGATTTTCTTAACATGAATGGTTTAGTTAGGATGAAGAATTAATAGAAAAATATATGCTTAGGTACTGGAAATTTTCATGTTCTTTTACTGTTAAAGAAGCTGATTTCATGCATCTGATTGTCATCTTGGCATGTTTTTTTTAACCAAAATGGGTTCACTGTGAACTGAGGATGCTATAGCTATATGACAAAATCCTCCGGATATGTATCAACAATTGGGTTTTAGATTTAGTTGGGCTAAAGAATTAGTAGAGCAACATATAAGCTCAGATAAGAGAAATTTTCATTTTAAGATACTATTAAAGTAACCTGTTTGCCATCTTTGGCATGATTTTTTAACCAAAAATGGGTTCACTTCCAAACTAAGTATGCTGCTAGCATCCTCATCTTCTTTTACTGTTAATGAAGCTGATTTCATGCATCTAATTGTCTTCTTGGCATGTTTTTTTGATATTAAATGGGTTCACTGTGAACTGAGGATGGTATAGCTGTATGCCAAAATCCTTCGGATATGCACAACAATTGGGTTTTAGATTTAGTTGGGCTAAAGAATTGGTAGAGCAACATATAAGCTCAGATAAGGGAAATTTTCATTTTAAGATACTGTTAAAGTAACCTGCAGATTGCCATCGTTGGCATGATTTTTTAACCAAAAATGGGTTCACTTCCAAACTAAGTATGCTGCTAGCATAGGCCTCATCTTCTTTCACTGTTAATGAAGCTGATTTCATGCATCTGATTGTCTTCTTGGCATGTTTTTTTGATATTAAATGGGTTCACTGTGAACTGAGGATGGTATAGTTGTATGCCAAAATCCTCTGGATATGCACAACAATTGGGTCTCTCTCTTTAGTTGGGCTAAAGAATTGGTAGAGCAACATATAAGCTCAGATAATGGAAATTTTCATTTTAAGGTACTGTTAAAGTAACCTGTTTGCCATCTTTGGCATGATTTTTTAACCAAAAATGGGTTCACTTCCAAACTAAGTATGCTGCTAGCATCCCCATCTTCTTTCACTGTTAATGAAGCTGATTTCATGCATCTGATTGTCTTCTTGGCATGTTTTTTTTTATATTAAATGGGTTCACTGTGAACTGTGGATGGTATAGCTGTATGCCAAAATCCTCCAGATATGCACAACAATTGGGTTTTAGATTTAGTTGGGCTAAAGAATTGGTAGAGCAACATATAAGCTCAGATAAGGGAAATTTTCATTTTAAGATACTGTTAAAGTAGCCTGTTTGCCATCTTTGGCATGATTTTTTAACCAAAAATGGGTTCACTTCCAAACTAAGTATGCTGCTAGCATAGGCCTCATCTTCTTTTACTGTTAATGAAGCTTATTTCATGCATCTGATTGTCTTCTTGGCATGTTTTTTTTATATTAAATGGGTTCACTGTGAACTGAGGATGGTATAGTTGTATGCCAAAATCCTCCGGATATGCACAACAGTTGGGTTTTAGATTTAGTTGGGCTAAAGAATTGGTAGAGCAACATATAAGCTCAGATAAGGGAAATTTTCATTTTAAGATACTGTTAAAGTAACCTGCAGATTGCCATCTTTGGCATGATTTTTTAACCAAAAATGGGTTCACTTCCAAACTAAGTATGCTGCTAGCATAGGCCTCATCTTCTTTCACTGTTAATGAAGCTGATTTCATGCATCTGATTGTCTTCTTGGCATGTTTTTTTGATATTAAATGGGTTCATTGTGAACTGAGGATGGTATAGCTGTATGCCAAAATCCTCCGGATATGCACAACAATTGGGTTTTAGATTTAGTTGGGCTAAAGAATTGGTAGAGCAACATATAAGCTCAGATAAGGGAAATTTTCATTTTAAGGTACTGTTAAAGTAACCTGCAGATTGCCATCTTTGGCATGATTTTATAACCAAAAATGGGTTCACTTCCAAACTAAGTATGCTGCTAGCATAGTCCTCATCTTCTTTCACTGTTAATGAAGCTGATTTCATGCTTCTGATTGTCTTCTTGGCATGTTTTTTTGACCCAAATGGGTTCACTGTGAACTGAGGATGCTATAGGTACGTATGCCAAAATCCTCCGGATATGCACAACAATTTAATACACCGGTTTAATTATCTTCCAATTTTCTACTGCTTGGTGTTATTTGCATTAAACTATGCTTAGTGTCATTTGAACCAAACTATCATTGAAATTTAATTTGTTACAAATCTCATTTTTTTAATTTTTTTATAATTATGTTGGTTTGTTAATCCTACTAAAGTACAAATTTTATGATAGTTATCATAAACATGTTATTAATTAAATTTGCATCTCTAAGGAAGTTATTGAATCCTTGGCAGGTACAACATGCCGAGGCGTGGAAAGAGGATAAATATAAATAATGGCAACGAGAGCCATGGGAATGAGCAGCCACTACATAATAGTGGCAGTCAAACAGATGAGGGTGAGAGTAGCACGCCGCCCACTGTCAAAAAACATCGTGGGCGAACTAAGATGACGAATATTTAGAGGCTTCAAAATGACGAAAGGATCGTGGTTGAGGTAAACGGTGTCGGGCAACCGGTTGGCGATAACGCCAGCAAATTTTCTTCCTTTATTGGGGTTATAGCAAGGAACCCCCGGATACTTCCTTTGTCATACAAGAGTTGGCCGAAGGTACCAACCACGACAAAGGCCACTGCTATTACGATAATCAAGGTATTTCCCATCTAAAATAAATAATTGGTAGGCGCAAATATATTATTGAAATATGTATTTTTAGTGATGGATAATAAATTTTGCAGCAATACTTCTCGTTCGCCGACTCCCTTACGCCTTGGGTTGAAAAGTCACTCTCCAAAAAGTGGAGGGACTACAAGAGTGACTTGAAGGCGAAGTTTTATGACAAAGACCTTTCAGAGGAGGAGAATGCAATGAATGTGTCAGAAAATGTGGAGCCTTCAGATTGGCAATTTCTTGTGCACTACTGGAGTTCGGCGATAGGTCAGGTATTTACATTAAAGGCACAAAAATCTAAGGAGTATGTGGTTGTATGGCTACTGTAATGAATTTTTCTGCTAACTTCATTGTGGCATGTACAGAAAAGGGCGGAGGTGGGAGTTGCCAGTCGGTCAAAGCAGCTAGTGTTGCACACCGCTGGTACACAGAGCTTCGCTCTGGTTCGGGAAGAATTGGTAGGCACAATCGTATTGAACATTTTTTACTTACAGTTATTTGTTTATAACCATTTCATCTTACTAATATATAGGAAGAAGATTTGGGGGGTCCTACGGAGTTTGGCGACATTGACTTTTCGATGCCACCCACAAATCGAAGGATGGGACGTATGCGAGCCCTGAGGCAGCACGGATTCTGATAATTTGTGAACTAATATCTAATGAGTAGTCAAAATCTCATCTGCTTTTAACTCTGATTGTTATGTCCTTTTACAGACTAACGCTCGGAAAAGGTATGATGAAATCTCTTCCGCTTCAGATTCTGACCCTACGACGGTACGCACAGATTGGTGTACCCGGCAGAGAGTTGCCTTGACCGAGGTTAGGGAAAAGGAGAGGCATGGACGTGTCCGTGGTATGGGGCTAGGACCAACCCCCTCGCGGCTATTCGGACGGAGTGAATCTAGTTCAAGTGCCAATCGGGACGAGGAGATGACTTCATTAAAGGTACAAGTTGCACTCCTACAAGAACAAATGGCCAATTTAATAGGGCAGCAATCCCAAGTCCCACCCTCGGTAAGTCTTTAAATTGGTATTTTTAAAGAGATTATGGTCTTGAATGCATGAAAGACACGTACTAGTGTTTGTGAGTCTGCATTGTGGCTGTCGTCTATAAGCATTTCGTCTATGTTTCTTAAGTGGGCTGTGATTAGAAAGAAAGGGCTGGAGTGGAGATCTGGAAACCCAAATAGAGACATCTCGTTTATTATAATCTATACTTATTGTTGGACCAACCCCCTCTTGCTGTTGTTGCTGATGTCTCTTTGTGTGCGTGTGTTGAAGAGAATGAAGGGATGAGAGAGAGTTGAGGAAAATACCGCTATGTTAGCCTGGTGTATCCTCATTCTCTACCATCCCTCTTTCTGGCTCCATATATGGCTTCTATATTAAATTGGTTTCCTTCCACGATGACAGTCCGTAATACTACACTTGATATGAGCCCTGTTCATAGCTGCACCCTATTGCATACTCACAAACAACTAATACGTGTCGTTCATGCATTGTATGACCAACCCCACTTTGGCACATAACATGCTTAGATGACATTGTATGACCTGCAAATAAGGTTTGTTCAGCCATGTTGTTGTACTGATTTGAAGGAGTTTGGTATGCTAGCAGCATACTTAGTTTGGAAGTGAACCCATTTTTGGTTTAAAAAATCATGCCAAAGATGGCAAACAGGTTCTCTAACAGTATCTGAGCATATATGTTGCTCTACTAATTCTTTAGCCCAACTAAATCTAAAACCCAATTGTTGTACATATCCGGAGGATTTTGGCATACGTACCTATAGCATCCTCAGTTCACAGTGAACCCATTTTGGTCCAAAAAAAATGCCAAGATGACAATCAGATGCATGAGATAAGCTTCATTAACAGTAAAAGAAGATGAGAATGGCAATCATGCCAAAGATGGCAATCAGGTTACTTTAACAGTATCTTAAAATGAAAATTTCCATTATCTGAGCATATATGTTTCTTTAACAGTGACTGTGAACAATTGTTCTTAATTGGGCTGTGATTAGAAAGAGACGAGTTGGAGTGGAGATCTGGAAACCCATATAGAGACATTTTGTTCATAATAATTTATTATTATTGTTGTTCTTGTCGATCTTGTTGTTGTTGCTGATGTCTCTATGTGTTCGTGTGCTGAAGGGAAAGAAGGGATGAGAGAGAGATGAGGAAAATGCCGCTATGTTAGCCTGCTGTATCCTCATTCTCTACCATTCCTCTTTCTGGCTTCTATATTTGGTTTCCTTCCACGATAACAATTCCTTAAAACTACACTTGATATGAGCCCTATTCGTCATTTTCGATTTCCCTCCTCCCTCTCTCTATTTGGAGGTGAATCGGCGATCGGAAACCACCGTGTCGCCCCGCTCTTGATCTATCTCCTCCCCCCCGTGCTCGTCGCCCCGCTCTCTCTCTCTCTCTCTTCGGTATCATCTCTTGATTTCCCATATTTTTCAAACTTAGCATGTTTTTTCAGATAGATGCATCTTGATTTTCTTAACATGAATGGTTTAGTTGGGATGAAGAATTAATAGAAAAATATATGCTTAGATACTGGAAATTTTCATGTTCTTTTACTGGTAATGAAGCTGATTTCATGCATCTGATTGTCTTCTTGGCATGCTTTTTTGACCCAAATGGGTTCACTGTGAACTGAGGATGCTATAGGTACGTATGCCAAAAACCTCCGGTTATGCACAACAATTGGGTTTTAGATTTAGTTGGGCTAAAGAATTGGTAGAGCAACATATAAACTCAGATAATGGAAATTTTCATTTTAAGGTATTGTTAAAGTAACCTGTTGCCATCTTTGGCATGATTTTTTAACCAAAAATGGGTTCACTTCCAAACTGAGTATGCTGCTAGCATCCCCATCTTCTTTTACTGTTAATGACGCTTATTTCATGCATATGATTGTCTTCTTGGCATGTTTTTTTGACCCAAATGGGTTCACTGTGAACTGAGGATGCTATAGGTACGTATGCCAAAATCCTCCGGATATGCACAACAATTGGGTTTTAGATTTAGTTGGGCTAAAGAATTGGTAGAGCAACATATAAGCTCAGATAAGGGAAATTTTCATTTTAAGGTACTGTTAAAGTAACCTGATTGCCATCTTTGGCATGATTTTTTAACCAAAAATGGGTTCACTTCCAAACTGAGTATGCTGCTAGCATAGGCCTCATCTTCTTTCACTGTTAATGAAGCTGATTTCATGCATCTGATTATCTTCTTGGCATGTTTTTTTGATATTAAATGTGTTCACTGTGAACTGAGGATGGTATAGCTGTATGCCAAAATCCTCTGGATATGCACAACAATTGGGTTTTAGATTTAGTTGGGCTAAAGAATTGGTAGAGCAACATATAAGCTCAGATAACGGAAATTTTCATTTTAAGGTACTGTTAAAGTAACCTGATTGCCATCTTTGGCATGATTTTTTAACCAAAAATGGGTTCACTTCCAAACTAAGTATGCTGCTAGCATAGGCCTCATCTTCTTTCACTGTTAATGAAGCTGATTTTATGCATCTGATTGTCTTCTTGGCATGTTTTTTTGGTAAAGCAACATATAAACTCAGATAACGGAAATTTTCATTTTAAGGTACTGTTAAAGTAACCTGATTGCCATCTTTGGCATGATTTTTTAACCAAAAATGGGTTCACTTCCAAACTAAGTATGCTGTTAGCATAGGCCTCATCTTCTTTCACTGTTAATGAAACTGATTTCATGCATCTGATTGTCTTCTTGACATGTTTTTTTGATATTAAATGGGTTCACTGTGAACTGAGGATGGTATAGCTGTATGCCAAAATCCTCTGGATATGCACAACAATTGGGTCTCTCTCTTTAGTTGGGCTAAAGAATTGGTAGAGCAACATATAAGCTCAGATAATGGAAATTTTCATTTTAAGGTACTGTTAAAGTAACCTGTTTGCCATCTTTGGCATGATTTTTTAACCAAAAATGGGTTCACTTCCAAACTAAGTATGCTGCTAGCATCCCCATCTTATTTTACTGCTAATGAAGCTTATTTCATGCATCTGATTGTCTTCTTGGCATGTTTTTTTGACCCAAATGGGTTCACTGTGAACTGAGGATGCTATAGGTACGTATGCCAAAATCCTCCGGATATGCACAACAATGGGGTTTTAGATTTAGTTGGGCTAAAGAATTGGTAGAGCAACATATAAGCTCAGATAAGGGAAATTTTCATTTTAAGGTACTGTTAAAGTAACCTGATTGCCATCTTTGGCATGATTTTTAAACCAAAAATGGGTTCACTTCCAAACTGAGTATGCTGCTAGCATCCCCATCTTCTTTTACTGCTAATGAAGCTTATTTCATGCATCTGATTGTCTTCTTGGCATGTTTTTTTGACCCAAATGGGTTCACTGTGAACTGAGGATGCTATAGGTACGTATGCCAAAATCCTCCGGATATGCACAACAATTGGGTTTTAGATTTAGTTGGGCCCAAGAATTAGTAGAGCAACATATAAGCTCAGATAATGGAAATTTTCATTTTAAGGTACTGTTAAAGTAACCTGTTTGCCATCTTTGGCATGATTTTTTAACCAAAAATGGGTTCACTTCCAAACTGAGTATGTTGCTAGCATTCCCATCTTATTTTACTACTAATGAAGCTTATTTCATTAAGGTCCAGGATGGCAAATTTTGATTGGGCTGTGATTGGATTGTTCAGTGGCTGTTGTCTATGTTCTTAATTGGGCTGTGATTAGAACGAGAGGGCTCGAGTGGAGATCTGGAAATCCATATAGAGACATCTTGTTCATAATAATTTATTATTATTGTTGTTCTTGTCGCTCTTGCTGTTGTTGCTGATGTCTCTTTGTGTTCGTGTGCTGAAGGAAAACAAGGGATGAGAGAGAGATGAGGAAAATGCCGCTATGTTAGCCTGGTGTATCCAAAGTCTCTACCATTCTTCTTTCTGTTTCCATTTCTGGCTTCTATATTTGGTTTCCTTCCCCGATGACAGTTCCCTAAAAATACACTTGATATGAGCCCTATCTTATTTTTCTTATTTTTCTTATATTTGGTTTTTGTCCACGTTGACAGTTTCATGGATTGTCTGAACAATCCATGAAAGACATGCTTAGATACTGAATTTTCATTTGTTTTACTGTTTTAGATAGTGGATATTCCCAATCAGAGGAGAATATAAAGATTTCAAGTTAGATACTGAATTTTCATTTGTTTTGTTATTTTAGATATATTTAAAAATAAAATTAAGTACTAGATTTTTAGCATTGCAATGTAATTATTTTACCTCTCTATATATCATTAACAATTCCATTTGTAATTGGCACTTTGATCTTATAATTTAAGATACAGTTAGATTTTTTTGTAAGTTCAAAAAATATGTATATTCTGTATTGTGGTCTACTGTTGAATTAAACTATTATTTTTTTTCCACAGAGCGGTCGCCCAGATGAAGAAAATTCTGATGATCAGAACTGAAGCTCCTCGAGGGGTATGAATCCGTGGTCCTCCTTGATGTTCTTGTGTCCTTGCTGTATGATTGTTGTTCTTATGTCCTCCTTGCTGTTATGTCAGACTGTTAATTTGGGATATTTGAGATATTTGTCAGACTGGTTTGTTGAGATATTTGGGATGTTCGTCGCTATATTAATTTGTTAATTATGACACTGTTAATTTTGGGGTGAATTTGGTTGTGATTGTGACACTGTTAATTATGACACTGTTAATTAGTTTGTTGAGATATTTAGGATATGACACGTGTGAAACTTTATTATTCTTGTGTTTGGTTGTGATTTTCGCATTAATATGCAACGAAATTGGTTGAATCAGTTGTGAATTAGTTTACAGGTTTTGTAAATGAAACTGCAAATTGAAATCGAACGGAAAACCGGAGAAAGAAAAGCATAGCTAGACCGGCGTTTTATAAAACGCCGGTCTATTTAATGAATTAGTTGCAGTGTGCGATATACCAGCATTCACACAAACGCCGGTGTATGCCGTTAGCTGTAACGGTACCAAGACGCCGGTGAACCTAACTACACCGGCGTTTTTTGATCACGCCGGTGCTTGAAAGTAGGGAAAACCGGACACTCATAAACGCACATACACCGGCGGTCTTCGACCGCCGGTATACGTTCATTCTACACCGGCGTTTCTATAAACGCCGGTGAATCGAAAAACACCGGCGGTTTATGACCGCCGGTGAATGTATATGGGGGAAAAAGAACGGCACTCAGTGATCGGCATACACCGGCATTTTCTGACCGCCGGTGTAGTTGTCACATTTACCGGCGTCCACTAAAACCGCTGGTGTAGACCCCTTCCTTTCCGCGACGCTCGCTTCGGCGGCATTTGAACCGGCGCTATTATAAACGCCGGTGAAGGTTTCATCGGAGTAAAAAAACGCCGGCAAAGACCTAAAAAAATGCCGGTAAATCGAGTATCTTTTGTAGTGTGAGATTGGTATTACTAGGTATGACCATGGAACAATTTGGGTTTGAAATAGAAGAATGCGATAATTTCTGAGCTAGGTTGTTAATAGGGATAATTTGGAGCCAAGTTGCCTGAGTACAAAATTTCACTTGTGCTACATTTCACATATAGTTGTAGCACGAAAATTAAATTGCCTTCATGTATTGTATATTTGGATTTTGGTATACAGCATCCTTAGATGACAGTTAACCCATTTTGGTAAAAAAGCATGCTATGATGACAATCAGATGGCTAATATCCAGCATCTTCAACAGTAAAAGAAATGAAAATTTCCAGTACCTAAGCATGTTTGTCTATTAATTCTTCATCCCAACTTTGCCAATGATGTTTCTGGTTCCAAAAGAAACCTGCACAAGGTTTGTTCTGACCAATTCTTATACAGATTTGGAAATTCTGAAGTTTTTAGATCCAGGATCACAAATTTTGATTGGGCTGTGATTGGATTGTTTAGTGAATGTCGTCTATGTTCTTAATTGGGCTGTGATTAGAAAGAGACGAGTTGGAGTGGAGATCTGGAAACCCATATAGAGACATCTCGTTCATAATAATTTATTATTATTGTTGTTCTTGTCGATCTTGCTGTTGTTGCTGATGTCTCTTTCTGTGCGTTTGCTGAAGAGAAAGAAGGGATGAGAGAGAGATGAGAAAAATACCGCTATGTTAGCCTGGTGTATCCTTATTCTCTACTATTCCTCTTTCTGGCTACTATATTTGGTTTCCTTCCACGATGACACTTCCTTAAAACTACACTTGATATGAGCCATATTCTTATTTTTCTTCAATAAAAATGGGAGTTTTGGTGATCCAACAAATATGTACCCGCATACTTTCAAATGGCCTTTTCTTTAGATAGTCGGTCTCCAAAGAATCGATCTATGACTAGAATCTCCAATCAAAGCCCAATCAAAATTTGTCATCCTGGATCTAAAATCTTCTTTGAGCCACAAACATCATGATTTAGTTGGGATGAAGAATTAATAGACAAACATATATGCTTAGATACTAGAAATTTTCATTTTCTCTTACTGTTAAAGAAGCTGAATTCATGCATCTGATTGTCATCTTAGCATGATTTTTTTACCAAAATGGGTTAACTTTTCAGTTTCTATATATTGCCTCATTCACCATCTGAAAGGTTATTTGAATTGTACTTGGGCTTCAATAAGTTTCTATATATTGGGCTCACTTACGATTACCTGATAACTTATACTCCTCTCCTCACTTACGATTGAGAAGGGATTTGGACTGTACTTAATCTCTCTTTACTTAGCTTAAAGTTCATGATTTATATGTTTCATCCTATATATTGACTTATGTGTATTAGATATAGATTTACGAGGCTTTGTTGATGAAGGATGTGATGATGAAGAAGGTAGTTGATGACAATGAGGTGGTTTGGAGGATTTGGTCAATTTTATATACAGTTAAATCATTTTGGTAACTGTAAGTTCATACTACTTTGCTACTTTTTTTGCTATCGGGTCACACTACTGACTACTTTGCTACTTTTTTTAAACTAGTGATGATGAGATGGGTTATGATTCTGAAGTTGCACACTACGAATCATTGATTTAATGATTCATTGAATAAATGATTCATAGGAGTAACTAGTGATTTGTTTGAATCCTATCTGAGCTTTTTAATTTATGAACACTTTTGCTACTGAGTGAAAGCACATTCAGTGAGCCGCTGAGTGAAAGCTTTTTAATTTATGAACACTTCTGAAGTTACATGCTCTTTTTTAATTAAATAACTACTTTTGATATACTGACTAATTTATGAGTCAGTGATTGGCAATCTATTTTTGATATACTGAGTTGCACTCACTGATTAATCTTTACCTCTTTACCTGACTAATTTTGAGTCAGTGAGTGGCACTCACTGATTGTGCTTCTCTAATTTATCACGAATCATCCTACTGAGTGCATTTTGCATATGGATCTATATTGATTTGGATCTATATTTATCATGCTTGGGTAATTTATGCCATAGTATTTGTGAGAACAACTAAATATGCTTGAGTAAAAACAGTGAACAAATGGAGTTTTTTCTCATTATTTTCGAGTGAAAGAGTGATGATGAGATAGATTATGCTTCTGAAGTTGCACACTATGTTTCATGATTCATTGAATAAATGAATTATAGGAGTAACTAGTGATGATTAAATCCTATTGATGTGAATTATTTGCAAGTGTACAAAATCGCAACAAGTAATACAGTTAGTGAATAGAGTGTCGAACCCACAGAGACTAGATTTTTTATTGAGTACCGATATTACTAGATTAACTACTATTTGGAATATTGAAATTAATAAAGAAAGAAAACAATTTTAAAAAATCTAACTAACTAAATTAATGGAGAGGGAGCGGAGTCTAAAAATTGTAATTTGTTAATGGCAACATTAATTTTAGGGCTTTTGATTTCACCTAGTTCATCCCACACAATTTATAATTCCTAAAAATATTATTTTTCCTAGTTGTAGACCAAAATCCGCAACTTATTCGATGCTTTCTCTCGAACAACACCAAAAATATCTCTAACTAACAGTTTGACACATTTCTATGCAAATTTAATTAATCAAAGACTCATTAAGTTCTGTGGATTTCTTAACGGCCACATTAATCGCGGTAAATTATCTTTAATTTCGCTCAATCAATGGTGTTCAATTTTTATTGTTCTAAATCACAAATTACCTCTCGGTCTCTCCATGATCCAATAATCATACAAAAATTGGCCAAATAATTGTAAGCATTAAGCACAAAAATTAAACACACAACTATAGAAAAATATGAAATTGTGTTATCAAAACTAGGCTACATCTAAACTCTAGAAAAATAAATTTAGTTCATAATACAATTGCGATTAACAAAATTGTTCATGGATTGCATTATAAAAATTAGAGAGAGAAAATATATAAAAAAATAGACTGTTCTGTAATAAAAATTCCAAACCGAACGGTCTTTGAAAATTGTGCCCAAACAATAAGCTTAGTCTTCTCTCTCTTTCTGTCTCGTTGAAGCCACGTCAGCGCCTGGGAGTCAGCAATCGCCACGTCACACGTGCAGTCAGCAGACATGCCTGTCACGTCGAGTCTGCGTCGAAGTCGTTAGCGCCTGAGATTCCGCGCCCCCTCTGCAGCGTCTGTCGCACTGCTGCTCTCTCTCCTCTTTTTTCGATTTGTACAGCAAGCAAGAGAGAGAGCCGGTCTGCTCTCTCTCTTACTTTTTCCTTTCTTTTTTTTTTTAATTTTTTTTATTTTTTTTTATTGATCTTCACGCCAACTCAGAAACCAACTACACCCTCCTGCCCTCCTTTTTTTTTCTTTTTGCCTCCTGTAGTATAAATAGGAAAGGTACAATGATTAGGTTACAATGATTAGGTTAGTAACTTTTGCCTCCTGTAGTATAAATAGGAAAGGTACAATGATTAGGTTAGTAACTTAGTATTATTAGATAAGTATTAATTAATTAATTAAAAATTTAGATAAATATTAATCTATTAATTAATTAATTTTTTAAACTCTTTTCTCATCTATCAAATCGTACTATACTTTTAAAAATCTATAAACTGATAATAATATTTATTATTGACTTTCCCTAGAACCAGATGGTAAAATTCGAAATTCAACAAATCAATACAAATAATAAATTAATAGTTTTGTTTTGTTTGTTGATTGTTTTTCTAAAAATCTTCACTTTTTTGCATCAAAAATCTCATTTCCTCAAAAATACTTAATTAATTGAAATCTTAGGGAAATAAGATAAATTATAAATAAGATAAATGAAAATAAGCAATTTTAATGGGTAAATGAGTACAAATATTTATGTAAAAATTAGACACATCAAATACCCCCAAACTTAAGATTTTGCTTGTCCTCAAGCACAAAGTAAAATCATGAATAAGAGAAAAATAGTTAGGAGTAGATTCAACCCATCACACTAAGAGATCTTATCATGTAAGCATCAAAATTTCAATTAAAAATATAAACAATAGCAAATAAAGTAAAACCAAGCATACCCACTTTCTCCAGTGCAATTATTTATTCATAATTCCAAACACAATCATATTTTTCATGCAATTAATATAATTAAAGTATGTAACAACTTAATTTGTGATTATCTCTTCTCCCTACTACAAACCGAGTAGCAAACTAGAGTTTTTTTTTTTTTTTTGGAATTAGTCTCTTCTCTAAGTTGTCACTTGCCTTTTGACGCGAATGCAAAATATTTGTGATGAATTCACCCGGTTACTCAACAAGTCACAAACTTTAAAGTGCTTTGCATACTCATATTTCAAGTTGCCGTTTGACGTAAAAGTAAACATTTATGATGAATACCCCTAGTTACTAAGCAACTCAAAACATTGGAGTCGGTTGACTTTATTCATTATTATTATTATTATTATTATTATTATTATTACTCTATTTACTTAAACTCTGTTTAGGACTAGATCAAAGGAGATAATCACAAGAAAAAGCATCGCATTTGTCTTTTATGTATAATCGCATGACTCACACAATTTTGTAAGGAATTTTGAAACTCAATAATCCTAAAATAAATAAGTATGCTTACTCTTACTTTATAAAAAATTGTCTATCCCAAAAATATTTCAATGCTTATCATTATAAAGAACTCAAAAGTGTAAAGATGAATCAAATTGAAATCCTTTTAAATTTTTGTTTTTCTTTTCTAAAAAATAATAAATTTGTAAACCTTCCCCCCAAACTTGAATATCACATTGTACTCAATGGGAAAGAAAACAGAAAAACAAAATGAATGGAAAAAGTTCAGAATTTCTCCCCTGATTCGTCTTGAAAATTCTGCACGCGCGGCGTTGAGTATTTTTACGATATCTGGAGTTATAGATATCCAAATGGGCTGATTTTTTTTTTGCTGGAAAGATAAGAAGATAGGCTACAATTTCTCTTTGCATCAGTTTTCCAGATTCTGACTCCATACTGCTCAAAAATAGCCATCAATAAAAGCGTACAAAACAGCTCCGTCCGGCGACTTCAAAATTTATGCAATCCTACAAAATAAAATCAAAAATTAAAAGTATAATAAACTAAAAGAAAAATAAAATCTAAATGCAATAAAAGAAAACATGGGTTGCCTCCCAAGAAGCGCTAAGTTTTAAGTCTTCAGCCAGACATGGGGATGAGATGGTTATGTAACGCCAAGATCCAACAACATTAGCACATCTTTTCTAATTTTTCTCTTCAGATGTGGATCAGGTTTAAGCTCAAGTTTGAGGCGTTTCCTGCGTGATGATGATATCTTTGATTCCCCCGCCTCTTTGAAATTTTTCTGTAAAAATGAATAAATAGAGGTGCAGCATCCAAATACATAACATTTTCAAGAATATTTTCTTTTTCAGTTTCAAATGTTGCTGCATTTGTTGGACATACTTTGATTGGCAACTTTTCAATTTCGACCTTATGTTTCTCGCCCACAATTATATCAATTTTACTTACTTGAAAGCATGACTGTTCTTTAGGAGAAAATTTTATTGAATTAAAAATATCATACGTTACTTGCTCATGTTGCGTTTGTTCCTCCACAATTGGTTCGATCTCACTTTGCTTTTCAACCACATTCTGTTCGCCATTTTCTTCTTGTGGTTGCTCAATTGTCCTTCCACTGCTTAGTGTTATTGCTTTGACATCCTCCGTGGGGTTGACAACTGTATTGCTTGGTAATATTCCTGCAGTTCTTTCATTTAAAATATTTAAAATTTGACCAATTTGTACCTCAAGATTGTGAATAGAAGCCGTATTATTTTGAATTGCCACATCGGTCTTCAGCATATACTGATCTGTCTTTTGTATGTATTGCATGAACACCTCTTCTAATGTCGGCTTCTTTTCTTGCTGTGAAAAATTTTGAGGTGGTATAACTGCTCCTTGATTGTTGTTCCAAAAAAAATTGGGTGTGTTTCTCCATTCTTGATTGTATGTGTTTGCATAATGATTGTTTTGTATTTGAAAATTTGACACAAAATTTTCATGTTCGGCATTTGATAGAGCAAAAGGGTTCCCCACTTGACAATCTGAACTTGCATGATTTTCTGCACAAAGATTACAAATGATATTAGATTGAATAGCATTAACATTCATATTACCTATTTGTGTAGATAAAATATCAAGTTTTGCATTTATATTAGAAATAGGGTCAAGTTCAAAAACTCCAGCCACTTTTCTTGGCATTGCTCTCTCTGAAGACCACTGGTAATCATTTGATGTCATCTCCTCTAAAATCTCATGGGCTGCTTCGTAAGTTCTGCTCATGAGTGCACCACCAGTTGCTGCGTCAACCATAGATCTATGTATAACTCCCAAACCATTATAGAATGTTTGCATTTGCAGCCATTTCGGTAGTTCATGATTAGGACACTTTCTCAATAACTCTTTAAACCTTTCCCATGCATCATGCAACTCAGTCTCAAATTGAGTAAATGTGCAAATATTATTTCTTAGCTTTGCGGTGTTTGCTGGTGGAAAATATTTGGCTAGAAACTTTTGTGCAAGTCCCTCCCAAGTAGTAATACTAACGGGTGGTAGATAATGTAGCCAAGCCTTCGCCTTATCTCATAGGAAAAAAGAAAAGAGTCTCAGTCTAATTGCATCGTCTGATACACCGTTGTGCTTAAAAGTGTCACAAATTTCTAAAAAATTTGCAATGTGAGCATAAGGATCCTCGTGCGGTAATTCCCAAAATTGAACAGTCTGTTGAATCAATAGAATCATCTCCGGTTCAATCTCAAAATCGTCAACTTCAATAACCGGCTTTTTTATGCTTGATTCATAAATCGAGGGCATAGCATAGTCTCTCAAAGGTCTGTTTTCGTCGTTCTCCATGATAATTTGCTTGTATGTCCTGAAGTGTGATTATTAAAAAAAAAGAAAAAACTAAAAAAATAAAATAAGAAAAATAAATGAAAGTAAAAGTAAGTCAAAAAAGGTAAAATAATAATAAAATACAAAAAATCCAAACTAGTAATAATCTAGCAATTTTCAATATCAATAAAAGAATAACTAGTCCCCGGCAACGGCGCCAAAAACTTGATGTGAATTATTTGCAAGTGTACAAAATCGCAACAAGTAATACAGTTAGTGAATAGAGTGTCGAACCCACAGAGACTAGATTTTTTATTGAGTACCGATATTACTAGGTTAACTACTATTTGGAATATTGAAATTAATAAAGAAAGAAAACAATTTTAAAAAATCTAACTAACTAAATTAATGGAGAGGGAGCGGAGTCTAAAAATTGTAATTTGTTAATGGCAACATTAATTCTAGGGCTTTTGATTTCACCTAGTTCATCCCACACAATTTATAATTCCTAAAAATATTATTTTTCCTAGTTGTAGACCAAAATCCGCAACTTATTCGATGCTTTCTCTCGAACAACACCAAAAATATCTCTAACTAACAGTTTGACACATTTCTATGCAAATTTAATTAATCAAAGACTCATTAAGTTCTGTGGATTTCTTAACGGCCACATTAATCGCGGTAAATTATCTTTAATTTCGCTCAATCAATGGTGTTCAATTTTTATTGTTCTAAATCACAAATTACCTCTCGGTCTCTCCATGATCCAATAATCATACAAAAATTGGCCAAATAATTGTAAGCATTAAGCACAAAAATTAAACACACAACTATAGAAAAATATGAAATTGTGTTATCAAAACTAGGCTACATCTAAACCCTAGAAAAATAAATTTAGTTCATAATACAATTGCGATTAACAAAATTGTTCATGGATTGCATTATAAAAATTAGAGAGAGAAAATATATAAAAAAATAGACTGTTTTGTAATAAAAATTCCAAACCGAACGGTCTTTGAAAATTGTGCCCAAACAATAAGCTTAGTCTTCTCTCTCTTTCTGTCTCGTTGAAGCCACGTCAGCGCCTGGGAGTCAGCAATCGCCACGTCACACGCGCAGTCAGCAGACATGCCTGTCACGTCGAGTCTGCGTCGAAGTCGTTAGCGCCTGAGATTCCGCGCCCCCTCTGCAGCGTCTGTCGCACTGCTGCTCTCTCTCCTCTTTTTCGATTTGTACAGCAAGCAAGAGAGAGAGAGCCGGTCTGCTCTCTCTCTTACTTTTTCCTTTCTTTTTTTTTTTTAATTTTTTTAATTTTTTTTTTATTGATCTTCACGCCAACTCAGAAACCAACTACACCCTCCTGCCCTCCTTTTTTTTCTTTTTGCCTCCTGTAGTATAAATAGGAAAGGTACAATGATTAGGTTAGTAACTTTTGCCTCCTGTAGTATAAATAGGAAAGGTACAATGATTAGGTTAGTAACTTAGTAGACGATGGCTTTATTGACGGTTAGGTTATGCCTACCCTGTGTCTGTTTGTAGTCGCTTGTTGGAGGTCTTTTTGTTTTGAGCTTTCTTTTAGTGGACGATGCTGTGTGCGCTCCGATTTCGCTGTCTCATTGAGTTCGCTTTTGGATGGTTTGATCATCCACCGGCTTTATCACTTACCCATTCTGGATACTGGTTCTTTTAAGGATCCATCACCACCCATCTATTGGGCTCTTTTCTCTTTATACTGTTCTGTTTCTCTTCTCCTTTTTGTGCAGCTTGGTGATTTAGTTTCCACTTTTTGGTCACTGTTTGAGTCTAGAGCAGGTGATTGGTTGTTCCATCTTTGGGCTGTTCATCATGTAGCGGCCATCAAGGATCTGGGCGATGGGTGGATGCCTTTCTTTCATCCTTCAGGTGATCGGATCCGGTCTTCTTCATCGGGCGATCCTCGCGGAGGTTGGAGCCTTTTGGTGTTGTCCCTGCCTCGAGCGTTCTCCAGTCTTGTTGTTATTCTCTTTTGCTTCGTCTTTTTTCTCTTCGTGTAGTGCTGATGTAATCTTTGAGTGTTTATTCGTTTTACGTCTTGTAAAATTACTTATTATTGATTCATTATATGATATTTTGATGGCTGGAGTCGTAAGACTCTATCCGATTCATCAAAAAAATGTTAGTAACTTAGTATTATTAGATAAGTATTAATAAATTAATTAAAAATTTAGATAAATATTAATCTATTAATTAATTAATTTTTTAAACTCTTTTCTCATCTATCAAATCGTACTATACTTTTAAAAATCTATAAACTGATAATAATATTTACTATTGACTTTTCCTAGAACCAGATGGTAAAATTCGAAATTCAACAAATCAATACAAATAATAAATTAATAGTTTTGCTTTGTTTGTTGATTGTTTTTCCAAAAATCTTCACTTTTTTGCATCAAAAATCTCATTTCCTCAAAAATACTTAATTAATTGAAATCTTAGGGAAATAAGATAAATTATAAATAAGATAAATGAAAACAAGCAATTTTAATGGGTAAATGAGTACAAATATTTGTGTAAAAATTAGACACATCACCTATCTGAGCATTTAATGATTAATCTTTACCTGACAATTTGGAGTTTTTTAGAGTGCATTTTGCAAAATTTATGAACAATCTAGTAAATTTTGAGTCAGTGAGTGGCACTCAGATAAAGAGGTAAAGATTAATCAGTGAGTGCCACTCAGTATATCAAAAGTAGATTGCCAATCACTGACTCATTAATTAGTCAGTATATCAAAGTAGTCAGTGAGTAGCACTCACTGATTGTGCTTCTCTAATTTATGAACAATCCTACTGAGTGCATTTTGCATATGGATCTATATTGATTTGGATCTATATTTATCATGCTTGAGTAATTTATGCCATAGTATTTGTGAGAACAACTAAATATGCTTGAGTAAAAACAGTGAACAAATGGAGTTTTTTCTCATTATTTTCGAGTGAAAGAGTGATGATGAGATGGATTATGCTTCTGAAGTTGCACACTATGTTTCATGATTCATTGAATAAATGAATTATAGAAGTAACTAGTGATGATTGAATCCTATCTGAGCTTTTTAATTTATGAACACTTTTGCTGCTAAGTGAAAGCACAATCAGTGAGCTGCTGAGTGAAAGCTTTTTAATTTACAAACACTTCTGAAGTTACATGCTCCTTTTTAACTCACTGACTACTTTTGATATACTGATTAATCTTTATGAGTCAGTGATTGGCAATCTACTTTTGATATACTGAGTGACACTCACTGATTAATCTTTACCTCTTTACCGGACTAATTTTGAGTCAGTGAGTGGCACTCACTAATTATGCTTCTCTAATTTATGAACAATCCTACTGAGTTGGCACTCACTGATTATGCTTCTCTAATTTTGAGTCAGTGTGTGGCACTCACTGATATGCAGTACTTCTTTGTGATATGCAGTACTTCTTTGTTGCTAAATTCGAATGACTATATTGTTGAATTGTTATGCACTGAGAACCAGCTTAATGCAGTGCTCCTATTGGAATGACTATATTCTTCATATGCAGTGCGCCTATTGTTTGTTTTAAGAATGATCAGTGTATGATCTAATGGGTCTCTTGCATTTAGTTTTGTTTATAAGAGTGCTGAATTGTTTGTTTTTTTTTTTTTGAAATTTTTTTTTTAAAAAAAAAATTTAGCTACACCGGCGTTTTTACAAGCGCCGGTGTAGCTTTCAGCATGAATTTGGCAGTCTATACCGGCATTTTAAAAATGCCGGTGTAGGTGATGACCGAAAATGGTACCCACACATTCACCGGCGTTTTTACAGCCGCCGGTGTAGTTTTAGGCCGTAAAAAACGCCGGTGAATGTCCCTAAGCTACAGCGACGCACGATTCATCGACACTTGCACCGGCAATTTATAAAATGCCGGTGGTATCTACAGCGGCATTTATAAACGCCGGTAAATGTGCAAAAAAACACCGGTAAAGACTGTTAGTCTTGTAGTGGAGGTTACTTGTTTATGGATGGTTGCTACAAATTCCCATCCTATCCTAGCCATCCATCTCCAACCATCTATTAAAATCCTAGCCCTCCAATCTGTCCTAGAACTAGTATAAATACTCCCTACCTTTGTAGAACCCCGTATTTTCAAATATTATTTTATTATTTGAAAATGAATTTAAATGAATTTCTGAGGATTTAATTGATATTTTCTAAAAAGATCTATCTTTTGTACACGTGCAAAACACGTGCAAATGAGTTTTGAGATGCTTGAAAAATTAAGAATTCTTTATGAAAAATCATTATTTATTATTTTGGAATTATGTAGTATTTTTCCGGATTTTTCTGAATTTAATTAGTACTATTTGCAAATTTTAATAAAAGAAGGGCTTATTTGCAAAATTGACAATTTTAAGGGTTGAAGTGCAAAATGTATTTACAGGACTTTCCGATCAGTATTTGTTAAGGTGTAGAAGTATATTTTCATATAAATCCTAATTTTAATGAATTATGAGATGAATTTCCAAAAGAAGATATATATATATATAATTGTATTTGGATGGATTGTTTTGCAAATGTAATTCCTAAACCCTAATACTTGATCCCGGCCTATATAAGAGAGTTTGCAGCCGTCATTCGCTGCACAACTCAGATCTTATTATATTTCTATTCTCTTGGTGATTGAAGAAGGAGTTCTTGGATCTAGCAAGAGGAAGGCTTGTGGATTCTTCTTGATTCTAAAAGGTGAGTGATATAGACTTGTTTGTTTATGTGTATGATTGCATGTTGTTTTGTTTGATGATTTCGTATCTTGTATGAAATCGATGCCATGGTTGTTATTCGTAATATACATGTGAAATCCATAATAGATTAGTAGATCTCGATTGACAATTCTTGATTGCTTGAAACATGTTAAGATTCATTATGATTATTGAAGATAAGAAATTGGATGGAGGAATCTCTAGACATTGTTATTTACGAGTTGGATTAGATATGAGTAGAGGAAGAGATTTGGTATTTGAGATTGACTCCAGTATTGATTATTGATTTCAGACCTAAATTGTGAGATCTGTAGGCCGACAGTCGACTGGGACTAGGTATCAGTCGACTGGTACGACCCTAATATTGTATCTTTAGTTTTTCTCGAAATTCTCTCGGGTAAGTCGACTTATGTTCTTATAAGTCGACTTATGTTCTTATAAGTCGACTTATGTCCCCTTTATAAGTCATCTTATGTTTTGATAAGTCTTCTTATGATCTTTATAAGTCATCTTATGTTTTGATAAGTCTTCTTATGATCTTTATAAGTCATCTTATGTTTTGATAAGTCTTCTTATGATCTTTATAAGTCATCTTATACTTTTGATAAGTCTTCTTATGATCTTTATAAGTCATCTTATACTTTTGATAAGTCTTCTTATGATCTTTATAAGTCATCTTATACTGTTGATAAGTCTACTTATGATTTCTATAAGTCACCTTATATTATTGATAAGTCTACTTATGATTTTTATAAGTCATCTTATACTGTTAGCACTTGGATTGTTTCTTGAGAATTATTGATAATTATCTCGGGTAAGTCGACTGATGGTTGGTTAAGTCGACTTACTGCACTTGTTATAATCTTGACTATTAGTTCTCGAGGCAGTCGACTTATTACGGCATAAGTCGACTGGTTCTGATGAGTTTTCATGATCTTGAAGGTTCTTGTTATCGTTAGTTTACTTGTAGATGAATATGTTCGTCGGTGTAATAGTCACCATTGGTGATGCATGCCGGGTTCGTATTCTATCTATACCCTCTTTAGTTTGTTTGTAGATGAATATGTTCGTCGGTGTAATAGTCACTATTGGTGATGCATGCCGGGTTCGTATTCTATCTATACCCTCTTAGTTTGTTTGTAGATGAACATGTTCGTCGGTGTAATAGTCACCATTGGTGATGCATGCCGGGTTCGTATTCTATCTATACCCTCTTTAGTTTGTTTGTAGATGAATATGTTCGTCGGTGTAATAGTCACTATTGGTGATGCATGCCGGGTTCGTATTCTATCTATACCCTCTTAGTTTGTTTGTAGATGAACATGTTCGTCGGTGTAATAGTCACTATTGGTGATGCATGCCGGGTTCGTATTCTATCTATACCCTCTTTAGTTTTGTAGATGGATATATGGGTATCAGATCTATGGTATTATTGGAGATCGATTGTTGGACATACATCGTGGTATTAAGATTTATTGATAGTTGGGCATGATCAGAGAGGTGAGGATTATTGTTGTTCTGATCAGTCGACTGGTCCTTTGAACAGTCGACTGTACCGTACAGTTGAACTGTACATATTTTGAGAGAGATTGATTGATGGATACTTGATCGTTGGTATTGTTTCTCGACTTGGTTCACTCATGTACTGGCCTATCGTTCTTGTTTCAGATTACATGTTCAGTTTATGTATCTTTGTTCAGTACATGTTGATTGAGAATTTATGTTTATTTGTTATTTATGTTTGTTGTTTATATCACTCACACCAGTTATGGCTGACCCCGTAGTTTTGGGGGTTAGGGTTCAACTCTAGCCTCACATGTTGCAGGTTATTGCTTAGAATTGGAGGCTTGGATGCTTGGGTTAGCTTTAGAGAGTATGAGTGAGATGATAGAGCCATGTGTAATTTTGTAAAGAATAGTATTGTAAAAGAATTATTGTAATGTAAGGTGTTTGTATTTCCGCTGCTATTTGAAAGAAGTTGTTGTAATAAAGATTTGGAATAAAATGATTTGAGTTTTTGGCTATGTATGTTGTTACATTGAAGTGGATCGCTGGGAAAGTGCCACGTATTTTTCTAAAGTTTCGTATTTAGAAATTCGGGGCGCTACAGTTTGGTATCAGAGCGTGCTTCAATAGTAATAATAGACATAGTATGAAAACCAACCTAGGTGTGGACACTAGAGAGTGAGTACCTAGGTGTGGATATTAGAAGTGTGAGTATCACATAGAGTTAAACATGATGTCTTGGTTTGTGGTATTGTTATGGTTTTGCCATAGGATATTGATGTGAGTTTGAATTGTGTGTGTGATGCTCTAACTTTACCCTCGTTTTGCAGTATTCGAAATGGTTGCACCCAGGGGCAGGAATGGAGGCAACAATGAGGATGGGTCTGGTAGTTCCCAAGGAAATGGGATCGATCTTGAAGCTAAGTTTGCCAAAGTATATCAGACGTTGAATACGCTGATGGCACTCAATGTGGCGCAGCAGCAGAATCCGCCGCCAAATCATGGAGCTGGTCATGGATTGGTGAATGCCGACCCCATAAAGCAGATCGAATCCTTTAAGAGGATGAGGCCGCCAGTCTTTGAGGGGCAAGCTGATCCAACAGCGGCAGATGACTGGATTAGGAAGATGCAGACGATCTTCGAAGTGTCGGAGACTCCTGAAGCTAGCAAGGTGAAGTTAGCTTCGATGCAGTTGGAGAAAGATGCAGGTATCTGGTGGGAGTCGCTGAAGAGAAATTTGGGAGATCAGCAGCTGACATGGGAAGCTTTTCTGGAGGAGTTCAGAGATCGCTTCTTTCCTCTTGATGTTCAGGAGAAGAAGGCGACTGAGTTCTTGAACCTTCAGCAGGGGAGTATGACTGTTCGGGAGTACGAGACGAAGTTCGCTCAACTTTCAAGGTATGCGCCAGAATTGGTAGTGGACGAAGCAAAGAAGGCCAAAAAGTTTGAGCAGGGCTTGAGGCCAAACTTGAGGTCAAGGATGGTTCCGTTGGGCATCAGAAGGTTCGACAAGCTTGTCAGGAGAGCAGCTATGACCGAGGAAGATATGGATCAGTCCCGGGCTAAGCAAGAGACTTGGAACAAGAAGAAGAGGCCAGCAGAAGATCAGGAAGGGAAGGAGTTCCCAGTGAAGCAGAGCAAGCCCAGTGATCCAGTGCAGAAGGCACCGGCAACTCAGGAGGTGACTTGTTATTTCTGTAGGCAGACAGGACATTTCAGGTCAGAATGTCCGAAGTTGGCAAAGCAGACTTGTTTTCAATGTGGTCAAGTAGGGCACATTCGACAACAATGTCCACAGCTGAAGAAAGAGAATGCAGAGAAAGACAAGGATCCGAAGCAGGGACGAGTGTTCGCGTTGACTGAAGAGGATGCGGGCAATCCAGAAATATGATCTGTGGGTGCAAGAATTTATTCTTTCGTATTAAGTAAAACTTTAATTTGGAAATAATTGGAGATTGAGTATTTTCTTCATGTAACAAGTTTATTTGGATTAATGGAATAAAGACAGAGTTTTATTTAATACTGTTTTCTTGCATGAAATTGTGTCGCCCATTGATTGCTAGTCTTAGTGTGGAGCTTAAGGTGTTTCCAAGCAAGGTCTTGAGGTGGCTATCCTTAGTCATGTCCCTTCTAAGGAGGGAGTGGCCACTGATTCTTGGAAGGATGAAGCAGTCGTGGAAGGTCAGAGTTGGATGAAGGAGTTCAGTAGTTGTTGCAGCGTGGCTTCCGATGACAAGTTATCAGAGTCGCACAGCGGAAGATTGTCTTTTCTGAATTATTTGCATGATTTGTTTCCTATGTGTGATGTGTTTGTTCTGTTGGAATGCATTCTTTGATATAATGGTATTTCCTAAAGTTATATTTCTATCTATGAATTTCAATCATTGTTAGTGGGTTTGTTCGGACCTCATTAGCCGTAGTTCTGAGGACAGAACTCTTCTAAGGAGGGAGTGATGTAGAACCCCGTATTTTCAAATATTATTTTATTATTTGAAAATGAATTTAAATGAATTTCTGAGGATTTAATTGATATTTTCTAAAAAGATCTATCTTTTGTACACGTGCAAAACACGTGCAAATGAGTTTTGAGATGCTTGAAAAATTAAGAATTCTTTATGAAAAATCATTATTTATTATTTTGGAATTATGTAGTATTTTTCCGGATTTTTCTGAATTTAATTAGTACTATTTGCAAATTTTAATAAAAGAAGGGCTTATTTGCAAAATTGACAATTTTAAGGGTTGAAGTGCAAAATGTATTTACAGGACTTTCCGATCAGTATTTGTTAAGGTGTAGAAGTATATTTTCATATAAATCCTAATTTTAATGAATTATGAGATGAATTTCCAAAAGAAGATATATATATATATATAATTGTATTTGGATGGATTGTTTTGCAAATGTAATTCCTAAACCCTAATACTTGATCCCGGCCTATATAAGAGAGTTTGCAGCCGTCATTCGCTGCACAACTCAGATCTTATTATATTTCTATTCTCTTGGTGATTGAAGAAGGAGTTCTTGGATCTAGCAAGAGGAAGGCTTGTGGATTCTTCTTGATTCTAAAAGGTGAGTGATATAGACTTGTTTGTTTATGTGTATGATTGCATGTTGTTTTGTTTGATGATTTCGTATCTTGTATGAAATCGATGCCATGGTTGTTATTCGTAATATACATGTGAAATCCATAATAGATTAGTAGATCTCGATTGACAATTCTTGATTGCTTGAAACATGTTAAGATTCGATTATGATTATTGAAGATAAGAAATTGGATGGAGGAATCTCTAGACATTGTTATTTACGAGTTGGATTAGATATGAGTAGAGGAAGAGATTTGGTATTTGAGATTGACTCCAGTATTGATTATTGATTTCAGACCTAAATTGTGAGATCTGTAGGCCGACAGTCGACTGGGACTAGGTATCAGTCGACTGGTACGACCCTAATATTGTATCTTTAGTTTTTCTCGAAATTCTCTCGGGTAAGTCGACTTATGTTCTTATAAGTCGACTTATGTCCCCTTTATAAGTCATCTTATGTTTTGATAAGTCTTCTTATGATCTTTATAAGTCATCTTATGTTTTGATAAGTCTTCTTATGATCTTTATAAGTCATCTTATGTTTTGATAAGTCTTCTTATGATCTTTATAAGTCATCTTATACTTTTGATAAGTCTTCTTATGATCTTTATAAGTCATCTTATACTTTTGATAAGTCTTCTTATGATCTTTATAAGTCATCTTATACTGTTGATAAGTCTACTTATGATTTCTATAAGTCACCTTATATTATTGATAAGTCTACTTATGATTTTTATAAGTCATCTTATACTGTTAGCACTTGGATTGTTTCTTGAGAATTATTGATAATTATCTCGGGTAAGTCGACTGATGGTTGGTTAAGTCGACTTACTGCACTTGTTATAATCTTGACTATTAGTTCTCGAGGCAGTCGACTTATTACGGCATAAGTCGACTGGTTCTGATGAGTTTTCATGATCTTGAAGGTTCTTGTTATCGTTAGTTTACTTGTAGATGAATATGTTCGTCGGTGTAATAGTCACCATTGGTGATGCATGCCGGGTTCGTATTCTATCTATACCCTCTTTAGTTTGTTTGTAGATGAATATGTTCGTCGGTGTAATAGTCACTATTGGTGATGCATGCCGGGTTCGTATTCTATCTATACCCTCTTAGTTTGTTTGTAGATGAACATGTTCGTCGGTGTAATAGTCACCATTGGTGATGCATGCCGGGTTCGTATTCTATCTATACCCTCTTTAGTTTGTTTGTAGATGAATATGTTCGTCGGTGTAATAGTCACTATTGGTGATGCATGCCGGGTTCGTATTCTATCTATACCCTCTTAGTTTGTTTGTAGATGAACATGTTCGTCGGTGTAATAGTCACTATTGGTGATGCATGCCGGGTTCGTATTCTATCTATACCCTCTTTAGTTTTGTAGATGGATATATGGGTATCAGATCTATGGTATTATTGGAGATCGATTGTTGGACATACATCGTGGTATTAAGATTTATTGATAGTTGGGCATGATCAGAGAGGTGAGGATTATTGTTGTTCTGATCAGTCGACTGGTCCTTTGAACAGTCGACTGTACCGTACAGTTGAACTGTACATATTTTGAGAGAGATTGATTGATGGATACTTGATCGTTGGTATTGTTTCTCGACTTGGTTCACTCATGTACTGGCCTATCGTTCTTGTTTCAGATTACATGTTCAGTTTATGTATCTTTGTTCAGTACATGTTGATTGAGAATTTATGTTTATTTGTTATTTATGTTTGTTGTTTATATCACTCACACCAGTTATGGTTGACCCCGTAGTTTTGGGGGTTAGGGTTCAACTCTAGCCTCACATGTTGCAGGTTATTGCTTAGAATTGGAGGCTTGGATGCTTGGGTTAGCTTTAGAGAGTATGAGTGAGATGATAGAGCCATGTGTAATTTTGTAAAGAATAGTATTGTAAAAGAATTATTGTAATGTAAGGTGTTTGTATTTCCGCTGCTATTTGAAAGAAGTTGTTGTAATAAAGATTTGGAATAAAATGATTTGAGTTTTTGGCTATGTATGTTGTTACATTGAAGTGGATCGCTGGGAAAGTGCCACGTATTTTTCTAAAGTTTCGTATTTAGAAATTCGGGGCGCTACAACCTTCATGTATACAACACTTAGAAATAATTGAAAGGAAGAAATTATATAGGAGAGAAATACATTAGGGAGTAAGAGATTGAGTGTGAAATTGTGTGTCCCAACCAAGGAGGCCGGCCCCATCCCCAAGCAAGTGAAGCATTGGGTTGCACAAGGAACAAGAAGGGAAGCATTTTGCAACACAATATAGGAGGAGAAGGCTACTCTCTTGTATTCTAGGAGACTCTAGGAGCTTTTATTTCGGTTTTTTCCAAAGATGTGGGTGTTTCTCATACTTCTTGAATTAGATATCATGCTAGGTATGATTTTAATGAAATTATATGAATCAACTAGTGAGAAATTGGAACCATGCTTGTTTAATTAAAAGTAGAGTGGTAATTTAGAGAATAATTGATGGATTGATTGCAAATGAATAATTGTTAATTAATGTATTAGAAATCTCCATTTTTGTTGTGCTACATGAATGTTATGGTAAAAAAATTTGTATTTGCAAATAGTTGATTGAATGCATCATGTGTAATTAGTTGACAAAAATAGATTTTATTTTTGTAGAAAGATGAGATTTTGTGTTCTAAAATTGTAGTAGGATGTTAATAAGAAAGAGAACAAAAGAATGTAATGATTTGTGGAAACCTAACTCTAAATTATGAAGAAATGTACTATTGTTCTCAATGTCGAAATTATTGACATGGAACACAAATTAGGACTAAAATACATATTTTATAAAGCAAATAATGTTTATAAAAATACTAGTTTACTGTAGATTTATGTATATTAAAATCTGAAAAAGTTTGCTTTCAAAAGAGAAGAAAAAGAAACAAAATTGTTGTGAGAATTCATGAAATATTGATATGAACAGAGAGCTAGTTCAAACCTAACTAAATCCTTTTCAAAACGATATGGTCACTTAGACCAATTGGTCGGAAGAGTTTCAGTCGCTACAGTAGCGGGGGCTAGTCACTGGTCTCGGGTTCGATACTAAGAATGGAGCTTTTCGTTTTCGTTTTTTTTTTGTTAAAATCCGAAATGCCGAAAGTCGATACATAGGGATAATAACCCCTCTCATATCGTCTTGGTGGCTTGGCGCAGTGGTCTTGGGCGTTGTCCTTTGGGCCGCTAGTTGTGGGTTCAAATCCGGATGGGGTTTTTTGTTTAAAAGTTGTTTTTTTTGGAAAAATAAATATTATTTTGAGTTTTTTAAAAATAAATTAAAATTCAAGAAAAATATGAAAAAATTACTGAAACTATTTGGACTTTATGAGAACAATTTGTATAACTTTTGATAAAGTGTAATTGAGAAATTGAGGCTATTTTGCAAGAAATGACTTCTTTTCAAATTAAATTGTCTTTTGAAATAAAGGAAAAATAAATGAGTTTTTTTTAAGAGTTTTAAAATAAGAATTAATAATGAATAATTTGAAATTGTGATTTGTGTAACTAATTGGACTTATAAATTGTGATTTTTTAATACGGATTGAAATGAGAATAAGAGATTCGTGGAATAAATGAACTATTGAATACTACCAGTTGAAACTTATCATTTTTTACGCATAAATTGTGTATGGAATTGAAATATCGAATGTGATTGAGTTATGAAGGATTTGGATACATAAATACTATGCTTATGAAATGTAAATTGTGATTAGTCATGGAAAAGACTTTATGAGTATGAAAGGCTCGATGTTGTAATTATGAGTTGAAATTGAGAACTAGGGTGTAGCTAAGCCTTATACCGGCAATAAAAGAAATGTGAAAATGATATTTGAAATGAAAAGACCAAGGTTTGGGTCCTGTGAAATAAATGAATAAGACCGGTATAGTGGGAGTGTTATACTCTAAGGGATTGATTTTATTCATGATTCAATTAAACTAAGGATTAGATACATAGTGAAGATGTGATGAAAGCAAGAGAAAAAAATTGAGTATGAGGGCCATTGGATTATACCACCCATAGTCACCAAATACCTCACAAGCGTCGTCACGGTCCTGATAATTCCGGAGATGTATCCACGCCATGACATGACGCATCAAGCAGGCAACCTATGAATACTCTCACACCGTAGATCCGAGGCCCCCATACTTGTGTTTTTTTCTTACTTTCATCACATCTCCACTAGTACATTGTAGTCCTTACATTTTTAGTTTGTTTTTAGAAGAAAATCATCAAAACCTAGAGCTAGCTCACCCTACCGTACTTAAACCAAATAAAGAGACAGTCAGCCTAACTGACTACTTCTTAAGAGATGCTCAACACACACTGGTTAGCTCTCAAATTCAAAAATAAAAATTGCCGGTCACTAGGGTCTCGCCTAGACTCTATATTCCAACAACTATCTCTTTCTAGAGATCAACAATATGTTGCATTCAATCTCAAAATAATAATATTTCAACTCCTTCATTCAAAATCTCTTTCTCAAAGAAAAACATTTCTTTATAATTTCATAACAAGAAATAATTCAATTCAACCTCTTTTATCAGTTTAATCACTTATAGTATTGTATATTGTTCCAATAATCTTAATCAAGTATTAATAATCATAAGATCTCATTAAGAAGACTCTTAAGTGCATTCCAATTTTTCATTTCTCTTAAATTAAACAATAGTCACAATTCAAAAAAAAAAAAATCACTTCTAATTCTTCTAATCGAATAAATTCGAGTTCTTTAATGTAAAATCCCCTTTTAATTCTCACAAAATATATCCAAATATTGTAGAAATAATTTTTATAAAGTCTAAACAATGTTAGAAGAATATTAGTATTTTTTTCCAATTTTTAATTCACTTAAAAACTCAAAAAAAAAAACACAAAAGAATAAAAAAGAAACAAAGTGCCAAGGTCGGGATTCGAACTCAGAACCAAGCGCCAACCCGCCTGTGAACAGTAATAGTTTTAAAACATACCCAAAGACCAGTAAGTCCAAGAATGACTACTGTCTAAATGGGGAATTAATTTATATTTAAGGTTTAGTCTTCGGATTTGAGTTAAAATTGAATTTTCAGAAAAAACAGAGTCTCTAACCAGACTCAAACCCGGGCCAGAGCCTCCGCCAACGAACAGTAAAGGATCCAAATTGCATCGGAAGACCAACTGATCTCAAGTGACTAACTTTCACAAAATGAGTTGGGTTTTGTATAATCCGACTCTCTGTTTTTCTCTATATTTTAACTCATTCATAAATTTCGATTTCTACCTTTTGTCTCAAAAATATTTGTTCATAAAATACTTGTCTACATTTCCAAAGACGATTTTATACTGATTTTATTTATAAGGTGAATCCATACCCAATAAATTCAAAACAGTAATTCATGAGAACTCTTATACACATTAATTAACACTACTACTCTTTATAGCAAAATAGCGTGAATGTCTTTTCTTCTAATTATTATGTGAGTTGATGGAGAAACTTTCACATCTCTATATAATTTTAATTTATCCCAAATAAGACACAATTTTACCCCTTTCATATACACATACAAACCGTCTACAAAATCTAATCATGGTATACTACAATTTGCATGACATCAATTTACATTACTCTAATAAAAATTGTAGTTTGTCTACATAGCAATTTCACATTGAAATTTTCAGTTGCATGCATTCTTTCACATTTATCAACTACTAAATTTCTAGATACCAATACACTATGCATCACATAAAGGTAATAAAACTTAACAACTCACACTACATCTACCAAAATTATCTAAGCATCATACTCCTAAATTTAGAAAGGATTTAAGAAACACCCACCTTATGTAAGGGTATACTAGCAATTGAACCCCTAGAAATAACTCCAAGAGAAACTCCGGTTTGTCTCCTCGGATTCCGCGCATCAAGGCAAAACTTCCAAACTCCAATTTTCGGCCAAGCATCAAGAATAGCAACTTCCTCTCATTGAACAGTGACCAAACTCAGAGGACACTTATGATTATATATATGTGTATTAGGCGAATGAATGGAGAAAACACATGGACATGTGCTGATGGTGACTTGGCCTCGGATTGACATGAAGAAGGAAAAAGCATGGGAGGGAGAAATGAAAAGGAGGTAATAATGTGACTGGATGGATTGGCTTTCGGCAGAGAAGGAAATGATCAAAGGGGTTTGGTTTCGGCAGAGCAGAAGGATGCATCTTCCTTCTCATTTGATACACATATGTCTACGTATAAGTTTATAAAGGTGTGGTGAGTAGGTGGAGACAAAGCATAAGACTTGGTGAATGGGGTTTGCTGGATTGAATTCGGTAAAACACAGGGAAGAAAAAGAGGAAGAGTTGAAGAGAAATGTGTATTAGGGGGGGATTATATAAGGAGCTATGGATATAGTTATTAAAACCACCTCCCCAGTAACAACACTAACACCATTCACAAATTCAAATTTGTACTCTTTCCCTCCATTCGCAAACCAGCTGGCCACTACTTTGACTGTGCACATCGCACGTGTGCACGTTCACATGCTTTGTGTACACTACAAAATAAATTATTTATTTAACTTAAAACATGTGTTTATAAATATATATACTAAAATTAGTTTAATTAAAAATTATAGTTTTTCATGCACAAATAAAATAAACACACACATACTAAAAAAAATTATTTAAAAAAAAATAATGCAACTAATACGTGCAATGCAAACACATGCGTCGCACGTAAAATATCAAAATGCGAAATCAACTTTATCAACGGAAAATTATTAAAATATAATCAAAAAAAACATAAGAAAAATATATTTAATATATACATTTGATAATGTACTTAATACGTACATTGAAAACACGTGTACCGCACGTATAATTTTTTTAAAAATCAAAACGAGAGAAAAATGAATTTTTGTTTATAAAACAAATTCGAATATATAAAATAAATGATTGTAACATATAGAAAATATTACACATAGCGATGGAAAAATACGTAATTGATACGTACATCGATAATACGTAAAAAGCACGTAAAAATACAGAGATTGAATTATAGATTTGAGCTGACTCAAAATAGGATTTTAAGAATATGAGAAATGCATAAATAGTCAGAATTCAAAATACGTAGTGAAACACATTACGGATATTACTCGTAATGGTACAAAATACATGTGCGTAACACACGAAGGCAAAATTGTCATTTTCAATTTTGCGGGGTGTAACAAGTTGGTTCGTTTTTTGAAGTCATCTCTGCTATAAATACAAGTCTTCCCAAAGAGTTGAAGACCACTGAAAACCATGTGCGTCTACTCTAAGCATGAGAGATTGTTGGTGACTGTTTTCTTTGTGAGAGAGAGATAGTTTATCCCTCATTTGTAATCTTCAACCACGTAAATCTTGTGATGTGTGATTGTGTTTTGTCTAATTTTTTGATTGATTCCGCTGTTTGTGCGTTAGCTTTTTCGGAAGAGTGTGTGCACAACAATTGGTATCAGAGCTTTTGGTGGAGATCTTGATTTGAGACAGAAATGGCTGGAGACGAGGCTGGCTCTTCGAGTGCTAAAGCGACTCCGATGGTGACCGTCCATAGCACGAATATCGATGTTGCAAAATTCGATGGTGTAATCAACTTTGGCATGTAGATGTGCGAGATAAGGGATGCTTTCAATGCACAGAATCTGGAGGAAACTCTGTAATCGGAGGAACCTCCAAAAGAAGTCGAAGAATCTGAATGGAAGAAGATGAATCATTTGCATGCGGTGTCATTCAATCTTGTCTGACACAAGACATCAAGTACCTTATCATGAACGAGATATCGGCAAAGAAGTTATGGGACACGCTGGGCAACAAGTACCTGACCACGACTGCAGAGAGTCGTCTTCATCTGAAGCAGAGGCTTTACGCGTTTCGCATGAGGAGGGGTGCTTCTATCGATGAGCACCTAAACACTTTTACTAAGCTTCTTGCTAATTTTTTGAATATTGAGGTGAAGGTGGAAGATGAGGATAAGGCAATGATACTAATGAATTCATTGTCGGAATAGTACGAGGTCTGGTGTGATTCCTTCATCACTGGAAAAGCATCAGTCCAATATGAAGAAGTGACCGCGGCATTGATTAGTCGCGATCATAGAAGGAGAGATCGAAGTCTCACCACCGAAAACTCAACCTCAGACGTATTGGCAGTAAGAGGAAGATCACAGATCCGGAGTAAATCTGGCAATAGAGGGAAGTCCCGCTCAAAGTCAAGAGGCCATTATCGTGTAGCAAAAGATGAGTGCGCATTCTATCGTCAGAAGGGACACTAGAAGAAAGACTGTAAGGAGCTGAAACAGAAGTCCAACTAGCAGAAACCTTCCGAAGCCAGCATTGCAGAGACGGAGGTAAATTACGGATTCAGATTTTTCTCTTTCTATTTCATCAACGGTATTTATTCTAACTCATCGGAATGGATTTTGGCTATGGGTGCTACTTATCATATTTGTCCCGAAAGGGATTGGTTTGCTAGTTTTGCGGAGCTAGATATGGGTGTGGTATTGATGGGTCATGCCCATGCATACCACATACTTGGGATTGGTACCATTCGTATAAAGATGTTTGATGGAATCGTTAGAGAGCTTAAAGACGTTGGTTATGTTCCTACATTGAAGAAGAACTTGACCTCAGTCGACTATTTGGAATCTAAGGATTTCAGAGTTGTCATTGAGGACGGAGTACTTAAAGTACTCAGTGGTGCAATGGTTATCATGAAAGGATTACGACAGAGAAACTGATACAACTTGAAAGGTAGTACTATTTCAGGAGATATTGTAGTTACTTCAGCTTCAAAAGTTGATACAACAAGGTTATGGCATATGCGACTGGGACACAGTGGTGAGAAGGCCTGTAACACCCCTGCCCCTAGCTCAGACAATTTATACAATTTATAAGACAAATTAGATACTATGTAGTACAACTGCCCACCACAGGCTACCTCTCAAAAGTTGGTTAACTGATTTGGTGACTCTTGATCATAGGCTTTATTATTTATATATTATTATACTATATTTCAAATTCAATATGGGATTATACAACACACTCTCCCCTGTTCTCTTCTCAGAATCCGAGAGACACAAATCAAAGGTGGGCCTCCTTAAGAAAGTTTGACCGAAGTCAAAGAGCACACAACACTTCAACGCTGTGTCACGTGGCCCCCCACCCAATACCATACCAATACTCCATTTTAATTCCATGCATTATATCCATGCATAATTCCTTTATGAAACAGCCACTTATTTTTTTACAAAGTACCATTTTACTTTATAACAAACCATTTCATACTTTCAACATACATATATATTATATTTTTTTTGTAACACGGGGTGTTACAAGGCCTTACATTCTCTTGTTAGACATGGTCTTCTCAAAGGTGCATCAACTTGCAAGTTAGACTTTTGTGAACATTGTGTTTTGGGCAAGCAGACAAGAGTCCAATTTGGCACTGCTATTCACTGTACAAAGGAGATTCTTGACTATGTTCACACAGATGTATGGGGTTCTACTCAGACAGCATCAAATGGAGGTAACCACTATTTTGTGTCTTTTATTGATGAATTTTCTAGACGTTTGTGGGTTTACCTTATGAAAGGGAAAGATGCGGTTCTAGAGATATTTCTGAAGTGGAAAAAGGTGATAGAGATGCAAACCAGCAGAAAAATCAAAAATCTTCGTTCTGATAATGGAGGATAGTACAAAAGTGATCTGTTTTTGCAAGTATGTCGGGATGAGGGCATAGAGCGCCACTTCACAGTTAGAGAAACACCACAACATAATGGGGTGGCCGAACACATGAACCGTACATTACTGGAGAAGGTACAGTGTATGTTGTCTAATTCTGGATGAGGCAAATCGTTTTGGGCTAAGGCTGTTACACATGCAAGCCACCTCATCAATAGGTTACCGTCAGCTGCGATTGGATGTAAAACTTCATTAGAAGCATGGTCTGGTAAAGCTGCAAAAGATTATGATGTTTTACGTGTGTTTGGTTTTCCGGCTTACTACCATGTCAAGGGTAGTACGTTGGATCCTTGAGCAAGGAGAGTTGTGTTCATCGGGTTCCAATATGGAGTTAAAGGTTACAAATTATGGGATCTAGAAGACAGGAAGTGTAGTACCCCGTATTTTAAATATTATTTTTAAAGGTTTATAAATGATTAAAATGATTTTTTGGGGATTTAATAAATATTTTCTGGAAATTTATCTTTTTACACGTGCGAAACACGTGCAAATATTTTCTTGAAAAGTTCAAAAGCCAAAATTATTTTATATATGATTATAATTATTATATATATGTATATAATTAAATATGTTTAAAATTATTATGTGTTTATAATCATATATATGTAATCTAATATATATATAATAAACTCTATTTGCTTTTGTATATTGATGATATGCTTATTGCTTCTAAGAATGTATCTGAAATTGATAAGTTGAAGAAGCAACTAGCAGCTGAATTTGAGATGAAAGACTTAGGTGAAGCAAATAAGATTCTTGGGATGGAGATCCAGAGGGACAGAAGTCAAGGCAAAGTGTGGCTATCTCAGAAGACGTACTTACAGAAGGTGCTTCAGAAATTTGGCATTGGTAAAGACTCCAAGTCAGTAAGTACTCCTCTTGCCTCGCACTTCAAATTAAGCGCCTCCATGTCTCCGAAATCTGAAGATGAACGTGAGTACATGTCTCATGTTCCTTATGCTAGTGTTGTTGGAAGTTTGATGTATGCTATGGTGTGTACGAGGCCCGATATTTCACAGGCTGTGAGTTTGGTTAGCCGATACATGCACGATCCTGCTAAGGGTCATTGGCAAGCTGTGAAATGGATTTTGAGGTACATTCTTGGTACCATTAATATGGGATTGACGTTTGTGAAGAATGTCAACTATAAGCAGTTATGTATTGGCTATGTTGATTCTTATGCTGGTGATTTGGATAAGCATTAGTCCTTTACCGGATACATGTTTACCTTAGCCGGTGGACCGGTGAGTTGGAGGTCTACTTTGCAGTCTACTGTTGCACTCAGTACTACTGAAGCAGAATATATGGCAGTAACAGAGGCGATTAAAGAGGCCATTTGGCTCCAAGGCTTGTTAGCTGACTTGGGTATTTTGCAAGATGTTCTAGAAGTTTATTGTGATAGTATGAGTGCTATCTATTTGGCGAAAAACCAGGTCCATAATGCACGAACGAAGCACATTGATGTCAGATATCATTTCATCAGAGAGATCCTTGAGGAGGGCGACATTCTACTGCAGAAGATCGACACCAAGGACAATCCTGCTGACATGCTTACAAAGGTTGTTCTAGGGGTTAAGTTGGGGTTAAGTTCAGGCACTGCTTGGACTTGATCCACATTCTTCGACATTGATTGGCCCTGCGGGGCATTGGATGAACTACGAGGGTGTGATCCTTTGAACAGAGGTACGTAGGTAGCCTACATGGTACAACCCAGGTGGTGTACTCTTGCCATTATGGTGATCGGCTCAAATTTGTTTCGCAAATCTTCACCGAGGTGGAGATTTGAAAAGAAACGGCTTTGTAATGGTGGGTGGCCGTTACATATTTAGAGTCATTTATATCATTTTCAATTTTGAGATGAATGGACGATTTTGAGTTGAAGTCATTTATCTCATTTTCAGTTTTGAGATGAATGGACGGAACCATGGCAATTTTTTTGGGAAAGTTGATTCGTTTTTTGAAGTCATCTCTGCTATAAATACAAGCCATCTCAAAGAGTTGAAAGACCGTACTGAAAACTAAGTGCAACTACTCCAAGCATGAGAGATTGTTGGTGACTGTTTTCTTTGTGAGAGAGAAATAATTTATCCCTCATTTGTAATCTTTAACCACTTAAATCTTGTGCTGTGTGATTGTGTTTTGTCTAAAAATTTTTTATCATCTATTCCGTTGCGTTTGCGTTTGGTTTTTCAGAAGAGTGTGTGCACAACACCGTACATATGTAAAATGTCAAGTTTTAATGGAAGCCAACCTCAAGCTTAATTACTGCATCCATTGACGTACCTTTCTCTCTCAGATCAGAAAGCTATTAGGGTCTGTTTGGTTTGTTGTTTTTTTTCTTTTTTTTGTTTTCCTAAACCCCAAAACCCATTTGGTTAGATTGTTTTGTGAAAACAGTTTTCACAAAACTCCACTTCAACTATTTTCTGTTTTTTCACATCCTCTCTCTAAATATATTTATATATTATTATTATATATATAATTATAATTATTATTATTATTATTATTATTATATTTATATTATATTTATATTTTTATTTTTAATATGTATATATATATATATATATATACTATTATTATAATGAGTTATGTGAGCCTCATATTTGTATGAGGAAATTTTCCTCATACAAAGTGATTATACTCACTTGGTGGGGCCCTTATGGAAGATCCAGTCTGTCCATCATTTTTATCATGCTAATAGATGTATGTGTAGAAAAAATCAAATGGTTTGGATGTCATTCACCCATGCATCATGTGGGTCCAATTTGTGGTTCAATTTGTATTACTATTGAAATCGTTCATTTTTCAACCACATGATGCATGGGCGAATGACCTCCAAACCACTTGGTTTTTTCTACACGTACATCCATTAGTATGATAAACATGATGGACGGACTGGATCTTTCATAAGAGCCCCACCAAGTGAGTATAATCACTTTGTATGAGGAAAATTTCCTCATACCCTATATGAGGCTCACTTTTCTCTATTATAATATATATTATTATTTCATATATACTATTTTATATATTCTATTATTATTATAATATATATTATTATTATTATATATTACTATTATATATATTTTTATATAATTTATTATTATTATAATAAATTATTTAATATATTATAATAATATATTATTATTACATATATATGATTATAATTATTATATGTTATTATATATATGTATATAATTAAATATGTTTATTATAATAAATTATTTTATATTATTATATAATATACAATTATTATAATATATTATTATTTTATATATACTATTTTATATATACTAGCATTATATTATATTATTATTATATGTATTATTATTTTATATATACTATTTTATATATACTACTATTATATTATATTATTATTATATATATTATTATTATATATATTATTATTATATATATTATTATTATTATTATATATTACTATTATATATTATTATATAATATACTATTATTATAATATATTGTTATATATATATTTATAATATAATATTGTTACATATATATATTATTATTATTATTATTATTATTATTATTATTATTATTATTATTATAGGGAAACTTTCGGTTGCGAACTGGTTGGTGCGAACTCTTCTTACGAATTGGTCTTTTGGCCGTTGGATCCAAAATTTGTGCTTCGATGGCTCAGATTGAATCTCAGATCTAAAGGGGATATTAGCGGAAGTAATTTCGTAACTTTACCCCCGCAACCAACTAGCCCCCATTCTCTCTACGGACGCTCTCCAAAATCCCAATCCCCTTCGATCTGAGCACGAAAACGAGAGAAACCCTAATCCCCCCAATCCCCTTCGATCGTAATCCCCAAAATACAGAGAAACCCTAATCCCCGTTCAAATCGTAAGATCCCCTTCAAAGCGTCCTCTCTCAACCTCAAACCAGTTCTCATCTTCGCTCCGTGGTTGCGAACTCCCATATTCCCCTTCACTCCGTCGTTTCTTATCTTCTTGCACCAAATCGAAACCCTAAGCCCCTTTACCGTGCTTCCCAAATTGAAACCCTATTCTTCCTCTCTCAGTGTGAGCGAAACCCAAATCGAAGCTTCGACGGGTGCTCTCCAAAATCTTCTGTGCGAACCATCGATTTCATAAAGGTATTTTTTTTTTCTGTTTCAGTTTCATAATTTTTTGAAATAATATGTACAATTGTTGAGTAATTGGTTGTGTTGGTTTCTGTTTCGTTTCCTTTGATAATAGGAATGGATATTGATGAAAGGAGATCTGATGCCGGTGACAATTTTTTGAATGTACAAGTAGGTGAATTTATCCCGGTTGTGGACGACCACCTAAAACCAAAGCTCGGTATGACTTTTGATACTTTAGAGCAAGCTGAAAATTTCTATAATAATTACGCTACATGTGGGGGTTTTCAAATGCGTAAGGGTTCAACAAAATTGAAGGGAACCGTTGTAGTGGATAAGTCGTTTGTTTGTAATAAAGCCGGTATTTCAAAGAGTAAGTCTAATGATGTTAGGCGGGGGACTACAAGTAGATCTGACTGCAAAGCATTAATTCGTGTGAAATTAAATGAAGAAACACATTCATGGGTTCTTTATTCACTCACTGAATTACACAATCATGTATTTACCTCACCCGGTAGAAGACATTTGTTACCACGAAATCGAAATGTGTCAGATTCCGATAAAGTAATAATGGATCAACTTACACAAGCTAATATTCCAACGTGCAAATAAATGATTTTTTTTGAAAATTCTAGTGGGGGTCATGATAGGGTTGGATTCACCGAGACCGATGCTAGAAATCATGAGAGAGACTTACGGGAGGCTATGAAAGGGCATGATGGACAAATGTTGATTGATTTTTTCAATTGGCAAAAAGAAATAGATCCTACTTTTTTTTTATGATTTCCAACTAGATGAGCTTGGTCGGTTAAGTCACTGTATTTGGGTCGACGGTATTGCTAGAAAGAACTATGAAGTATTTGGTGACGTAGTTTCTTTCGATGCAACATATAGCACGAACCGTTATGGAATGCTATTTGTTTCCTTTGTTGGAATCAACCATCATTGGCAATCTGTTTTCTTAGGGTATGGGTTCATCCCAAATGAAACGGCTTCCTCATTTATATGGTTATTTCAAAAATGGTTAGTAGCAATGAAACATGCACCATTTGGCATGGTCACTGATCAAGATCGTGGGATCAGTGCTGCAATCAAAGCTGTTTTTCCTGAAATTCGCCATAGATTTTGTATTTGGCATATTTTAGATAAGATACCACAAGAGGTCCCTAAAATGAACCAAGATATTGAGTTTATGAAAGCTTTTAAGAATATTGTCTACAATTCTGATGATTGCACTACTTTTGAAGAAAATTGGAAATCATTGCTTTGTAAGTATGGTGTGGAAAACAATAAGTGGTTGCAAGATAAATTTGAAATTCGTGAAAAATGGGCCCCTGTCTATCATAGACCACATTTTTGGGTCGGAATGTCAAGTACCCAAAGGAGTGAGGGAATGAATGCTTTCTTAAAGAAACATACTCAAAAGAAGTACTCACTACATGAGTTTGCCGTAATATTCGAGAGGGTCATTGCAAGACAAAGAGAACAAGAACTTCAAAAAAATCATCGTACAATTGAGAAGAAACCAAAATTGAAGACCGAATGGTATATTGAGGCACAAATGGCGCAAGTGTACATTTTGGTTATTTTTTATGATTTCCAAGAAGAACTAAAATCAAGCTTAATATATAATGTAAATTTGGTGCAAGAAGATGAGAATCAAGCTATTTACCTAGTGAAGAAGTGTGGTGAAACAGAAAATACAAAAGTGGTGACTTATTCTAAAGAGACTCAAATGGCTATGTGTGCATGCTTGTTGTTTGAATTCGTGGGCATTCCTTGTAAGCATCTTTTGGCATATCTTAAGTACACCGATCACAAAGAACTACCAAAGCAATATATTTTAAGAAGATGGACCTGAGATGTAATCCGAAGAAGCAATATATTCACTAATAGGAGAGGACTTCATGAAGGTAGTAGTGAGAATTTAGGTTCTCGCTATTGTGAGTTGAGTAAATTAGCCCAACAACAAGTTGATATTGGATTAGCTTCCAATGAAGACTACGAATTCATGCGGAACAACATGATCAAAAGTATTGAAGGGTTCCATCTTGTACAACCCGAAAGTAGTGGACCGGCATATGGAAAATCCATGGAAAAGTCTAAAGTTCTCGTGGAGGAGCCTAAGCAATGCAATACTAAAGGAAGGCCTAGTGGGAAGCGATTGAAGCCAACAAGAGAGAAAGTAAGGAAACCTAGATGGTGCAAGGCATGTGGTACACGCGGACTACATGATTCAAGAAATTGCCCAAACAATTTAGAGGGGTAAACATTCCACATCTTTTAGACATTGACTATTTTTAAATTGCTTATCAGCTTAACTAAGTATTTGGTTCTTTTTTTAGTGGGCACATTGGACATGAAGTAGATGACTCCTCGGGAGAAAGTATCGATGACAATGTTGCTTGAGGGAAGTTCTTCTTTTTTTAGTTTGTTCAATTCTGAAGTTTATTATCGACTATGTTTTATTTTGTTTATAAGTAGGCAATGATGACAAAAAATATTTTATACAAGCTGAAGAATATCGGACTTACGTGCGAAAACATTGTTTTGTTTTTTTATAAACAAAATTTCAGTTTCAATTTCAGTTTCAACTCATATTTCAGCTTCAGTTTCAAGTCATATTTCAGCATCAGTTTCAACTCATTTTTTGTTTCAGATGCAACTCCTTATTTATAAATTTTTGATCAAACTATGGATTAACTTGTTGGCGTGGCATAGTATTGCAGCCGAAGTGTGAACATAATGCTTTTCAGTCATGGCTTGATTCAGTTGACAATAATGTAAATCCCTGTCATATGCTAAGTTGTGTTCTGAGCCTACATTTACTTAAAATATGTTAATTAGTTGTGTTGATATCTCAGAGTAAAAAAGTTTAATATCTATTATTTTCATTTGACAGACTACCATCTATCTAAATTCCACGGAGTTGCCAATGATCAAGTAAACTCATCCATATTTTCATTGTTTATTGTTCCAATATTTCACTTGAATTATTAGACTCTGAAAGGCTTTGTCAATATTTTTCTCAGGTTGCGTCTGCCTTGCTCTACATGAGACAGCGTAATACTAGGTTGATGGTTGATGTAGCTGTGCAGGTATGCAAATCAGTTGAAAAAACATTTGCCCGTCATTGTGGCCAGTGAGGTGTTGTCAAATTCTGTGGTAATTACTTGTGTTGTACATGGAAATTTTGTTTTTAGTCTGCTTGTTGGCTGGCTAGTATTCGTTGTTATGGTTTAAAAAATTTATGTTAGTTTAGTATGATGCTTTAAAAAGCTCATGATAGTTTCATGTATGTGAAGTATAGATCTAACTGACACTGTAACTGATGGTAGATTCTTGAAAATGAACCTTTAAGTTTCTCTAGTTACTAGTCAAATAAATGCTTCTGACCTCTGATTGTTAGTTTAGTATAATTGTCTACTTGTGACCTCTGATTGTGTTTATGCTACCTATGGATGGAAATCCTGGCTCTTTTAATAATGATGGGTTTACTATGCTTACTATCATAGTATGCTTACTTTAAGAATTAAAGGATAGACATAAGCTTATTATCCTTAGTTTAAGAATCTCCATAAACTTATTCATTTACTTAAAAAATAGTGTTCAGTCACTAGAAGACTTTGTTTGATGGTGTGCAATTGAAGAGAAAAGATAAAGCAGCAAGCTTGCATATGAAAAAGGTTTCTTCCTAATGGGAGTAACCACTATAGTGCGAAAGAGTCTACGATTGATTTGCATTTTGCAAGAAGCGATATAGGAATGAAACATTATGAACATGATATACAATCATAAGCTATACATGTCATCTTATTTGTGTAATTATTATTTAACTTGTACAATCATAAGCTATACATGCCATCTTATTTGTTTGGACATGATATCTCTGTATATTTTTAAGATGTAAAATACTATTTGAGATTTTTACAATAAGAAAATATTTTGATATACTTGAACTTTCACAATCAAAGCTCTCTTCACTTTCATATACTTGTTTTTATATTGATATGTTAGATTTATGTGGATGTTTATGACATATTTTGATTTATATTATCCTTTATTCTTGCTGCTCAATCCATACACACTGTTCCAATCGCTTATTTACTGCAGGTTGGTGCTTCATTGTTTTAGTGTACTGGATTGATTTCTGGTGAGATATTTGGGCGACATTTGATCCATCATCTGGGATCTGTTTATGTTTAATGAGACTGGAAATCACTTGGTTCATGGATGATTCTGAATAGGCACTTTTTGTAAATATCAGAGACATGTGTATGATCACTGTGGCTTTTTGTAAATATCAGAGACATTTGTATGTTCTCTTAATTTGGAAGAAAAAAAACCCTGTTGTATTCAATTTTCAAATTATCATGTTCTAAATATTTATTTGCTTCCCCCATTTATATACTTGTGTCTGTTGAATTGGTAAAGTCTCATTCATATTGTGCATGTTTGCTATGCAGTTTGCTAACATATCCCAATTGCTGTTCTAAACCTTTGATGACGAAAACTTGCCGAAGGTGGCAGACAATCCTATGCAGTTTGCATTTGGGAATGGATTTTTGGTAATCCATGAGTGCAAAAAATTTGCTGTTGTGCTGTGTTTTTTTCGAATTTATTGTGATGGATATGGTGAGTCTTGTTTGCACCTAACTAATAGGTGATTGAGTACAATTCCTCATGAGTGCAATTTTATTGCTCGAATGGTGAAAAATTGAGGATCTTTCTTTTACCTAGTTTAGAACATATACAAAGATAATGTGAAGATTGGGTAGTGATTGCTGCTGGGTTAACATTATCTAAGATACAGTAGTGATTGCTGCTGGGTTGGATTGTGCTCTCAGCATTAGCTTTGTAAATTTCATAGGACTGAATTGAAATGATATTTGATGTTTTCTTCCCTATTTTTTGTTCAACTTTCAACTCATATATCAGTTTCAGTTTCAAGTCATTTTTTGTTCAAGTTTCAACTCATATATCAGTTTCAGTTTCAACTCATTTTTTGTTTAACTTTCAACTCATATATCAGTTTCAGTTTCAACATATTTCAGTTTCAAATACAACTCATATTTCAGTGTCAGTTACAGCTCATATTTCAGCTTAAACTTCAACTCATTTAACTTCAACTAATATTTCAGCTTCAACTTTCATCTCATATTTCATCAGGTCTAGATTTCATCTCATTTAACTTCAAGTTTCAACGCATATTTCAGCTTCAGTTTGAACTCCATATTTGAGTATCAGTTTCAACTCATATTACAACTTCAGTTTTCATTAAATCAATAATTTACAGTATACAGACTCAAACCTTATTTCAGCTTCAGTTTCAACTCATATTTCAGTTTCAGTTTCAACTCATATTACAACTTCAGTTTTCATTAAACCAAAAATTTACAGTATACAATCTCAAACCTCGTATTACATTATACAGTTGAATATCAATATAAAAAATGTCGGACTTCTGCCGCCACTGATGCTGAAACTAAACAGCTCGAAGTTCTGTCACGTATCAAAAGGAGGAAAGTGCTCCAACCACCCTACAAAAAATAACATAAAAAGCTTAGCAATATCGGACTGCACTATTATCACCGTAAATTGTCAACAATTGAAGTACATATAGGCTCAGAACAACCTTGCACATAATAAGTTATTATGAAACAAGTCAAATATAATCAAGCATGAGTATAGCACATATGTTGTCCCAACCACTTATTCATAACCATGCTCTCACTACGGCTGGATTATTATGCCACGCCAACTAGTTGCAACCACAATCAGAATAAAAACTCATATTTCAATTTCAGTTTCAACTCATTTTTTGTTTAACTTTCAACTCATATTTCAGCTAAACCTGTTTCTGCTTCAGCTTAGAATTTTTTTTTCACAGCTTCAGCTCAACCAAATTGCGGAAAACTCATCAAATAGAATCAGGATTTAGTATAGAACTTATTCAGATGCATGATCTCAGTACGGCTGCATTATTATGCCACGCCAACTAGTTGCAACCATAATCCGAATAAATAAAACCTCTTCAAAGAGGTCATATGTCTCTAACCGAAAAAATTACCAAATGACCAAATTACCCTGACATATGCAAAGGAGGAGCACATGTCTCAAACCGAAATACAACTATAAATTAACCCTTCCTTCATTTAAATAAATGCAACCTATAACTCAGCAAATACAAAACAAATATGGTGGAAACAGTGAGTGCACTCATTGTACTCTATATGGGTAGCCTTCCGTTACGAATTGTTTGTAGAAATGCTTGTCAAACAGAAGAAGCAGCAAAATGCCTACAACTGTTTGTAATTTCTAGATTGTCATCACTGCCTATACCAAAATGCAATAAAGTAAGCAATTATAATTTTAAAAAGCGAATAGTCAGAATCAAACACTTCCCTCAATTGTTATCAAGCATCAGTGTACTGGCAATAATATATCCATAGTCGAAATCAAGCCATAAAGAAAGACTCAGTGAAGCTCAAACGCTTCCTACAAATCCAAACAAAACATTCAATCTCTATTAGAAAAATACCTCATTGGGTTTCCTACAAATCCAACGAAGAAAAAGAAAAACGCAACCAAAAAAGTCTAAATTTATACCTGATGAAAACCCTAGGGTTTCCATTTGGAGCTATTTTGGATCCAACGGCAACCCCAGGTTTTCGCAAGCTGAGTTCGCACACAACCAGTTCGCAACTGGAGGCGAATCATAATGAAATCGATGGTTCGCACAGAAGATTTTGGAGAGCACCCGTCGAAGCTTCGATTTGGGTTTCGCTCACACTGAGAGAGGAAGAATAGGGTTTCGATTTGGGAAGCACGGTAAAGGGGCTTAGGGTTTCGATTTGGTGCAAGAAGATGAGAAACGACGGAGTGAAGGAGAATATGGGAGTTCGCAACCACGGAGCGAAGATGAGAACTGGTTTGAGGTTGAGAGAGGACGCTTTGAAGGGGATCTTACGATTTGAACGGGGATTAGGGTTTCTCTGTATTTTGGGGATTACGATCGAAGGGGATTGGGGGGATTAGGGTTTCTCTCGTTTTCGTGCTCAGATCGAAGGGGATTGGGATTTTGGAGAGCGTCCGTAGAGAGAATGGGGGCTAGTTGGTTGCGGGGGTAAAGTTACGAAATTACCCCCGCTAATATCCCCTTCAGATCTGAGATTCAATCTGAGCCTTCGAAGCTCAAATTTTGGATCCAACGGCCAAAAGACCAGTTCGTAAGAAGAGTTCGCACCAACCAGTTCGCAACCGAAAGTTTCCCTATATATATATATATTATATTATTATTATATATATTATTTTATTATTTTTATTTTTTAATACATATATATATATATACTATTATTATAATATATATATTTTTTCATATATACTATTTTATATATACTATTATAATAATCTATTATTATTATAATATATATTATTATTATTATATATTACTTATATATGTATTATTATATAATTTATTATTATTGTTACAAATTGTTTAATATATAATTATAATAGATTATTATTATTACATATATATTATTATAATTATTATATATATGTATATAATTAAATATGTTTATTATAATAAATTATTTCATATTATTATATAATATACAATTATTATAATATATTATTATTTTATATATACTATTTTATATATACTATTATTATATTATATTATTATTATATATATTATTATTTATATATACTATTTTATATGTACTATTATTATATTATAATATTATTATGTGTACTATTATTATATTATATTATTATTGTATATATATTACATTATATTATTATTTTATATATACTATTTTATATATACTATTATTTCATATATACTATTTTATATATACTATTATAATAATCTATTATTATTATAATATATATTATTATTATTATATGTTACTATTATATATTATTATACATATTATTATTATTATAATAAATTGTTTAATATATAATCTGAATATATTATAATTATTATATATTATTAAATATGTTCATTATAATAAAATATTTAATATTATTATATATCAGTATGCATGTATATGTATACAACATGTATGTATCAGAGTATATATACTGTATATAGTATATACATACAACCAAATCTATACATACATTATACTCTTATTTTCAAAAAACTGTTTTCATAAAAAATTATTAGCAAACAGCTTTTACATTTTTATTTTCAGAAAACTCTTTTTCGAAAACTATTTTCAAAACAATAAACCAAACGCAACCACAAGGGAATGTTTGTTTCGATCTCTCATTTTAAATCTCTACAATTATAATGGGAGAAGACCTTAGTGTAATTTGTCCTTAACCCAACCCGTACAATGCACGTGCTGCTAGATTTTTTATTTTTTTTGCCCTTTTCATTCCCCAAATTTTTTCTACGTGCTGTGTATAATACTAATATCATTTAAGGTAGACCCTTTGACCTTCATTAATAAACAGTGGAACATCATAATCACAAACATCATCTCATCTAATAAGGAGAGTATTTTCTGATTAACATATTACTGATTGAATGAACTTCTTTTATTTATAAGGTTTAATGTTCCCTCAAAATGTGTTTGCTAAGGACACTTTTTTTTTCCCCGGCTTTGCTCTGATAACACAATTGGGTTTTCAAGTATATCAGAGTAAATAGTCAGCAAATTATTTTTTAAAAAAAAAATTCGAAATACAGTCATGGACCCATACGAAAATCATAGAACGTATTAGGAGTTTTAACCACAACAATGGAACGATTGTCTCCGCAATCTGCCAATCACGAGTACTGCAACGTTACGATGCCTCTACGGTATCCACAAGAATGAATAACGAAATCGGGCTCTCCCTCACGCCACGGTGCTAGCTGTGGAAATGAGATATTTCTCTTGCTCTCTCTCTCTTTCTCACTTTCTGTCACGACTAGGATTTTTCCTTGTTACCTTCCCATAAATACATATCATATATATATATAGCAGGTAATCCACCCTAAGAGAGTAATGAGGCTGCCCAGTTCACAATCTAACCTGTCATATTCGCATGTGAGCCTCCCAACATTGGTGGGACAATTACTCATGTGAAGTTTTATCTTTGGTTAAAGTTTATTCTTTTAAGAGAAAAGAATAAGGGGCAGCTATTATATCTCAAAACACATATTTAATCATCTAAAATAAAAATTCAAACTGTTGGTCTATATCACAAGAATTATTTGTATACAAAATTTGAGATGAATTCGACAAGTTTTAATTATTCATCATGCGACCTAAAAATAGAGTAATTCTTGATTTTTAATAAAATGTGAATCTTTTTGTTGCATGATAAACTAATCTCATTAAATTCATTTAAAATTTTGCACACATTTATTTTTTAATGCTCACATCTAACGGTTTGGATTATCAATATATATATGAGTTTTGAAGTATCTTCGTAACTAAGTTAGTTCCTCTTAAACTTTATAAATTGAACTCCTTAAGGGGCTATTGAAAAATATTATGGTCCAGCGAAAAGAAGAAATTAAGTTCTATAACGAAAATTTCCAAAATTCTAGAATAAACCCAGATATAAACTCAAAAAAATTTAAAAAGTCACCATTCCATAAATAGAAATCTAGTTGTTAGCTTGCTTGTATAGAATTCCTTCATGGTACGACATCTCCAAATAAAGACACGAAGAAAATTAATAATAATAATAACAAAACAAGAAACTGCATGTTCACAGTTCACATACATAACAAGTGTGATCAACTCATATATATTTTAAAGGGTTTCTACCTCATCCGTCACTTACAAAGGTTCTAATTCCATATTACTCACTCTCACAAATCGTTATTTTCATATAACTCTCATTAACAATGTGAGAAGCACTCCATTTTAGTCGCTCTAGTCTGTTAAATAAGATAGAAGACTCAAAATGTAATGGAGTATGAGTAATTTTACCAAATTACGTATTTCTTCAGCCTAACTAAAGCTCTTGAACGAGATACTTTAAACAGGGTGATTTGTGGTGATGGAGGTGCAAGTGGAGTGACTGAAGGGCATGGCAGTGGCAAACGGTGGGTTTCTGGTAGAATTAGGTGGGGAGAAAGAAAGGGAGTAGCAAATTTATGGGGTGGGATGGCTTATTTTTGGGGATGGAGGTGCTAGACAATGGTGCATGGATGTAGGATGTATAGGAAGGAGGTAAGAGAGAATTAAACTATGTAATTCTAGTTATCTCACTTCCCTAAAATAGGCTATTCTGTTCATTTCATTCCTATATTGACCGATTCTCATTATTCTTTAGTTATCAGTTTTGAATTGATTTGTTCGTAACCAATTGATTCTCATTAATTATCAGTTTTGAACTGATTTGTTTGTAACAAATTGATTCTCTCTTGTAAACCTATTTATATCCCCTAACATCAATGAAAAAGAGTATACCGTTAGAGCATCCACAGTCGTTTTCTATAAATGCCATTTTGCCATATTATAGCAAACGAACGTCTGCAACGGTTTCTCATTTTGCCATTTTATGGCAAACCTTCTATTCTTGTTTCTCAAATATGAGAAACGAAATACCATTTCTCAAATTATAAAGGACGGGATATCATATCCCGTCACTCACATTTAATGATTATTTAATCGATTGAGACGGAAGAATATATACCATCTTAATAATTTTAATTATTTTTTTTAAAAAAAAAATGGTTGGACGGGGATACATACCCCGGACGGGATATGATACCCCGTCTCTCCCAATTAATTTTTTTTTTTAATATTCCCTCAGACGGGGAATGATACCCCGGCCGGGGTATGAAACCCCGTCCCTCCCAATTTCTTTTTTTTTTTTTAAATCTCTCCTCAGACGGGGAAACATACCCCGTCCGGGGTATCATTCCCCGTCTTTGGAGATTTAATTCATTTTTTTTTGTTTTTTTTCCCCAAATTGCCGTGTGACTCATACACGTGTCTTTACAGTAAAGGGGAATAATTACATACACGTGACTTTTTTTTTGCTGGAGATTTAATTCTAAAGAGTAAAGGGCAATGTGACTCATACATGTGTCTTTCGGCCGGATTTTAACGACGGGGTATGATACCTCGTCTGAAGCTTTTCCACTTTTTTTTTTTTTTTTTTTTTTTTTTTTTTTTTTTTTTTTTTTTTTGACAGACGGGGAATCAATTCCCCGTCCGGAAGAACATATACCGTCCTACGCCTTATTCATTAATTTCTACGCTTCTATATGGTATCTGAGCTAGGTCCGAGACCTCTCTCACCACTCCTCCGCCAATCCTAGCTAACGACATCACCATGGATACTGATCCTCAGATTATCACTATCCCCAACCCAGGAAATCCAACCCAAAGTCTTCAATAAACATCTCCCATCCATCCATCCATCATCAAACTGACCTCTACAAATTATCTCGCCTAGAAACTCCAAATTGAGGCCATTATCATTGGCTACGACCTTTACAAATACTTTCACAACACTCATCCATGTCCTCCTCGCACCATCACTACCAACGACGTTGAAACTCCCAACCCAGCTTTTCTGTCATGGATTCGACAAGACAAACTGTTGTTTGGAGCCCCTGTCGGTTCCATCTCCACCTCATTCATTCCGCTCATCCAACAATCGGCCACCTCGCGCGAAGCATGGCAAAATCTTGCCAACACCTATGCTCGCCCGACTCGTGGTCACATTAATCAAATCAAAGACCAGGTCAAGAAAGCCACGATGGGCTCCCAGTCCATATCGGACTACATGTAATACGTCAAGTGCCGAACTGATCAACTTGCTGCACTCGGCAAACTGATAGACCATGAACATATCATTGAGAGGATCTTAGAGGGTCTCGATGATAACTATCTCCACATTGCAGATATAGTGGAAGGTGGGGACACCCCCATCTCATTTGATGAGCTTCATGAGAAACTCGTCAACTGGGAACTGATCTTTCAACAGTCACAATCCGCTTCCTTCCCGCATCCCGCCACGGCAAGCACTGCGTCGACCAGGTCCAGTAGTTCACACCGCCCCTTGTCAAACCAGACGTAGCCCCACCACTCTGCTCCTCGACAACAACCATCTCAGCCTCTGCACGTCGCGACTCGCCAGCAGAGACCTTATCAAGGATGCCCTCAACAGGGCCACACTGTTGCTTAGGGTCCTTTCTTTCAGCTAGTACCCGCCCCCTTGCACGGCGCTACCCACTCATCGCCCACTGGATCTCAGTGACACCCAAAGGCGCATGTTGCCACAGCATCAGGTTTCGAGACCCCGGCCTAGCTTCTCGATAGTGGTGCCTCTCATCATGTCACTACCGACCTCGGAAACCTCTCGCTTCATGCTCCATACGACATGTCGACGATATCAAAATGGGCAATGGTACTTGGTAACACATTTTCAAAACTGGTTCTGCCTCTATTAAAACACCCTCTCACACTTTTCAATTACATGATGTTTTATTTGTTCCACCATGAAAAGAAATCCGATCTCCATATCTCAATTTTGCAAAACTAATAACACTTTGATTGAGTTCTTACCATCTTCTTTTCGTGTGAAGGATCTACTGACAGGGGCCACACTGTTGGAAGGACAACCTAAAATTGGTGTGTATGAATTGCCGGTTTTGCACCTCGCTTCTCGTTCTTCGGTCTTCACCAGTATCAAAGTGTCCTCCTGTAATCCATGTTTTTCATTTTGTGTATTTTTGACTGTATTTTTCATTTTGGTATATTTTTCTCTCCTGTATTTTTCTGAATCGTATATTGGAGTTGTTTTCAATATATATTCATTTTATTTTATTTTGAGCTTCTTGTGTTTGATTGATTGTCTCTTTTGTTTCGCTTTTCACTATTTTGATCTTTCCCTCATTTTTGGTCTCGTTATCGTTATCTTTATTTTTTTTTCGTGGTGTTGTGGTGGTGTTTTGGTTGTCTTTTTCCCACTCCTATTATTTTATCCCTTAATAAGATTTCAAAGCCAATAAATTCCCAATCCTATTTGCATTCCTACTTGTATTTGACCCAAAATCCAAAACCCAATTGTAAACCTACTACAAACTCCTAATACCCACAACTCATTAACCCACATCCAGACCCTATATATATACACCCAACCCTCACAAACCCTAACCCTAACCCTAATTTGCCCTTTCCAATACTCGGCCTCCAGAACCATTCTCTCTCTCCCTCTCCTTGCAGCTACCCCATCCCCAACCTGACAAGCACCAAGCCCAGGCCAGCCTACCCCCAGGCCGACAGCACCCCTTTCCCCCCTCTGGCCATCCCTCTACTCCGGCACACACCTACAAAACCCGAGCCCCTTCTTTCCTCCATTGCCGACCACTCACCACACCACCAACACAACTCCTTGCACCATATAAGCCTCTACTCTCTCGTGGTGATTCTCAAGTGGTCGCTAGCCACTTTGATCGTCTCTTGCGTTGGAAGTTTGGTTCGTGTGGAGATTTCGCTCTATTTGCTTGGATTCGCGGATTAGCGGATTTCGTTCGTGGGTTTTGCTTCTTTTCTCATTTGCATCGTTCTTCATCCCCAAATTAAGGCAAGTAATACTCCAATTCATTTGTTTGATACAAGTCAAAAAGTTTACATATAGTGTAGTTGGGTCTAGAGACAACTCTTGATTGTGTTTTCCTTGATGGGTTTTGTCTCTATTGTGATAATTTGGCCATAGATAACTCACGACACAGTTTGGATATGAGACAACCTAGGATTCGCCCGTTCTTGATTTGATTCATGTATGTGAGACTTTGGTGAGAGTTTGTGTTTTGGTTGAAACCCATATGATATATTTGGTGTGGACATGTTAATAACCCTAATTCATGATGTTTAGACAATTGGTAGACTCGATTTCAAGTTTGGATGTGTTTGAATCAATTTTCTTGAATCTATGTTGATTTTGTGTTATGGGGAAGAATCCGTATTTTGGCACTATTCTATTTTGGTTGCTGTTTTCAACTGTGCTACAGTCAGTATCTTGATTTTGGTATAAAACATGAGTTTTAGATAATTTTGTCTATTTTCAAACCCCTCTGACCTTGCTTGGTTTTGATTTCGTATGACTGAGTTATGGCTATTTTAGTACAAAGGTGTCGATCGTTTCCAGATTCTGTTTTACGGTAATTTTGATAACAAACTATTTTCAAGAACCATGCTATACACATTATTTTGATTTGAAACTTTGGCCAGTGTTTTATTTATTAAGTTAGGGATTACCCAGAATTTTGGTGAATTTTATTGACAAGTTTTATGTGATGTTTCATGCTCGTTTATAAAATCTATACGTTTTATATTTTGCTCGCTGTTCTGTAAAGAATCTTATTTTCACTATGATTCCTTTTACTGTATGAAAAATATTTGTGAAATGAGAAAGTTAGATATTTTATCTATTTTCATATCCCTTTGGTGGAATTGGATTTCGTTTCACTGGTTACGAGATATCTTAGTTTTCGTACAGCAGTATTGGGATTTCTAGATTTGCTAAACTATGTTTTCTTGATGCTTTCGTATTTTTGATAACTGATCTATTCTTACTGGAATATTATGAAACTCTATATTTGGGTTCTAGACATATAGAGGAATACTCCAGATTTTTTCTAAATTTATTTGAGAGGTTTTGATGCGGTTATTCTGACTGAGAATCCGTTTTCCTGATTTCTGACTGAGCATGTTTTCTATTTTCGAATCTGTTTTGAGTTATGATGTTGTGAAGTACTATGTGACTTATTTATATTTGTTGGATTCGTGTGGATGTCTATTTTCCAAATCCTTCAACGGATCTTGATTTGCATTTCTGTAGCGACAAAAATCACTATTTTAGTACTGTACTGTCATGCTATCCTCAATATCAATATACACTGTTTTGCTCGTTTATGTGACTGTATAATATCTATGATTGTTTATTTGATTCCCTGAACCTCATAATGATTATACCATGTAAGTTTGACACTATTTCGTACACATCATGCATGTTTGATGACCATAATAAAAATAACCAAGCCGGGATTTCTTAAGGGAATATCTAGTAGTGGAAAATATGGAAACGTGTACTTGGAAGGGAACTAGTGTTCCGTACTGTTATTGTTACTGTTACTGTTACTGCTACTGTTACTTTTCTGCTACTGTTACTGTTACTGTTACAGCTACTGTTACTGTTACTGATACCTGAGTACACTGCCCCATTATGGTCCACTATGAAATCTAAAAGCGAAACTGTTGTTGTAGCAACTATGTAGTAAAAAGCGGAATGCATGAAGTGCTACCTAGCTAGTAATACACACAAGACTGTAAGAACATAATACTGATACTGTTAGAAAGAAATCACTGATATACTGAGCTTACTGTAACTAGACACTGTTAGTTGCTATATGACACTGCATTTGACATAAAACTTCTGTACTGTTAGGATACCATGCTAGTTATTACTGTTGATGCATTATGTCATAAAATTAGTTAGTTTTCCCATGTGCTTGTATCCTACATTATTTGTGACCCACGACTTGCAATTGGCAGGTACTTGTTTTCTTCTTTTCTCCTTCTCCTGCAAATTTACTAATTGCAGATCAGGATGTATGACTACTAGATGGTATTGCCGAGATGATGTATTAGTGCTGGATTTCTGCATATTTATTATTATTATTGTTGCTTGAACTTGAATAAAAGTGTATTTGATTTCTTGGATATTTAGTGTGATATGGCTAAAAATGAGGTTTAATCGGAGCCGTCCAAATCATGCACGAATCTTGATGTCTAAGGGTAAAACGGTAACTTTTCCTACCAATAGGTCTGAAGCGGGTACTGGTCCTCCTCCTCAAAAACCCGCTTAGCGGCAAACGGATCCACCTCAATCGGGCACGGGTTTCAACCAGCAGAAAGCCCAATCCAGAGGGATAGAATTAGGGTTTCTGATTAGATCCTAATCAACGCCCTGATTCATGCCTATCCCTCCACTGGGAATTAGGGATTACATTCCTAATCTGTTTACAAGGAGAATATTCCTTATCAGATCACGGGGATTACATTCCTAATTCAGTCCCTAAGATTCCTATAAATACCCCCCATCCATCTCCATTAAGAGGTAATCAATCTTTCTCTAGTTTTCACGCTCTTTCATAATCTTCGCAGATTACTGACTTGGGCGTCGGAGGATGCGTCGCCGGGAACAACCCCGGTGTCTCACACTTTTTGCAGGTGCACGGCGGGAGTCAGCGGTTAAATTCCGACGGAACAGGTATACAGGTTTGCAATTCAGTTTCCCTTAGAATCCACAAATACTATCTGTTTGCCCCCACACCAGATTTAGCGGCAACAGATCGGCGCCGTCTGTGGGAAACTAACGAATAGCAACCTCCCCTCTTCCCGTTGGTCAGATCCGCTCCGGCCATGCCTCCTAGAAAAGTCAGATCCAGAGGGTCCAACAGAGGACCCAACCCCGATCAGCAGCAAGAAATTCCCATCCAACCTACCCAACAGCAGGGGCAACTTCCTCCTCCAGCGGAAGACCCGCTCCAACAGGACCTTCCTCCTCCTCAAAACCAACCTCCTAAGGGTCCTAACCCTCAGAAACAGCCTCTCCACCTGGACCATGTCTCCATCCACAATGCCTCTTCAGATTCTATGGCCTCTCATCATCCCTGAGCCTCCGGTCTCCATAATACCGTCCTTAATCGGCAGAAGGATGAGGATCTTCGTTGCCATCTGGATGAAAAGCGGGCCCGAGAGGGAACCTCCCGCCAACACCGTCCGGATGAGCGATCTCCTCACCGCCGAGAACACAGAAGGTCCCCTACCAGAAGGGGGCGGAGAGAGTCCCCCGAGCATCACAGGAGAAGACCACACTCCCTCGCAGGTCAGCAACAGCCTAGGAACGATGAGGCACCCATCACCCGTGCCGAGTTCCAGCAGTTCCAAGCGACCGTCTTACAAGCTCTCAATCTCCGTCCTAACACTAATGCTCCGAAGATTCCCTTTCCTCCTCCCGTCCGGAGTCCTCACCGACGGTCCCCATCTCCTCCTCCAGCTCCCAGCAACTCTAGGCATGAACTAAGTCCTCGCCGTTCCAGGAGCTACCGTCGTCGTAACTCCCGCTCTCCCTCCTATGAAGACGAGTCTAGGGGCTTGGTTGATTACCGTCGAAGGGACGACGCTGTGTACCGCCGTCTCCATGAAATGGAGAGGTGCTTGGGTCAGTTAGACCGAGAGGAAGAGCTCAGAGGAAGGACCCTTCGTCTTAGCAGACCTCCTTTTTCCCGAACTATAATGGATGCCCCCATACCAATCCGCTTCAAGCCTCCTCAATTTGAGACCTACTCCGGGGAGACTGACCCCGTCGATCACATCGAAAGCTTCAAGACCCTAATGCTCATCCATCAAGCTTCCGATGCCCTCCTCTGCAAAACCTTCCCCGCAACTCTCAAGGGCCTAGCTCGAGAATGGAACTCTCGCCTTGCCCCATCCTCGATATTCTCCTTCGAGCAATTCGAGACCCTCTTCGTCACCCATTTTGTAAGTAGCCGTAGAACTGAGAAGACCAGCATCTCGCTACTGTACCTCCACCAGAAGAAGGGAGAGAAGTTGAGGGACTATGTGAAGAGGTTCACAGCTGAAGCCAGGTCCATAGCATCCCTCGACCAGTCGGTCGCTGCAGCAGCATTTCAATCCAATGTCCTCAACTCCAGCCTCCGCTCCTCCCTCGCCAAGAAGCCCCCACAGAGCTTCTCTGACCTCCTCCTCCGAAGCGAAAAATATATTCGGGCCGAAGAAGCCGAGCACCACTCTAACTTGGAGGGGTCTTCCTCCGGGTTTAAGAGGAAGGAAGCAGAAGATGAAGGAGCAAAGAAGCTCTAGAAGGATAACGCCGACCAGCGCCGACCTCTCACCAGATTCGAGAAATTTACTCATCTCACCACCAACATCTCCACCATCCTGATGGAAGTTGAGAAAGAAGGGATCATACCCCCTGCTCCAAAAATGAACACCCCCGGCAAAAGAAGGGATAAAGAAAAATGGTATCGCTATCACCGGGACCATGGCCACGACACCAATGATTGTCGGGCCTTGAAAAATGAGATAGAAGCCCTCATCCAGAGGGGGCAGCTGACCAGATTCGTGAAAAAGGACCGGTCCGACCTTCCTCCCCCGCCTCGGGGGGCTAATAAGCGTCCGGAGCGTGATGAAACGCCCGACTTCGAAGAGGAACGTGTCCTGCACCTCATTTACGGGGGCCCAATGGGGGGCTCCTCAAACTCCTCTCGAAAGGCATTTATCAGAGAAGTCAATTCAGTTCGCGCCACCACTCCTCCCAAAGGCCTCGGAGTACCCGTCACATTCTCCGACGAGGACCTTGAAGGTGTCCGCACCCCTCATTGTGACGCACTCGTCATCAACCTCCACATGGCGAACTTCAAAGTGGAGAGGATCCTAGTGGACAACGGCAGCTCCGTTAACATCCTCTTCCTCGCCGCTTTTAAAGGCCCCAAGCTGTCAAGAGAAAGACTTAAGCCCGCCGGCTACACACTCCATGGGTTCACGGGAGTGCCAGTGACTATTGAAGGGGTGATCACCCTCGATGTAACCGCTGGCAAAACTCCTACTACCCGAACGGAGGCAATGGATTTTATGGTTGTGGATGTTCCTGCTGCTTACAATGTTATCCTTGGCCGACCCGGCCTAGCAGCTCTAGAAGCAGTTCCTTCGGCGTACCATCTCAAGATGAAGTTCCCCACTCGGGCCGGAGTAGGAGAAGTAAGAGGCAATCAGGAAGCGGCCCGGAAGTGCTATATGACCTCTACCCTCGGTCCGGTCCTCTCCCTAGAAACTCTGGAGATCCCCCAAGATACCGCCCGGCCGACGTCCGAGCCGGTGGACGAATTGGAGGAAGTTCTCTTCTCTGAGCAAGATCCAACTTGCAAGTTCTTTGTTAGCAAGACCCTCCCGTCCGCCCTATACTCGGACATTATACAGTGCATCCGAAGGAACCGAGACCTCTTTGCTTGGTCAGCTGCAGGCATGCCCGAAATTTCCAAAGAGCTCCTAGTCCATCACCTCAGTGTTAACCCAGGGTCCAAACCGGTCCAGCAGAAGAGATGCAAGTTTGCCCCCGAGCGCCAGTTAGCTATAAAAGAGGAGGTGGACAAGCTCTTGAAGGCCCGGTTCATACAAGAGGTGAGCTATCCTGAGTGGTTGTCAAATGTAGTAATGGTGAAGAAGTCCAACGGAACTTGGAGGATTTATATTGATTTTACCGACCTCAACAAGGCTTGCCCCAAGGATCCCTTCCCTCTTCCAAGCATTGACACTCTGATTGATGCCAACTCGGGACATGAGCTCCTCAGTTTCATGGACGCCTTCTCAGGATACAATCAGATCCAGATGTTCCCCCGGATATCCCGAAGACCTCGTTTGTGACCGACCAAGGCCTCTATTGCTACAGAGTCATGCCGTTCGGTCTGAAGAATGCAGGCGCCACATACCAACGCCTCGTCAATAAGATTTTCCAAGCTCAGATCGGCCGTAATATGGAAGTGTATGTTGACGACATGCTTGTAAAAAGCATCCGAGGTCCCGATCATGTGACTGACCTCCAGGAGGCGTTCAATGTTTTGAGAAAGCACAATATGAGACTCAATCCGAACAAGTGTGCGTTCGGTGTCTCGTCAAGGAAGTTCCTCGGCTTCATGGTCAGCCAACGAGGAATTGAAGCAAACCCTGAGAAGATCAAGGCCATACTAGACATGGCCCCTCCCAAGAATGTTAAGGAAGTTCAGAGGTTAACAGGCTGCCTGGCTGCCATAGGGCGCTTTCTCTTGAAGTCCGGGGAGAAATGCCTCCCCTTCATCAAAGCCCTCAGGGGGGCTAAAGGTTTTGAATGGGGTCAGCAGCAACAGGAGTCCTTCGACCAGCTCAAGGCTTACCTCATTAATCCTCTGCTCCTCAGTAAACCAATCCCTGGCGAACCCCTCTACCTCTACCTGGTGGCCTCCGAGCAGACCCTCAGTGCCGTTTTAGTAAGGGAAGAAGACCGGGCGCAAAAGCCCATCTACTATGTGAGCAAGGTACTTCGGGATACCGAGCTCCACTATCCGAGAATAGAAAAGATGGCTTATGCCCTGGTGATGGCCGCGAGGAAGCTCCGCCCGTATTTTCAGTCCTATTCGGTGGTCGTCCTTACCGACCAGCCGCTGAAGCAGGTCCTCCACAAGCCAGAGACCTCGGGCCGCCTTATGAAGTGGTCCATCGAGCTGAGCCAACATGATATAACCTATCAGCCTCGGACCGCTATCAAGGCTCAGGCCCTGACGGAATTCATAGTTGAAAGTACCATCCCAGAGTTTAGCCAAGCAACGAAGGGGCCACCGGTCTGGTCAGTCTATGTGGATGGGTCCTTCTGTAACGAGGGAAGCGGAGCCGGGGTCATTCTGGCAGGCCTGGATGACTTCATCCTCCAATACTCCCTCCGTATAAACTTCAAGGCCTCGAACAATGAAGCAGAATACGAGGCACTCATAGCCGGTCTTGGAATGGCTCGAAATGCAGGGGCGCAACGCCTCTGGATCTTCAGCGACTCTCAGCTAGTCGTAAATCAGGTTCTCGGAGAGTATGAAGCACGTGATGACAGGATGGTGAAATACTTAGCCAAGGTCAGGAGCCTCATGGCACTGTTTGAAGAAGCCCTCATCCAAAGAATACCCTGAGAAGAAAATACTCAGGTCGACGCCCTCTCCAAACTAGCCTCCTCCTCCCTCCAAGGTCTCGAGTAGACCGTCTTGATAGAGGTTCTTCTGAGGCCGAGTATTGAGGATGAAACTCCCGACTCTTTAGAGTCGCTGCCCGTCCTGCTTGAGGATAACTGGATGAAGCCCCTCGTCGAATTCTTAAGGGACGGACTACTCCCCGAAGATCCCAAGGAAGCTCGAAGAGTCAGAACCCGAGCTGAGCATTACACACTGATCGGAGGCATCTTATATAAACGCTCCTTCACACAGGTAGATGGCAGGCCGTACCTGAGATGCCTCTCCCCCAGACAAGTCGACTACGCCCTGCAAGAACTTCACGAGGGCATCGGCGGGGCGCATTCAGGGTCCAGAGCTCTAGCCCGCAAAATGTTGAATTACGGATATTTCTGGCCCACTCTCCTACGAGATGCCGAACGCCACGTTCGGTAATGCAGCTCCTGCCAGAAATATTCCGACATCCGATGCCTCCTACAAGCTCCACTCACTTCCCTATCAAGTATGATCCCCTTTGCAATGTGGGGGATGGATTTACTAGGGTCGTTCCCACCAGCTCCCGGCCAGTTCAAATTCCTAGTCGTGGCGATCGACTATTTTTCAAAATGGATAGAGGCCGAGCCCTTAGCCACGATCACTGAAAACAAGGTTGTTCAGTTCTTCTGGAAGAGCGTGATCTGCCGATTCGGCGTCCCTCGGGTCCTGATAACAGATAACGGAACCCAGTTCACCGGGGCTGCCTTCCGAGCCCTCTGCGAAGACCTTGCCATCCAACACCGGTTCTCCTCTGTTTCTCATCCCCAGTCGAACGGTCAGGCCAAAAATGCCAACCGACAGCTCCTCTCCGGCATTAAGAAGAGATTGGAGAAATGTTCCAAAGGCCTGTGGGTCAATCAGCTTCCCAACGTGCTATGGAACTACCGAACCACAAAGCGGACCCCCACAGGAGAGAGCCCATTTAATCTCACCTATGGGTCCGAGGCCGTTATCCCCCTAGAAGTCGGAATACTCTCTCCTCGTCTAACGGCTTATGAAGAAGAGCAAAATGCCAGGGAGCTCCGAGCGGAGCTAGACCTGATAGATGAGATCCGAGAAAGGGCTGCCATCCGTCAACAAAGCTACCGAAGAAGAATCGAGTTGGCATACAACAAGAGGGTCCGCCCCACGGACCTCAAAGAAGGGGACCTGGTCCTTAGAAAGTTGGCCATCTCATTCCCAGGACAGAAGAGCAAATTGGGCCCAAATTGGGAAGGACCGTACAAGATCGCAAAAGTAATTCGGCCCGGTACATACAAACTAGAAGATCTTGACGGCAGGGAGATCCCCAGGACTTGGAATGCCGACCATCTCTTAAAATACCAAGAGGAGGCACCAATGCCTCTCTAAGTATTTTGGGGACGTCGAACCGCTCCACTCCCAGTACTTGTCTTGCTTTTCTTTTATTTTCTCTCTTGTAATAACGGCTAGCAACTTTAGAAGCAGCCAACTATTAATCATTAATAAAGGAAAGCTTTCTCATACTTTACTATTGTTTACATCTCTCTACCCCTACTCTTCAATTTAACGATGGTTCGGAGTCCAACACGGCTCGATTCTACTCTGCAAGTTCGCTCCTAAGCAAGCTAGAAGTAGTTTGCCATTCGGAATTGCTCCCCCAACCGTTGAACTACTCTAACGATGGTTCGGAGTCCAACACTTGGCTCGATTCTACTTCGCAAGTTCTCTCCTAAGCGAGCAAGAAGTAGTTCGCCATTCGGAATTGCTCCCCCAACCGTTGAACTACTCTAACGATGGTTCGGAGTCCAACACTTGGCTCGATTCTACTCCGCAAGTTCGCTCCTAAGCGAGCTAGAAGTAGTTCGCCATTCGGAATTGCTCCCCCAACCGTTGAACTACTCTAACGATGGTTCGGAGTCCAACACTTGGCTCGATTCTACTCCGCAAGTTCGCTCCTAAGCGAGCTAGAAGTAGTTCGCCATTCGGAATTGCTCCGACAACCGTTGAACTACTCTAACGATGGTTCGGAGTCCAACACTTGGCTCGATTCTACTCCGCAAGTTCGCTCCTAAGCGAGCTAGAAGTAGTTCGCCATTCGGAATTGCTCCCACAACTGTTGAACTACTCTAACGATGGTTCGGAGTCCAACACTAGGCTCGATTCTACTCCGCAAGTTCGCTCCTAAGCGAGCTAGAAGTAGTTCGCCATTCGGAATTTCTCCCACAACCGTTGAACTACTCTAACGATGGTTCGGAGTCCAACTCTTGGCTCGATTCTACTCCGCAAGTTCGCTCCTAAGCGAGCTAGAAGTAGTTCGCCATTCGGAATTGCTCCGACAACCGTTGAACTACTCTAACGATGGTTCGGAGTCCAACACTTGGCTCGATTCTACTTCGCAAGTTCGCTCCTAAGCGAGTTAGAAGTAGTTCGCCATTCGGAATTGCTCCTACAACCGTTGAACTAATCTAACGATGGTTCGGAGTCCAACACTTGGCTCGATTCTACTTCGCAAGTTCGCTCCTAAGCGAACTAGAGGTAGTTCGCCATTCGGAATTGCTCCCACAGCCGTTGAACTACTCTAACGATGGTTCGGAGTCCAACACTTGGCTCGATTCTACTCCGCAAGTTCGCTCCTAAGTGAGCTAGAAGTAGTTCGCCATTCGGAATTGCTCCCACAACCGTTGAACTACTCTAACGATGGTTCGGAGTCCAACACTTGGCTCGATTCTACTCCGCAAGTTCGCTCCTAAGCGAACTAGAAGTAGTTCGCCATTCAGAATTTCTCCCACAACCGTTGAACTACTCTAACGATGGTTCGGAGTCCAACTCTTGGCTCGATTCTACTCCGCAAGTTCGCTCCTAAGCGAGCTAGAAGTAGTTCGCCATTCGGAATTGCTCCCACAACCGTTGAACTACTCTAACGATGGTTCGGAGTCCAACACTTGGCTCGATTCTACTTCGCAAGTTCGCTCCTAAGCGAGCTAGAAGTAGTTCGCCATTCGGAATTGCTCCTACAACCGTTGAACTAATCTAACGATGGTTCGGAGTCCAACACTTGGCTCGATTCTACTTCGCAAGTTCGCTCCTAAGCGAACTAGAGGTAGTTCGCCATTCGGAATTGCTCCCACAACCGTTGAACTACTCTAACGATAGTTCAGAGTCCAACACCTGGCTCGATTCTACTCCGCAAGTTCGCTCCTAAGCGAGCTAGAAGTAGTTCGCCATTCGGAATTGCTCCCACAACCGTTGAACTAATCTAACGATGGTTCGGAGTCCCACACTTAGCTCGATTCTACTCCGCAAGTTCGCTCCTAAGCGAGCTAGAAGTAGTTCGCCATTCGGAATTGCTCTCACAACCGTTGAACTACTCTAACGATGGTTCGGAGTCCAACACTTGGCTTGATTCTACTCCGCAAGTTCGCTCCTAAGCGAGCTAGAAGTAGTTCGCTATGCGGAATTGCTCCCACAACCGTTGAACTACTCTAACGATTGTTCGGAGTCCAACACTTGGCTCGATCGCATTCCGCGAGCCCACTGTCGAGCGAGGCTCTACTCATCTCGCAAGTTCGTGAGATTAGGTGACCGAGAAACACCTCGGCACCACTGGCCGAACGCTCATTACGCCGACCTCTAAGCGAGCAAAAGGCCAGCTCGAGGACCTCGGCACGATAAACACAGTCACAAACAAAACAACCACATAGAGCTACAAAGAACATGCAAGTTCGAGAAAGAAATATTATTAATAATTGGGATTCTACCGTACAACGTGATTACAAGAACCAAAATGACAATGCCGACCCACTACACTTGCCCTAAATACAAAGGCTTCAAAAACGATCATCAATGCCTCCGAGGCACGGGGATGTTCCTCTTCAGCGACACTCGAGGTCGGCGACGTTTGCCTCCGGAGCCCGACCCCAAGCCAGCGAACTGGGACGTGTCCTCGGCGCTGCTCCTAGCTGCCGCGCCGACGGATGCCCCACTCGAAGAAATGGCCACTGAGCTTTGCGCATCTCCCGGGCTAGGATGGCCGAGGAGCAGACGGGTTGCCATCTCGTAAAAAGTGATGCCCCGATCACTCTCTACGTGGGTACACGAAGTGCTCCTCACATTAATCGGCCCCGAACTAGGCTTGAGGCGAGCAACCTCCGCCTCCAGTTCTGAGATCCGGCCTCGCAACGAGTCATCTTTGACACTGACCTCAAAGAGGGGAGGTATCGCGGAGCTCGGGACCCCGGACCGACTGGCGATAAGATGGCGAAGGTGGGTTACTTCGATACTCTTGTCCACCGTGGCTCTCTTCAGGGCGTCGACCTCGGCCGTCAGTTCATCCTGTTCGATCGTCAGTTTGGCCACCTCGGCCATCACCCCCTCTCCCTCCTTCCGAAGCTCCGCCTCTACCGATTGCAAGTGGCGAATCTCAGAGAGCAGATCGTCCCTTTCCGCCGTTATTTTTGACAAGTTGTGCTGAATGCACTTGATTCGAAACCCGTAGCTGAAGGCGGTCGACGAACCTTCATCCCCACCTAAGAGGGTCATCTCGGCAATCCAGCTCTCCAGACGTCGGATCTCGATGTCTCGCCGACCTAGGATGAGCTGAAGATGGTTCTGCTCGCTTTCGGCTTGGCGCAATCCCAGCTCGACTTCATAAAGCCGCTCTCGGCACCTCGCCAAGCACAACCTCGTCGCCCCCAAGCCAGCCTCGGCACGGGCGTTGTCATCTGAGCGAGTGGGATCGACGTCTTGAGTAACCACCACGAGCTGCAAAGAAGTTGAGACAAGCAACAAAATTTCAAACACTGCCGAAGTCCAACACTTCAAGAATTACAAACGAGAAATTTCAAACTTTCAACGATTAGTGAGAGAAGACAAAGACACAGTCGAAACCAAAAAGACAGTTTTTCATTCATTTCAAAACAGCGGTGACCAATCAGCTATTAGGCGTTACATTTCAAAAAGAAAAAAGAAAGAAAAAGAAGAAAAAACAAGCGGAGTCAGGGCGCGACCTCTTTCCCGGGGCGGCGAGCTTGGGTGGGGGTCAGCGTCTCTGAAGGGGGCACCATCGACAGCGGAGTAACCGTGGTGCTCGGGACCTCGCCGATGACTTCGACCTCGGTCTCAGGCTCGTCCTCCCCTTCCCCCTCCTCCCCCTCCGATTCGGGGTCGAAGCCCTCGACGTGTCCCAGGAATAGTCTCCATCCCGAGCAGTCTACGTCGGGGTACGTCTCCGTCACTCGGGCGATGGCTTGAGCATAAGCCTTCTCCATGTTTTGGGCGAGGTAACCCTGCGCCTTCGCCAGGGTCGCGTCCTCTGCCACCTTCACTGCCGCCGCTCTCGCCTCTTCGGCTTCGGCCAATTGTTTGGCCGCATCCTCCTTCTGGCGGAGAAGATCGCCCTCTAGCCTCGCCACCTCGCCCTCGAGGTGCTCGACCCTCGCCTTCCTCCCTTCGTGCTCGACCCGGAGCTTGTCGAGCTCGTTTCTCATCCGAGCTGCCTTCTTCCGAGCCTGGTCGGACTCCTGCTTCAGCTCCTTCTCCAGAGCTGATAACCTCTCAGTGAGGTGTCCGAAGTGGACGACGATCTGCGACAAAGAGAGAAGAACTTAAAGAGTTGGGAAAATTTCAAGAGGTTCAACGACGACAAAAATGAAAAACTTACCGAGACGGCCGAACGAGCGATCTCGATGACGTCGTCGCCCTCCTGCCCGGTCTCCATGGCGGCGCGGTCCTTCGGCGTCGCCAGATGCTTGACGGCCTGCATGCTCGCCAAGCTGTTGCCGAGGAATCCATCGTGCTTCCGAACTTGCCAGTCCGGAACGTGGATCCTCCTGTGCTCCTCGGTCAAGAGCTCCTCGGCTGTCGCTGAAAGTGGCGGCATCGTCATACCAAGGGCTGCTGCGATGGGGAACTCGCCGACCCCAGTGGATGTCGAGGCGCCTGCACCGACGACGACAGGGCTGTCGAGGGTCTCCACCTCGACCGATGCAGTGACGCGCGGAGTCTTCGGGGTCAGCAACTTTGTGGCCACCCTCTTGCGCTTCTTCGGCACCTTACTGGCGAGGCCTGCCCTCAAAGCCAGCACCGCGTCATAGTCCATCGTCTCTGCATTGAAGACAAAATCTCGTTAGCACAACACAACCCAGGCAAAATAAAATATGAAAAACAAAGTAAAAAGATGCTGCGTACTGGGATCTACGCGGCAGAGCCCCCCTTGAACAGGACGTCCTCGGTCAGCTCCTTCCAATCGTACTTCGGCCGATCGAGAAGCGTCCGGACTGCCTCTTCTTCCTCGGGGCGAAGCTTGGGCGGCGCCCTCGTCCTCTTCAGCACCCCTTCAACCCAACCGGAGGGGATCGACCATGCCTCCGGACTCCGCACTATCAAGAACTTGTCACGCCAGTGCTTGATGGAGTCGGGGCATATGACGAGCCTGCCGCCGTGCCTCGGAGCCAAATAATATCGGTACTCCGACTTATTCCCTTGGTGGATCCGATAGAGTGTCCGAAGCACGTTCAGCTCCGGCTCGATCCCCACAGCTTGGCAGTGTAGTACGAAGCCATTTATCACTCTCCATGTGTTCTGCATGAGTTGGATGGGGCTGACCCCGAACCAACTCAACACTGTAATGGCGAACGTATGGAGAGGTAGCCGAGCCCCGGCGATGAAGGCGTCGACCGGCCAGCAACACATGTTTACTGGCAGCGGCGAGTTGGCCCTAACCCCGGGACCCGGCAACATGAGCTCGTACTCATCCGGGATTTGGAAGCAGTCCTGGACCACTCCCAAGTCCTCCTCGCGAATGATCGACACCGTCTCGTCCGCCTCCGTCGTCTCCCTCACTACATTCTCCTCGAAGGACCTCCCCCTCCCATAAACAATTCGCTCGGCTTGGTCCTCCGGAAGCTCCTGAACTCTGTGGAGCCCAGTCAGCTGTCCCGGCAACCTTCCGAACTCCCCCATACACTTCGGATCCTCCACAATTGAATCTTTGCCGAACACCTTCTTGCCCTTGGTCGGAGCATGGTCTTCGACGACTTCGAGGGAGGGCTCGGACCAAGAAATCGACTCAGAGACAGAAGCAACAGACATAGTTTATGAAGTGAACTAAGGATAAGTTACCTTAAAAGATTAGATGCCGGAAACTTCACCAGAAAACGAACGTCGACCACCGGAAACACTCGCTGAGCACAAAAGATCGCCTGAGCAAAAGAGAAGAGAAGTGAAAAATGAGAGAGGGGGTGGGGTTTTATAGAGAGAGGCGCGCCTAACGAGGTTAATGGGCCTGTACTACCGGCCCGTTCACACAAAACGACAAAAGCGACATCAATCGGCGCCTTGTTTATCTCGCCGAGCCGCACACAGCATTAATTACTGTCCCATATGACGGAAGCTCGGAGGTCACAACATTAAATGCGCATCTCATCCGTCAGAGCTGTCAGAAGTTCAGAAGCCATCACATTTAATGACTGGCACGTCCGCTAGCTGTGCAGAGGCCACCAACTCCGCAGAGCGCTCTACGTCAAAAAGGCCAAGTCTTGGACCTCGGCACCAGCCGCCGAGCGCTCTTGACACCGACCCAGTTACGGGGAAAAGTTGGGGTTCGGCACCTGCTGCCGGCAGCGCACTTGACACCTACCCCGTTATGAGGAAAAATTGGGGTTCGGCACCAGCTGCCGAGCGCTCTTGACACCGACCTAGTTATGGGGAAAAATTGGGGTTTGGCACCAACTGCCGAGCGCTCTTGACACCGACCCAGTTACGGGGAAAAGTTGGGGTTCGGCACCAGCTGCCGAGCACTCTTGACACCGACCCCGTTATGAGGAAAAATTGGAGTTCGGCACCAGCTGCCGAGCGCTCTCGACACCAACCCAGTTACGGGGAAAAATTGGGGTTCAGCACCAGCTGCCGAGCGCTCTTGACACCGACCCAGTTACGGGGAAAAGTTGGGGTTCGGCACCAGCTGCCGAGCGCTCTTGACACTGACCCCGTTATGAGGAAAAATTGGGGTTCGGCACCAGCTGCCGAGCGCTCTTGACACCGACCCAGTTACGGGGAAAAGTTGGGGTTTGGTACCAGCTACCGAGCGCTCTTGACACCGACCCAGTTACGGGGAAAAGTTGGACCTCGGCACCAGCCGCTGAGCGCTCTTGACACCGACCCAGTTACGGGGAAAAGTTGGAGTTCGGCACCAGCTGCCGAGCGCTCTTGACACCGACCCCATTATGAGGAAAAATTGGGGTTCGGCACCAGCTGCCAAGCGCTATTGACACCGACCCAGTTATGGGGAAAAATTGGGGTTCGGCACCAGCTGCCGAGCGCTCTTGACACCGACCCAGTTACGGGGAAAAGTTGGACCTCGGAACCAGCCGCCGAGCGCTCTTGACACCGACCCAGTTACGGAGAAGAATTGGGGTTCGGCACCAGCTGCCGAGCGCGCTTGACACCGACCCCGTTATGAGGAAAAAATGGAGTTTGGTACCAGCTGCCGAGCGCTCTTGACACCGACTCAGTTACGGGGAAAAATTGGGGTTCAGCACCAGCTGCCGAGCGCTCTTGACACCAACCCCGTTATGGGGGAAAAATTGGGGTTCGGCACCAGCTGCCGAGCGCTCTTGGAACCGACCCTATTACGTGGAAAGATTGGACCTCGGACCTCGCCAAACTTCCCCTCAGCACTCACAACCCTGCCGAGGTCCCTCTCCCCTTCGGAAAGAGGTGCCGAATCGCCTACAGACCTCGGCCTCCTGGGCAGCGAGAGCCGGAAGGGGTCGGAAGTGTGAAACGAGTATTTAGGTCACACAACGAAGGTAAAAGGGCCGAACCGTCCACCAAGAGATCGCGAAAAAACAATTAAAAATTCGGGAAATTAAGGAAGAACTCCTGGAACGCAACTGTAGAGGTGGGGAAGCATTTTCTAGTCCCCAAACAAGCAATTATTGCCAAGAGCAATCTTCGAAGACCCCCGGACGACGAATTGACACCTCGCAAAGTTAAATGGATATTCCTACGAGAACTCCATACGACCATGAGAGCTCAGGAGAGACTCGGAATCCAATCCACTCGAGAAATCACCTCACTACCTCCTTCAAGATTCAAAGCCTTCCATTTGGGCTCCGATACAACTCCACTAGCCTTTAAAACAGTAAAACTACTCCTCAAAGGCTGATCAAGCTTAGTCTTCGGGAGTGGGGGGCTCGTGATACGGCTAAAAATGGGGTTTAATCGGAGCCGTCCAAATCAGGCACGAATCTTGATGTCTAAGGGTAAAACAATAACTTTTCCTACCAATAGGTCTGAAGTGGGTACTGGTCCTCCTCCTCAAAAACCCGCTTACCCGCAAACGGATCCACCTCAATCGGGCACGGGTTTCAACCAGCAGAAAGCCCGATCCAGAGGGATAGAATTAGGGTTTCTGATTAGATCCTAATCAACGCCCTGATTCATGCCTATCCCTCCACTGGGAATTAGGGATTACATTCCTAATCTGTTTACAAGGAGAATATTCCTTATCAGATCATGGGGATCACATTCCTAATTCAGTCCCTAAGACGCCTATAAATACCCCCCATCCATCTCCATTAAGAGGTAATCAATCTTTATCTAGTTTTCACGCTCTTTCATAATCTTCCCAGATTACTGACTTGGGCGTCGGAGGGTGCGTCGCCGGGAACAACCCCGGTGTCTCGCACTTTTTGCAGGTGCACGGCGGGAGTCAGCGGTTAAACTCCGACGGAACAGGTATACAGGTTTGCAATTCAGTTTCCCTAAGAATCCACAAATACTATCTGTTTGCCCCCACACCAGATTTAGCAGCAACAATTTGTATTTGGGCGATGTGACACAGGATATTTGATTTATCTAGACTCTGATTTATTTGAGAATATTGTATTTTGGTTTCAAGTAATTTCTGTTGGTATCTCGTTTCAATTATACATGTTGGTTGATACTTTTGCTTCTGACTCTGATTATTTCTGTGATGTACTGCAAAGATTTTTGAACAGCTTATGGATGATGAAAATCATTCGCTGGGCTTTTGTTATGTATCCGTATTCCGTATTATTTTTGGGAAGCGGGGCGTGACACCTCCTGTGCCTGACATCATCGTCTTGGTCACCCATCCGAGTCAATCCAACGTCACATAACCTCTAAGTTTGGCTTACCTTTAGATTCTCTAGTTCCAAGCATTTCCAATTGCAAAGATTGTTTCTGCAATAAAAGTCATAAATTACCTTTTTCTCAATCATCTATTGTGTCTACGTCTCCTCTCCAAATTAATTATTCTGATGTGTGGACCTCGCCTATTTATTCTATTGATAGTTACAAATACTATGTCATTTTTGTGGATCACTTCACGCATTACATATGGCTTTACCCCCTTAAATGTAAATTTGATGTTTCCACTATCTTTCCTCGTTTCAAAGCTCTTGTTGAAAACTTATTCAAGAAGAAAATAGTCACCTTCTACTCTGACAATGAGGGGGAATACATGGGTATCTCCAAATCCACTGGTCTCGCCACATAACTATCCACACATAGCATCTCGCACCTCACCTCACCTCCTCGCACTCCAGAACATAATGGCTTCTCGGAACGTAAACATCGCCATATTGTTGAAACAAACCTTTCTCTTCTCTCTAAAGCTTCCTTACCACTAACCTTCTGGTCTATGCCTTCTCCACTGCCGCCTATCTCATAAATTGCCTTCCCACACCCACTCTTCATATGACCTCTCCCTATCATAAACTCTTTGAGTCGCCACCCAACTACTTCAAGCTTCGAGCCTTTGATTGTTTGTGCTATCCTTGGCTCCGTCCATACTCTCCTCACAAACTCGCCAATCACTCCATGCCTTGTGTCTTCCTTGGTTACTCCCTCGCTCAGAGTGCATATTTGTGTCTTGATCCATGTACTCAAAAGCTCTTCATTTCACGTCATGTTCGATTTGTTGAGTCTGAATTTCCCATGTCTAAAGTTGATCCGCATCTCGCTCGTCCCAATGACTTGACATGCGACACATGGCTCCCATAACATGTCATTCTACCAGTTTCATGCACATCATCCGAAGTTAGTTCCAGCATCTCTTCGTCAGTCGAGTCCAACACACAAACGGATATGGTAGACCAACACGACTTGCCTCTTTCCCTCCCCCTTCCCTTTCTAGATCCACCTCACACTTAGCCTACTTCCCCAAACACCTTACCACCCCTTCTACCCACCCCAATACCTGAACCCACTCCTCACACGTCCTCACCTGTCTCTCTAGGTTTACCCCCACCTGTTCTTCACCAAGTATTAGAAAACCCATCATCAACACCCTTCATCCGCACCTCGCCTATTGTCACCCATTCTCGAAACAACATCCACAAACCAGTCACCAAACTCAGCCTCTCGGCCCAACTGGCCTCAGAAATTGAACCCATAAGTGTAACTCAGGCCATCAAAGATTGGATGGAGACAGGAGATGTCCGAGGAGTTTGATGCCTTGGTTCTAAATGGCACTTGGGAACTGGTACCTCCCAATGGTATGCAAAATATTGTGGGGTGCAAATGGATTTTTCGACTTAAATATTTATCTGATGGATAGGTACAAGGCTCGCTTAGTGGAAAAGTGTTTTCACCAATGGCCAGGAGTGGACTACCATGAGACGTTTAGTCCGGTTGTAAAGCTGACCATAGTTCGTCTCGTCCTATCGCTTGCTGTTAGCCGAGGTTGGGATATTCGACAGCTCGATGTCAACTTTGCCTTTCTCCAAGACACTCACTGAAGATGTCTTCATGACCCAGCCTCAAGGCTTTGTTGATGCTGACAATCCACACCATGTCTGTAAATTGCGAAAGACTATATATGGTCTCAAGCAAGCTCTTTGTTCATTCTCAATTGCGAAAGGCAATATAAAGCTTGGTACAATGAACTTCGCCAGTTTCTACTCGCATCTCACTTCTCAAAATCAGTTGCCGACACCTCTTTGTTCATTCTCAATGATAAAGGTATAACTATCATGTTACTTTTTTATGTTGACGACATCATCATCACAGGTAACATCGCAGCATCAGTCCAGGACTTTATCTCGGTTCTTGCTCGTCGCTTCTCGTTCAAAGACCTCGGCACTCTTCACTACTTCCTTGGTGTTGAAGTTGTCCCTCACCCTCAAGGCCTTTTCCTCTCATAGTGAAGATACATTGCTGAGTTATTAGCTCGAACAAAGAGGACTGATGCTCAACCAGTTGCAACTTCGCTTGCCACCTCTCCCATCCTCACTCTTCAATCTGGGACGACACTTACTGACCCAACTGAATTTCGAGCTGTAGTTGGCAGTCTTCAGTATCTCTCACTTACTCATCCAGACATTGCCTATGTAATCAACAAACTGTCTCAATACATGCATCACCCGACTACCGAATACTGGAATGCTGCCAAGCGACTTCTTCGATATCTGTGCGGCACCATTGATCATGGCTTCATGTTACATCGCCAGTCACCTCTTGCCCTACATGCTCACTCAGACGCTACCTGGGCTGGTAACAAAGATGACTTCACCTCCACCAGTGCTTATATTGTCTACCTAGGGCAAAACCTGATAACCTGGAGTTCGAAGAAGCAAGGAACAGTAACTCACCCCTCAACTGAAGCCAAGTATTGGTCTGTTGCTTCAATAGCTGCCGAGGTGAGATGGATAACATCCCTTCTTAGTGAGCTTGGTTTCACATCCTCACAACAGGCGGTAATCTACTGTGATAATGTTGGCACAACAAATCTCTGCTCCAATATGGTCTTCCATTCGCGCATGAAACATGTGGCTCTTGATTTTCATTTCATTCGTGAACAAGTTCAAGATGGCCTCTTACGAGTCACTCATGTCTCTTCGACGGATCAACTAGCCGATGCACCACCAAACCACTACCTCGCATGCATTTTCATGACTTGCTAAACAAGATTGGTCTCTCCTTAAGAGCTCCAACATGCGGGGGCATAATAGGTAATTAAATTAATGTATTTAATTCTAGTTATCTCACTCCCCTAAAATAGGCTATTCTGTTCATATCTTTCCTATGTTGACTGATTCTCATTATTCTCTGGTTATCAGTTTTGAATTGATTTGTTTGTAACAAATTGATTCTCTCTTATAAACCTATTTATATCCCCTAACATCAATGAAAAAGAGTATGCCATTATTCATTAATTTCTATGCTTCTATATGAGGCTACCCTGGTTGATGGTGGTAAGGGTTAAGAAGAAGAAGAAGAAGAAGAAGAAGTTTGTAACAAATTGATTCTCTCTTATAAACCTATTTATATCCCCTAACATCAATGAAAAAGAGTATGTCATTATTGATTAATTTCTATGCTTCTATATGAGGCTACCCTGGTTGATGGTGGTAAGGGTTAAGAAGAAGAAGAAGAAGAAGAAGAAGAAGAAGAAGAAGAAGATTATAGAAATTAAGGAAAGTTATATTTGTAGTTAACTAGAGTTAAAGTAAATGAGTGATCAAATGATGTAAATTCATTACAACCAAAAACAAAAATGGGGTAACCCGGCATATATATCCCGAGCGTTTGGGTAGAAACGCCAGATGGAACTCTGTTAAAAGAAATTATGGAAAATATAGCCCCTACCCCGGCGGTCATTTTATTTATGGACTCCTATGATAAAGAAGCATGTAAGGAATCTATCTAGAGTTGGTTGAAGCAGCTTGATGCCCATCATCCATTAGATCAATTGCATATTCAACATTTTTTTATATGTACCAATTCTCACTTTAATATGTTGTAGGAAAACTTGAATATTATCAATTTGAGTGGACAATTGCATACTGCCCTTATCATGTGCTGCCCTTGTCATTAATCACATCTAAGCTGTTGAGCTACATCATAAGTAAAATTTCACTTAATGGCCAAAATTAATGTGATCCAGCCTCTCTGTTGTATGTTGGGAAACCTGCCCCAGGCAAATTTTGTTTTGTCATGTTTTGGCAAAATTTCTTAGTAAATTTTTTGTTCATCAATACTATGAAGACTTGAAGATAATATCAATTTTATTTTAAGGATAAATATAGAATATAAGCACCAGGCTCCCTTAAAGAGAAAGAATCGATATAAAGGCACTAGTTCCATTTGTAGCATTTTTTAAGTTGAACCATTGTACCATTCCCCTAATGGCTTCCTCTTCTTCCCATCTCTCCCTCCCTCCCCCCTCTCTCACTCATGCTTCAAATGGCTAACCATTGAAACAATAAGATAGAACCAGTAGAGGCCTAGTGATCAGAAGGAGAGCATCAATGCCATTCCTTGATGTGCTGCTAAATGCCCTATTAAAATTGATCACAATGTCGTCGCTTCACTGAATATGAAATTCTTGGTGATTTTTTGTTTCCCGATTTAATTCGTTGAAAGTAAATTGTTGTGAATGTTGGTCATGATTGTGAAGCGTTCTCAAAAAAATGCCAGTATGATTTTTCTCTTATAAGTTACATGTTTTTCTTTAATTTCTTTAATTTATCATAATTCCATAGGGTAAAAATTTACTGTCCTATTTAGCAATCAAATAGGGTAGACATCCTATCTAAATCTTAAGTAACTATTGTAGCCTATTAAATTGTGATTTCTTCTTTGGTTTTAGTTTATAAAAGCCGATCTTTATGAAATTTATGCATCCTTCTTAATGATTGGATCACTGCAAACAAGCCACAAGGTTATAAAAACCTTTTCTTATTTTGTTTCATTCAATTCAGAAAAATATATATTGTGAATGTTGACTCATTCTGTTCTGGAATTGTTGATCAGCTTGTTAGATTTGGGAAGGTAAAAAAACCTATTAATATGCATCAAATTTGGACCAGACCATTCAGTTGAGCAGCTCGCAGTTAGTGGAGATGCTCCTGCAAATGGTCCAGCTAGCAAAGCGGTCTCTCTCTTTTACAACACCATTTCAATTCATTGTTTTGTTATATTTAAAAGGGCAAAAGCCAAAATACCCCCTAACATTTGGCCTAAGTACAATATGCTCATATAACGTTTGAAAAAACACACTAAACCCATTACTCCGTTAACTTAACTTATTCCGTTAAGTTAGAATTACTGAATTACCTTTCTACCCTTACGCTTTCATATCTCAATCTCTTCTTTCTTTCTTTTTCCATTCCTTTTTTATTATTTCATTTTTCTCTATTAACAACGATTTATTCGGCAACGATTTCTTTGAGACAAAGTATATGAACTGATGTGCAAGACTCTTAACAATATCTGTGGAAGAAGAGAGTTCTATGAAACCATTGCACACTAGAAAACCAAGATCTTAACTTTAGTCCTTAAAATTCAAATATCAACAAAGAAAACATCTGCAGTAAATTTAATTTAATAAAAAGAAGAGCACTTGTTTGATCAAGTAAAACTTCTTACAAATTTCAAACTAAATAATTGGATTGACATATTTGTCTAACTATCAAATTAAATAATTTAACATATCCCATCCCAAATTCATAATTGGATTGACATATTTGTCTAACTATTTAATGACATTATATTCATCAAAATTGATATCATAATGTGAAATTTGGAAGAAGGTCCGCACCTGATCAGAAACTTTTTTAAAATCAAATTCAAATTGCGACCAACATTTATACTGTGGATATTCAAATGGTAAAGGACAATCTGAAAGTAACAATCCTTTCCCTCGTCTCAAAATTATAGTTGTTATTAAACGAAGCCTCTAAGATTACTGATATGGCTAAAAATGGGGTTAAATCTGAACCGTCCAGATTGGGCGCGAATCTTGAAGCTCAGGGGTAAAATGGTAATTTCACATACAAGTGGATCCAAAGCGGGTACTGAATCTCCTTCTCACAGATCCAATAACCCACAAACGGATCCACACCGATTGGGTATGGGTCCCGACCCGAGGCGAACCCAGACCAACAAGAGACAAATCAGGGTCATTGATTTGACCAAATCAACGGGCCTGATTTGCTCTCACCGGGAATCGGGGGTTAGTTTCCTAAACAGATTGTGAGGATTTTTCTCCTAGCAGTTACACAGGGAATCAAGCCTCTGATCTCTCTTCAGGCGACTATAAATACCTCCCCTCTGCCACCGTGACCAGGTTAATCACTCTTTTTCCACCTTAAGCTCTTTTCTTTAATCACCACTGGTTACTGACAAGAGCGTCGGAGGGTGCGTCGCCGGAATCAACCCCGGTGTTTCGCACTTCCTTGCAGGTTGCGGCAGGAGTAAGAAGGCTTGGATCAGCTGTTCAGGTTTTCTCGAACTCACAAATCTTATCTGTTTACCCCCACACCGAAATCAGCGGTAACAGATTGGCGCCGTCTGTGAGAAAAACCACACGAACAGCCTCAGCCTCTTCCTTGTCGTCCTCTCCAACCATGCCTCCAAAGAAGGTCAGATCTAGGGGGTCCAACCGCGGGGCCAATCCCGCCGATCCGACAGAGGAAGCCCCTGTCAATCCTATTCCACAGCCCGAACTTCCTCCACCGGCCCAGCAGGGCCAACCTCCTCTTCCCAAGCAGCAACCCAACAATGGCCCTTCCGGTCATAACGGTCGGAGACAGAAGCAGCCCCTTAACCCGGACCATGTTTCGGTTCATAATGAATCCTCGGATTCAATGGCTTCTCACCACCCCAATCTCCGCAACACAGTCCTGAACCGCCAGAAAGATGAGGACCTCCGCACACACCTTGATGAGAGGCGGGCCCGAGAGGGAGCCTCCCGCCAGCATCAGGGTGAGCGGTCCCCTCACCGCCGAGATGGTAGGAGGTCCCCGGACTGACGAGGCCGAGCGGCATCTCCCGAGCGCCGAAGGAGGAGGCCGCATTCCCCCGGGGATCGGCGTCATCCGAGGGACCGTGAGGCACCGATCACTCGTGCCGAGTTCCTCCAATTTCAGGAGACCGTGCTGCAGGCCCTGAACCTCCGTCCCAACAACCAAAATACCCAGAGGGTTCCAACGCCCCCGCGGGTCATCAGTCCTCGCCGCCGATCCCGAAGTCCTCTCCCGGCTCCCAGTCGCCAGCAGCAGCACCACAGTCCCCGCCGATCCCAGGACTACCGGTGCCGCAGTCCCCGCTCCCCTTCCTATGAGGAATAGTCCGGGGGATCGTATGATTACCAGCGGAGGGACGATGCCCTCAACCGCCGTCTCCATGAGGTGGAGAGGCGCATTGGTCGCACAGACAGAGAGGAGGAGTCCAGAGCAGGGACCGTCCGGCCTAGCAGACCCCCCTTCTCTCGGACGATCATGGAGGCCCACATACCGAAGGGTTTCAAACCTCCGCAGTTTGAAACGTACTCAGGGGAGTCCGACCCAGTTGATCACGTCGAAAGCTTCAAGACCCTGATGCTGATCCATCAAGCTTCCGACGCCGTGCTCTGTAGGACCTTCCCCGCCACCCTTAGTGTAATATCCCGCCCTGTGCAATAATAAATATTTTTATTTTTATTTTATTTTTATTATTATTATTTTATTATTATTATTATTATTATTTTATTTTTATTTTTCAGAATTGAAATATTTTTGGATATTACTTAGTTTAAATTATTAACCATCATCTGTATATATATACCCGTCCATATGTATGTACGATATACTGTTTTGGTACTGGAAACTCCCGACCCGATGATAAAATTTATTTTTACAGAATCAATTTATTTTTATACAGATTGTGCAGTTTTACAAACAAAAATTACCGGTACGCTTATTAATCTACACGTGCGCTTATTGTATCGATTTCATACATTCATATAAATTATGTAGTATGTGATTTGGACACACAAAAAATATCTTTTGTTATGATGGCTAGGATTTAATTAAAGGTTTAAGCCTAGAGTTGAGATTAATTAGGACTACATAAGGGATTAAGAAAACTTCTACTAGAAGGCTCCACTTCCACCTCACCATGCCACCTCACCCTCCTTCCCTTGAGATAGGGCCGGCCACACTATTCCCCAAGGGGGATTTTGCAAAATGCCAATGTGCATTTTTCACTCTCCACCCTCTCCTCCCTCCTATAAATAAACCCCCCCCCCCCCCCCTCACCCCTTGCCTCATTTACCATTTCTTGAGAGAAAAAGAAAGAGAGGAAAACCCTAGAGTTCTCTTGTAGGTTTGAAGCTTTCAAAGAAAAACAAGGAGGAAGGAGAAGGTTGCTAGGCTAGTCCTTCCTAATTAAAAAGAAAAGGTGGGGGTTTCTCTACTTTCTTATGTGTTGTTTTGTTTAGATTTGTTCTCTACTTATGCCTAAATATGTGTATGTATGCTTTATGTTGCCTAAAACAACTTGGACTAAACTATGTGCATATAAGTAGTAATATGGATCAAAAGGATCCTATGAAGAGTATGAATGGTAGAACATGAGAAAATAACATAAAGATGAGATCTTTTAGCTTATTTTTGGTTATGTTGTCTCTATGGTTAAACTTCACTAGTTGGACTTAAATTTATGCATAAGGAAAAGTTGAAAGGATGGAACTCACAAAAAGTTCATAAAAGTGGGACCTTGAACTTGTTTTGTTGTGGTTGTTATTTTTGGTTACCTTGTTAAACATAAAGTTAACAAGTTGGACTAAATACTATGTGCATATGAGGCTAAGTGAGTAAGAATGGTCACATACCCATTTTGGTGGTGGTAGAACTTAACATGCTAATCAAAGACAAATCCCTTGTTGTATGTAGTTTCCTACTTTATTAAAGATCATGTCTTTACTAACTTTTGTTTATAAAAAGGTAAGTTTCCTTGATGTAGGAATTGTAGGATTGAAGGAAAGTAAGTTTATTTATAACTAAATAAGAGTTGATTATTGTTTATGTAGGAACATGTAATTTGGTAAAGTTAGTTCATTGTAATAAATGGGGCATGTAATCCCTAAGGGAAATAGGTTTGTAATAAGTAGTAACTTATCATGCTTGAGTTAGTATGTAGGACTACCATGCTTGAGTTATATTAGATCATGCTTGAGTTGTTGTCTATGTCAAAAAGAAACCCATTCATGCTATGTGACATTCTAGTAACTTACCATGCTTGAGTTAGTAAGTAGGACTACCATACTTGAGTTGTGTTAAATCATGCTTGTGTTAGTAAGTAGGACTACCATGCTTGAGTTATATTAGATCATGCTTGAGTTGTGTTAAATCATGCTTGAGTTATATTAGATCATGCTTGAGTTGTTGTCTATGTCAAAAAGAAACCCATTCATGCTATGTGACATTCTAGTAACTTACCATGCTTGAGTTAGTAAGTAGGACTACCATGCTTGAGTTGTTGTCTATGTCAAAGGAGAACCCATTCATGCTATGTGACATTCTAGTAACTTATCATGCTTGAGTTAGCAAGTAGGACTACCATGCTTGAGTTGTGTTAAATCATGCTTGAGTTGTTGTCTATGTCAAAAAGGAACCCATTAATGCTATGTGACATTCTAGTTAACTTATCATGCTTGAGTTAGTAAATAGGACTACCATGCTTGAGTTGTACTAAATCATGCGTGAGTTGTTGTCTATGTCAAAAGAGAACCCATTCATGTTATGTGACATTTTAGTAACTTACCATGCTTGAGTTAGTAAGTAGGACTACCATGCTTGAGTTGTGTTAAATCATGCTTGAGTTAGTAAGTAGGACTACCATGCTTGAGTCATATTAGATCATGCTTGAGTTGTGTTAAATCATGCTTGAGTTAGTAAGTAGGATTACCATGCTTGAGTTATATTAGATCATGCTTGAGTTGTTGTCTATGTCAAAAAGAAACCCATTCATGCTATGTGACATTCTAGTAACTTACCATGCTTGAGTTAGTAAGTAGGACTACCATGCTTGAGTTGTTGTCTATGTCAAAGGAGAACCCATTCATGCTATGTGACATTCTAGTAACTTATCATGCTTGAATTAGTAAGTAGGACTACCAAGCTTGAGTTGTGTTAAATCATGCTTGAGTTGTTGTCTATGTCAAAAAGGAACCCATTCATGCTATGTGACATTCTAGTTAACTTATCATGCTTGAGTTAGTAAATAGGACTACCATGCTTGAGTTGTACTAAATCATGCGTGAGTTGTTGTCTATGTCAAAAGAGAACCCATTCATGCTATGTGACATTTTAGTAACTTACCATGCTTGAGTTAGTAAGTAGGACTACCATGCTTGAGTTGTGTTAAATCATGCTTGAGTTAGTAAGTAGGACTACCATGCTTGAGTTATATTAGATCATGCTTGAGTTGTGTTAAATCATGCTTGAGTTAGTAAGTAGGACTACCATGCTTGAGTTATATTAGATCATGCTTGAGTTGTTGTCTATGTCAAAAAGAAACCCATTCATGCTATGTGACATTCTAGTAACCTACCATGCTTGAGTTAGTAAGTAGGACTACCATGCTTGAGTTGTTGTCTATGTCAAAGGAGAACCCATTCATGCTATGTGACATTCTAGTAACTTATCATGCTTGAGTTAGTAAGTAGGACTACCATGCTTGAGTTATATTAGATCATGCTTGAGTTGTTGTCTATGTCAAAAAGGAACCCATTCATGCTATGTGACATTCTAGTTAACTTATCATGCTTGAGTTAGTAAATAGGACTACCATGCTTGAGTTGTGTTAAATCATGCTTGAGTTGTTGGCTATGTCAAAAAGGAACCCATTCATGCTATGTGACATTCTAGTTAACTTATCATGCTTGAGTTAGTAAGTAGGACTACCATGCTTGAGTTGTGTTAAATCATACTTGAGTTGTTGTCTATGTCAAAAAGGGACCCATTCATGCTATGTGACTTTCTAGTTAACTCATCATGCTTGAGTTAGAATGTAGGACTACCATGCTTGAGTTATATTAGATCATGCTTGAGTTTGTGTGCTATGTCAAAAAGAGAACTACCATGCTAAAGATTTGTTGTAGTTAATGATTCTAAGAGATGAACCAATGCTCCATGGTTGTTCTAGCCAACTCTTAAAAAGAAACTCATGAAACTAGCTCCATGATGGTTCTAGCTAATTTGATACGAACCCATTCACGTAGGTTCTAGGTGATTCTAGCTCAACTTGAGAAAGAACTCATGAATCTAGTGCATGTAGTTCTAGTTCAATTTAGGGCAAAAAGAACCCATGAGTTCTAGTAGTGTGAGATTCTAATTAAAGTTGGAGCTTATCATGAGAACATTCTTCATCTCCCTTGTATGAGAAATTAATGGATTAAGGAAGTTACTAGTGTGGATAGCTTGGTAAAAGCTCGTCTAGGGTCTTGTAGCTACCCTAGGGGTCATTGATCATCAAGACTTGCATCTTACCGCCTTGGGAACTAGGATAAAATCTCACCTTGGGCACCGACGGATCTTAACTGGTGTGGGTTGATCGCGGGCCGAGAGTGTTGACGAGATCCAAGTTAGGGGTAGTGATGAGTAAGGGAGATCCCGTCGCTAATGTCTTGGATCAATAGGCCATAGGGTGGGACCATGATAAAATCAAGAATTCCTTAGTTAAAGTCTCGTAGGTCGTTTAGGTTAGTGACATTGTTAGGTTAGTAACGCATAAAGATCATTACTTAACCATTTTGCCAGAAGGAGAGGAGTTGGTAGTATGGGGTACCCTACGACCAACTCGTCCTTGGGGCCGACCTTAGGTGGTGTTATTGGGTTGTACCTTCCTGTCAAAGGGATACGTACGGTGCCTTCTCACGAGTTGGGAGCACGGGTTGCGTATCGCACACTGTTAATTCCTGAAGTGCCATGATAAGGCGGGCGGAGCTAGGGGGATGGACCCTGGAACTTCGTTGGGTCCTTGGCCAGGGAGAGCGAACAGGCCATAGATCACGGTCTATGAGTTAGGGGTGACACAGGATAGGCTTTATGCTATACTGCGCTCGGGAGACCCTGTGTTCGTCTGGTTTTTGAGTGAGGTCCGGTGTACCGGGTAGTAGTGGCAAACATAGACACCATGAGCGTACTGCATTGGTGGGACTTGACCACGTTTACAACCTCATCAGTCATGTAGTATCTATCAGGAACAGGTTGTGTACAATTAGAAATTCATAACGCGGGTGCAAATCCCTATATTTGGAGAAACGGCTTGAGATGGGGCGTATGTAGTATAGGATGCATACTGTTCCGCAGACTCGCTTGCATTAGAATAGGAGCATCCTAGATAAGTTGACATTGCCTTAGATTCTAGTCATTGCACTCACGAACACTTAAACTACACCGACATATTTTACCATGTTTTATATGTTTGTTTTTGGAGATTCGCTGTTTAGTTATCAGCCCTTAAGCGTCAGTGAATACTGACGTCCCCACTTTAATAGGTACCACAGTGTAGAAGTACAGGTATTGGATCGTAGTCGTGGATCCATGATCACCAACCGGGAGGACTCCAGTAAAGGCATGGTTTACAAATGAAGTGCCTGATATTGTCATCTTTCATTCTTATATACTCTGATGTAATGTGGAATCAATGGAACCACTCGGTCTGTAATATTGTAGTAGTAGAAAGTTTTAAAATTCTCCACAAATCTGTGTATTGTGACTAATTGAATGTAAAGGTCCTGGCTCATGTCTCGAATTCTCCATATAGGAAGTTCGGGGCATTACAAATGGTATCAGAGCCGACTTCAATTTATAGTCCAAACATAGAAGGAGAATAGACTTAGATACCTTGTAGGGGTTAGGGTTCTTTTTAGCTTGTTGTAGATAATTGTAATTCATATTGTTGTACCTTCAACTTATGCTTTATGATATTTCTATACCCATGCTAATTTCCGTGTCCACTCCTTGCAGGATGGCGAACGGAGCATTTCCCCAAGGAAATGGATGGGCACACGGGATCGCGATCGAGGTGGACTCAGACTTAGAGCCTATCTCAGAGGGGGAGGGGTCGACAGTTGGGGCCGGAATGGCCAACGGGGCCCCCACAGCTGCCACAGCAGGGGATGTCCCTATAGGGATCCCAATCCCAGTACGCGTACCCCCTCGACCACCCCATCCTACCCCAGTAGAGCAGGTCCTTGAGCAAGTCCTTCGGGATGTTCAGACATGGGGTTGGTGTCACGTCTGTCTGGAAAAGAGGATGGACGCCTGCGAGTTTGTGACCCTCCACAATGAGAGGGAAGTGGGGGAGTTAAGGAGGGCCAAGGCGAGGGCCGACCGCAGGGTGGTGATCCAGAGGCACGCCTACCGTGTGCAGTGTGCGCGCACGGAGCGCAGGTTCGCAGAGCTGCAGGCGCAGATCTCACAGCTGCAGGCACTACTAGCACCATCGCCTGCTGGAGGAAACCCAGTAGAAGACACCAGTAGTACTGAGTAGGCAGTTAGGTGCCATAGGTTGTTTTGTTATTTTGATATTTTGCTTCCTACATATATGATATGAATGTAAGGAAGATAATGCTTGTGTAAGATAAGTTATTATGATGAAATGAAATCTAGCTTTATATTTTCTACAAGTCTTATGTGCATGTTGAGATTGGATAAATATAAATTTTGCAATGTCACAATATAATGCTATGTATATTTCATTATCCTTTTCTACCAGATGTCTCGCATAACAAGAAGCGGTCGGGGCAACCTAACCGAAGGAGAGGGTAGTGGTGGAAATGGCACCGGGCTAGATATAGGGGCGGAATTTGCCCGTATGTACCAAGCACTTGGAGACCTAGCCGAGGCCAGTAGAAATAATATACAGCACCAAGGGCCACTCGGAGGTAACCGAGGAGCAGCAACCACCGACCCGATTAAGATGGTCGAATCATTCCGAAGGATGAGGCCACCTATTTTTGAAGGACAGGCAGACCCGACAGCGGCTGATGATTGGATTCGACAAATGGAGATCGTGTTCGAGGTGATGCTGACACCCGCGGACAGCAAGGTCAGGTTGGCAAGCATTCTGCTAGAAAAAGATGCCGGGGTCTGGTGGCAGTCGGTGAAGAGAGGCATAGGCGAAGGGCCCATTACCTGGGAAGAGTTCCTAGCAGAGTTCAGGCAACACTACTTCCCACTGGATGTGCAAGAAGAGAAGGCTATGGAGTTCTTCAATCTAAAGCAGGGAAGCCTGACAGTTCGAGAATATGAGACCAAATTCACCCAGCTTTCCCGTAATGCTCCTAAAATGGTGCAAGATGAGGTCAAGAAGACCAAGAGGTTCGAGCAGGGGCTTAGGCCTATACTTAGAACCAAAATGATACCTTTTTGCATACGGAGGTTTGAGAAGCTGGTCCGCCGTGCAGCTACGACGGAGCTAGACATGAACAGGGGGCCTGAACCGCAAGCGACCACCGGAGGATGGAATAAAGGGAAGAGGCCTGCACCTGCATCAGGATTCAGGAACCAGGGTCGAGATCAGAAGTTTCCAAGGGCTGTTGGCCCAACTGGAGGCACCAAGCCAGGAAGCTGTTTCTTATGTGGAGAGCCAGGACATTTTCTGAGTCAATGCCCCAAGAAGAACCCTTAGATCGATACCCGCATTTGTTACAACTGTGGAAGAGTTGGCCATGTTCGGACAGACTGTCCCTAGCGTTGGAGGGGCAACAGTGGGCCAGCTCCAAGAGCAAACAACAAAGGGAAAGGAGTTGCCCGCCAAGGGCGAGTGTTTGCACTTACCGAGGGGGATGCTGATGAGGACGAGGGAGTCATCACCGGTAGGTGAAGAATTATGGCCAAGCTATTATAGTATTTTGAATATTTAGGCATAAGATGTGTTTTATGTAACCACTTTTGTAAACAGGTTGGGTTAATATAAATGAAATCCAGGCAACTGTTTTATTTGATAGTGGGTCATCGCATTCTTTTGTATCCGAAGCATTCTCTAAGAAGCTGAAATGCACCCAGGAGGCAACTCCGGAATTAGTTTTATTGGTTGCTACCCCGTCAGGAGCAACTCTCCCTACGAATTTGTGCTATAAGGGATGCAAACTCCATTTTGATGGGGAGACCCTGAGTATAGATCTGCTAGAGTTAGGCTTTGCAGGGACGGACGTGATCATTGGAATGGATTGGATGACAAGGCATAAGGCTAGCATCGACTGCAGGGAGAAGAAGGTAGTCATCGCCCCATTCGGAGGACCAGAGCTTGTGTTCCAGGGGAAGAAGAAGCAGAAGGAAGAAATTCTGGCTGCTACAACTGGAATACGTGTGTCAAGTGAAGTCAAGGTGATACCAATTGCGCGAAATTTTCCCAGCCTATTTTTGGAAGAATTACCTGTACTCCCACCCCCACAGAGATGTTGAGTTCAGCATTACTATCCAGCCAGGCAGCGCGCCAGTGTCAAAAACACCATATCGAATGGCGCCAGTAGAGCAGAAGGAAGTGAAGGAGCAAATTGAAGAACTACTACAGAAAGGATTCATCCGGCCAAGTGCCTCACCCTGGGGGGCACCCGTGCTACTTGTGAAGAAAAAGGATGGGACCTCAAGAATGTGCATCGATTACCGGGAGTTGAACAAGGTTACTGTTCGGAACCGGTACCCCATTCCCAGGATCGATGACTTGTTTGATCAGCTCCAGGGAGCGGCTGTATTCTCAAAGATTGATTTGCGTTCAGGCTATCATCAAGTACGGGTCAGAGAAGAAGATATACCTAAGACTGCATTCCGAACTCGGCACGGTCATTACGAGTTCTTAGTGATGCCTTTCGGGGTGACCAATGCTCCCGCAATCTTTATGGATATGATGAACCGTATCTTGCGGCCATTCATCGATTTATTCGTGGTTGTCTTCATTGATGACATCTTGGTATACTCAAAAACAGAAGAGGAGCATGAAGATCATCTTACTGCAGTATTGACCAAGCTACGGGAGCATCAACTTTATGCCAAGCTGTCAAAGTGTGAATTCTGGAAATCAGAAGTAGCATTCTTGGGCCATATCCTTTCTAAGGAGGGAGTGGCTACAGATCCGGAGAAAATTGAAGCAGTAAGGAGTTGGCCTCAGCCGAGAACTGTAAAAGAGATCAGGAGTTTCTTGGGCATGACAGGGTACTACAGGAAGTTCATCCAAAACTATGCCAGAATTGCTGTACCACTTACAGCACTGACCAAGAAAAACATGAGCTTTTATTGGACTGAGAGGTGCGAAAGGAGCTTTCAGGAGCTGAAGAACAAATTGATTTCTGCACCCATTTTGGTGCTGCCTCAGCCAGATAAAGGGTATGTAATCTACAGTGATGCCTCATTCTTAGGATTCGGATGTGTTCTGATGCAAGAGGGGAAGGTTATAGCATACGGATCAAGGCAACTTCGACCACATGAGAAGAATTATCCAACGCACGACTTGGAGCTAGCAGCGATAATTTTCTCTCTGAAGTTGTGGCGGCACTATGTCTATGGGAACAAGGTGGAGATGTTCACCGACCATAAGAGCCTGAAGTATATCTACTAACAAAAAGATTTGAATCTCAGGCAATGGCGATGGTTGGAGGTTTTGGAAGACATCAGGCCAGAGATATTATATCATCCAGGAAAAGCCAATGTCGTAGCAGATGCACTCAGTAGAAAGCGGAGTATAGCCACGCTTATTGCAACAAGGAGAGAGCTAGACGACGAGATCAGAGAAGCTGGTATTGAGATAATTGTTCAAGATTTGAGCACGGTTTTGGCACATCTGGAATTGCAGCCGAGTCTGAATGACCGTGTTAAGAAGGCTCAAATAGGAGATGCTGAAATCGAAGCACTAAAGTGGCAAGTTAGTGAAGGGAAGGCCTCAGAGTTCGGCATGAAGGACAGATCGCTTTGGTTTGGGAGCAGGTTGTGTGTGCCTAGAGTTGATGAGTTACGAGAAGATATCATGAAGGAGGCACACTCCACCTTACTCACAGTTCACCCAGGAAGCACAAAAATGTATAAAGATGTAAAACAACATTTTTGGTGGGCTGGAATGAAGCAGGATGTGGCAGGATTCGTTGCCAGATGCCTTACATGTCAGAAAGTTAAGGCTGAAAATCAGAAACCCGGAGGTCTACTGCAACCATTGCCCATTCCAGAGTGGAAATGGGAGAACATTAGCATGGATTTCATCACTGGTTTACCCAGAAGTTCGAAAGGGAATGACTCAATTTGGGTTATAGTAGATCGTTTGACAAAATCTGCACACTTAAATCCAGTGAAAACGACTTGGTCCGTGGAGAAGCTGGCAGAAGTCTACATCGAAGGCATTGTAAAGTTGCATGGAGTACCTGTATCGATCGTTCTGACCGAGATGCAAGGTTTACATCTCGATTTTGGCAAAGCCTGCAAGAAGCATTAGGGACGAAATCAGAATTCAGCACAGCATTCCACCCACAGACTGATGGGCAGACGGAGAGAGTCAACAGGATTCTCAATGATATGCTTAGAGCATGCATAATGGACTTTGGAGGGAGCTGGGAATGACACTTGTCATTAGTAGAGTTTGCATATAATAATAGCTACCAAGCAAGTATAGAGATGGCTCCATATGAAGCATTGTATGGAAGGAGATGTAGGACACCTGTGTGCTGGTACGAGGTTGGAGAAAGGCAGATGTTTGGGCCCGAAATAGTGCAGCAAACATCCGAGAAAATTGAGTTGATCAGAAAAAGGATGAAAGTAGCATAAAGCAGGCAAAAGAGCTACGCCGATAATCGTAGACGAGATTTAGAATTCAAAGAAGGCGATTCAGTATTCCTGAAAGTCTCGCCTACAAAGGGGGTGATCAGGTTCGGAAGGGGTGGCAAGTTGACACCGAGATATATTGGACCATACCCAATTTTGGAGAGAATCGGAGAGACGGCTTACAGGCTAGAGCTACCAGCCTGAATTGTCCCAAGTACACAATGTATTTCATGTTTCAATGCTAAGGAAGTACGTACCGGATCCAAATCACCAACTGCCAGACATCCCTAAGGACCTACGGGTGGACCTTACCTATAAGGAACAACCGGTAAAAATTATTGATCGTCAGGATAAGGTGCTAAGGAACAAAACTATTCCGATGATCAAGGTTCTTTGGAAAAATCAATTCGTGGAGGAAGCCACGTGGGAACCGGAAGATCGGATGAAGCTTTCTTTTCCCGAGTTATTTTGAGTATTGCCTCTATTTTCTGTTCTTCCCACTTAGTAACAGTTCTGAGGACAGAACTAGTCTAAGGAGGGAGTATTGTAATATCCCGCCCTGTGCAATAATAAATATTATTATTTTTATATTATTTTTATTATTATTTTATTATTATTATTTTTATTTTATTTTTATTTTTCAGAATTAAAATATTTTTGGATATTACTTAGTTTAAATTATTAACCATCATCTGTATATATGTACCCGTCCAAATGTATGTACGATATACTGTTTTGGTACTGGAAACTCCCGACCCGATGATAAAATTTATTTTTACAGAATCAATTTATTTTTATACAGATTGTGCAGTTTTACAAACAAAAATTACCGGTACGCTTATTAATCTACACGTGCGCTTATTGTATCGATTTCATACATTCATATAAATTATGTAGTATGTGATTTGGACACACAAAAAATATCTTTTGTTATGATGGCTAGGATTTAATTAAAGGTTTAAGCCTAGAGTTGAGATTAATTAGGACTACATAAGGGATTAAGAAAACTTCTACTAGAAGGCTCCACTTCCACCTCACCATGCCACCTCACCCTCCTTCCCTTGAGATAGGGCCGGCCACACTATTCCCCAAGGGGGATTTTGCAAAATGCCAATGTGCATTTTTCACTCTCCACCCTCTCCTCCCTCCTATAAATAACCCCCCCCTCACCCCTTGCCTCATTTACCATTTCTTGAGAGAAAAAGAAAGAGAGGAAAACCCTAAAGTTCTCTTGTAGGTTTGAAGCTTTCAAAGAAAAACAAGGAGGAAGGAGAAGGTTGCTAGGCTAGTCCTTCCTAATTAAAAAGAAAAGGTGGGGATTTCTCTACTTTCTTATGTGTTGTTTTATTTAGATTTGTTCTCTACTTATGCCTAAATATGTGTATGTATGCTTTATGTTGCCTAAAACAACTTGGACTAAACTATGTGCATATAAGTAGTAATATGGATCAAAAGGATCCTATGAAGAGTATGAATGGTAGAACTTGAGAAAATAACATAAAGATGAGATCTTTTAGCTTATTTTTGGTTATGTTGTCTCTATGGTTAAACTTCACTAGTTGGACTTAAATTTATGCATAAGGAAAAGTTGAAAGGATGGAACTCACAAAAAGTTCATAAAAGTGGGACCTTGAACTTGTTATGTTGTGGTTGTTATTTTTGGTTACCTTGTTAAACATAAAGTTAACAAGTTGGACTAAATACTATGTGCATATGAGGCTAAGTGAGTAAGAATGGTCACATACCCATTTTGGTGGTGGTAGAACTTAACATGCTAATCAAAGACAAATCCCTTGTTGTATGTAGTTTCCTACTTTATTAAAGATCATGTCTTTACTAACTTTTGTTTATAAAAAGGTAAGTTTCCTTGATGTAGGAATTGTAGGATTGAAGGAAAAGTAAGTTTATTTATAACTAAATAAGAGTTGATTATTGTTTATGTAGGAACATGTAATTTGGTAAAGTTAGTTCATTGTAATAAATGGGGCATGTAATCCCTAAGGGAAATAGGTTTGTAATAAGTAGTAACTTATCATGCTTGAGTTAGTATGTAGGACTACCATGCTTGAGTTATATTAGATCATGCTTGAGTTGTTGTCTATGTCAAAAAGAAACCCATTCATGCTATGTGACATTCTAGTAACTTACCATGCTTGAGTTAGTAAGTAGGACTACCATGCTTGAGTTGTGTTAAATCATGCTTGTGTTAGTAAGTAGGACTACCATGCTTGAGTTATATTAGATCATGCTTGAGTTGTGTTAAATCATGCTTGAGTTATATTAGATCATGCTTGAGTTGTTGTCTATGTCAAAAAGAAACCCATTCATGCTATGTGACATTCTAGTAACTTACCATGCTTGAGTTAGTAAGTAGGACTACCATGCTTGAGTTGTTGTCTATGTCAAAGGAGAACCCATTCATGCTATGTGACATTCTAGTAACTTATCATGCTTGAGTTAGTAAGTAGGACTACCATGCTTGAGTTGTGTTAAATCATGCTTGAGTTGTTGTCTATGTCAAAAAGGAACCCATTAATGCTATGTGACATTCTAGTTAACTTATCATGCTTGAGTTAGTAAATAGGACTACCATGCTTGAGTTGTACTAAATCATGCGTGAGTTGTTGTCTATGTCAAAAGAGAACCCATTCATGCTATGTGACATTTTAGTAACTTACCATGCTTGAGTTAGTAAGTAGGACTACCATGCTTGAGTTGTGTTAAATCATGCTTGAGTTAGTAAGTAGGACTACCATGCTTGAGTTATATTAGATCATGCTTGAGTTGTGTTAAATCATGCTTGAGTTAGTAAGTAGGACTACCATGCTTGAGTTATATTAGATCATGCTTGAGTTGTTGTCTATGTGGAAAAGAAACCCATTCATGCTATGTGACATTCTAGTAACTTACCATGCTTGAGTTAGTAAGTAGGACTACCATGCTTGAGTTGTTGTCTATGTCAAAGGAGAACCCATTCATGCTATGTGACATTCTAGTAACTTATCATGCTTGAGTTAGTAAGTAGGACTACCAAGCTTGAGTTGTGTTAAATCATGCTTGAGTTGTTGTCTATGTCAAAAAGGAACCCATTCATGCTATGTGACATTCTAGTTAACTTATCATGCTTGAGTTAGTAAATACGACTACCATGCTTGAGTTGTACTAAATCATGCGTGAGTTGTTGTCTATGTCAAAAGAGAATCCATTCATGCTATGTGACATTTTAGTAACTTACCATGCTTGAGTTAGTAAGTAGGACTACCATGCTTGAGTTGTGTTAAATCATGCTTGAGTTAGTAAGTAGGACTACCATGCTTGAGTTATATTAGATCATGCTTGAGTTGTGTTAAATCATGCTTGAGTTAGTAAGTAGGACTACCATGCTTGAGTTATATTAGATCATGCTTGAGTTGTTGTCTATGTCAAAAAGAAACCCATTCATGCTATGTGACATTCTAGTAACTTACCATGCTTGAGTTAGTAAGTAGGACTACCATGTTTGATCAGTTGTCTATGTCAAAGGAGAACCCATTCATGCTATGTGACATTCTAGTAACTTATCATGCTTGAGTTAGTAAGTAGGACTACCATGCTTGAGTTGTGTTAAATCATGCTTGAGTTGTTGTCTATGTCAAAAAGGAACCCATTCATGCTATGTGACATTCTAGTTAACTTATCATGCTTGAGTTAGTAAATAGGACTACCATGCTTGAGTTGTACTAAATCATGCGTGAGTTGTTGTCTATGTCAAAAGAGAACCCATTCATGCTATGTGACATTTTAGTAACTTACCATGCTTGAGTTAGTAAGTAGGACTACCATGCTTGAGTTGTGTTAAATCATGCTTGAGTTAGTAAGTAGGACTACCATGCTTGAGTTATATTAGATCATGCTTGAGTTGTTGTCTATGTCAAAAAGAAACCCTTTCATGCTATGTGACATTCTAGTAACTTACCATGCTTGAGTTAGTAAGTAGGACTACCATGCTTGAGTTGTTGTCTATGTCAAAGGAGAACCCATTCATGCTATGTGACATTCTAGTAACTTACCATGCTTGAGTTAGTAAGTAGGACTACCATGCTTGAGTTGTTGTCTATGTCAAAGGAGAACCCATTCATGCTATATGACATTCTAGTAACTTATCATGCTTGAGTTAGTAAGTAGGACTACCATGCTTGAGTTGTGTTAAATCATGCTTGAGTTGTTGTCTATGTCAAAAAGGAACCCATTCATGCTATGTGACATTCTAGTTAACTTATCATGCTTGAGTTAGTAAATAGGACTACCATGCTTGAGTTGTGTTAAATCATGCTTGAGTTGTTGGCTATGTCAAAAAGGAACCCATTCATGCTATGTGACATTCTAGTTAACTTATCATGCTTAAGTTAGTAAGTAGGACTACCATGCTTGAGTTGTGTTAAATCATACTTGAGTTGTTGTCTATGTCAAAAAGGGACCCATTCATGCTATGTGACTTTCTAGTTAACTCATCATGCTTGAGTTAGAATGTAGGACTACCATGCTTGAGTTTGTGTGCTATGTCAAAAAGAGAACTACCATGCTAAAGATTTGTTGTAGTTAATGATTCTAAGAGATGAACCAATGCTCCATGGTTGTTCTAGCCAACTCTTAAAAAGAAACTCATGAAACTAGCTCCATGATGGTTCTAGCTAATTTGATACGAACCCATTCACGTAGGTTCTAGGTGATTCTAGCTCAACTTGAGAAAGAACTCATGAATCTAGTGCATGTAGTTCTAGTTCAATTTAGGGCAAAAAGAACCCATGAGTTCTAGTAGTGTGAGATTCTAATTAAAGTTGGAGCTTATCATGAGAACATTCTTCATCTCCCTTGTATGAGAAATTAATGGATTAAGAAGTTACTAGTGTGGATAGCTTGGTAAAAGCTCGTCTAGGGTCTTGTAGCTACCCTAGGGGTCATTGATCACCAAGACTTGCATCTTACCGCCTTGGGAACTAGGATAAAATCTCACCTTGGGCACCGACGGATCTTAACTGGTGTGGGTTGATCGCGGGCCGAGGGTGTTGACGAGATCCAAGTTAGGGGTAGTGATGAGTAAGGGAGATCCCATCGCTAATGTCTTGGATCAATAGGCCATAGGGTGGGACCATGATAAAATCAAGAATTCCTTAGTTAAAGTCTCGTAGGTCGTTTAGGTTAGTGACATTGTTAGGTTAGTAACGCATAAAGATCATTACTTAACCATTTTGCCAGAAGGAGAGGAGTTGGTAGTAGGGGGTACCCTACGACCAACTCGTCCTTGGGGCCGACCTTAGGTGGTGTTATTGGGTTGTACCTTCCTGTCAAAGGGATACGTACGGTGCCTTCTCACGAGTTGGGAGCACGGGTTGCGTATCGCACACTGTTAATTCCTGAAGTGCCATGATAAGGCGGGTGGAGCTAGGGGGATGGACCCCGGAACTTCGTTGGGTCCTTGGCCAGGGAGAGCGAACAGGCCATAGATCACGGTCTATGAGTTAGGGGTGACACAGGATAGGCTTTATGCTATACTGCGCTCGGGAGACCCTGTGTTCGTCTGGTTTTTGAGTGAGGTCCGGTGTACCGGGTAGTAGCGGCAAACATAGACACCTTGAGCGTACTGCATTGGTGGGACTTGACCACGTTTGCAACCTCATCAGTCATGTAGTATCTGTCAGGAACAGGTTGTGTACAATTAGAAATTCATAACGCGGGTGCAAATCCCTATATTTGGAGAAACGGCTTGAGATGGGGCGTATGTAGTATGGGATGCATACTGTTCCGGAGACTCGCTTGCATTAGAATAGGAGCATCCTAGATAAGTTGACATTGCCTTAGATTCTAGTCATTGCACTCACGAACACTTAAACTACACCGACATATTTTACCATGTTTTATATGTTTGTTTTTGGAGATTCGCTGTTTAGTTATCAGCCCTTAAGCGTCAGTGAATACTGACGTCCCCACTTCAATAGGTACCGCAGTGTAGAAGTACAGGTATTGGATCGTAGTCGTGGATACAGGATCACCAACCGGGAGGACTCCAGTAAAGGCATGGTTTACAAATGAAGTGCCTGATATTGTCATCTTTCATTCTTATATACTCTGATGTAATGTGGAATCAATGGAACCACTCGGTCTGTAATATTGTAGTAGTAGAAAGTTTTAAAATTCTCCACAAATTTGTGTATTGTGACTAATTGAATGTAAAGGTCCTGGCTCCTGTCTCGAATTCTCCATATAGGAAGTTCGGGGCGTTAGACTTAGGGGCTCGGCTCGGGAATGGTACTCCAGACTCGCTCCCTCCTCCATCTTCTCGTTCGAGCAGTTTGAAACGCTGTTCATAACTCACTTCGTGAGTAGCAGGCGAGCCGAGAAGACAAGCCTCTCCCTACTGAACCTGCGGCAGGAAAGGGGAGAGAAGCTGCGAGACTACGTGAAGAGATTCACCGCAGAGGTCAGGTCTATCACCTCCTTAGACCAGTCGGTGGCGACCATTGCGTTCCAGTCGAACGTCCTCAATTCCAACCTCCGCTCGTCCCTTGCCAAGAAGCCCCCACATAACTTCGCCGACCTTCTCCTAAGGTGCGAGAAGTATATCCGGGCGGAAGAGGCCGAGTGCCTCCCGAACTTCGGAGGGTCGGCCTCCGGATCAAAGAGGAAGGCGACGGAGGAGGAGGGGCCGAAGAAGATGCAGAAGGACAACGGCGGCCAGCGCCGCCCTCCCCATAGGTTCGAGAAGTTCACTCCCCTCACAACCAATGTCTCCACCATCCTGATGGAAGTGGAGAAGGAGGGGGTCATCCCCCCAGCTCCAAGGATGAACACCCCGGCTAAGAGGAGGAACAAGGAGAAATTTTGCCGCTACCACAGGGACCACGGCCATGACACCAACGACTGCCGGGCGTTGAAAAATGAAATAGAGGCCCTCATCCAGAGGGGGCAACTGGCCAAATTCGTTAAGGCAAACGATCGGGCGGATCGCAGCACCCCTCCGCCTCGGGGGGCTAACAAGCGCTCCGAACGGCGCGATGAAACCCCCGAGTTTGAGGAAGAGCGGGTCCTACACCTCATCCACGGAGGCCCCATGGGGGGCTCCTCCAATTCCTCCCGGAAGGCCTTCGTCCGAGAGGTCAATTCAGTCCACAGCGCTCCTCCCCCCCAAGGCCTCGGCGTTCCGGTGACCTTCTCTGATGAGGACCTTGAAGGGGTCCGAACTCCCCACTGTGACGCCCTCGTCATCGACCTTCGCATGGCAAACTTCAAGGTGCAAAGGGTCCTGGTAGATAATGGGAGCTCGGTGAACATCCTCTTCCTCTCGGCCTTCTGAGGCCTACAGCTGTCTCGGGACCGTCTCAAGCCGGTCGGTTACACTCTCCACGGGTTCACGGGGGTCCCAGTAACCGTCGAGGGAGTGATAACCCTAGACGTGACTGCTGGAAAGACCCCTACTACCCGGACCGAGCCGATGGACTTCATGGTCGTCGACGTCCCGGCCGCATATAATTTTATCCTAGGCCGACCCGGCCTAGCTGCCCTGGAAGCTGTCCCCTCTGCATACCACCTCAAAATGAAGTTCCCCACCCGGTCGGGAGTGGGGGAAGTCAGGGGAAGCCAGGAGACGGCTCGGAAGTGCTACATGACTTCCACAGGAGGACCGGTGCTATCCCTCGAGACACTAGAAATCCCCGAGCCGAAAGTCCGACCCACGTCCGAGCCGGCGGACGAGTTGGAAGAAGTGCTCTTCTCGGACGAGGATCCGAGCCGAAAGTTCCTCGTCAGCAAGTCCTTGCCGACCACACTGTACTCTGACTTGGTGAAGTGCATCCGGGATAACCGTGACCTATTTGCTTGGTCAGCCGCGGATATGCCCGGCATCTCCGACGAGTTGCTAGTCCACCGCCTAAGTGTCGAACCGGGGTGCAAACCGGTTCAGCAGAAGAGACGAAAATTCGCTCCCGAGCGACAGCAGGCCATCAAGGAGGAGGTAGATAAACTCTTGAAGGCTAAGTTCATACAGGAGGTAAACTACCCCGAGTGGCTGTCGAATGTTGTAATGGTCAAGAAGTCAAATGGCTCTTGGAGGATATGCATTGACTTTACCGACCTGAATAAGGCGTGTCCGAAGGATCCATTCCCTCTCCCGAACATCGACACCCTTATTGACGCCACCTCGGGCCATGAGCTCCTCAGTTTCATGGACGCCTTCTCGGGCTACAATCAGATCCGGATGTTCCCTCCGAACATTCCGAAGACCTCCTTCGTCACTGACCAAGGCCTCTACTGCTACCGGGTCATGTCGTTCGGATTGAAGAACGCGGGTGCCACCTATCAGCGCCTCGTCAACAAGGTCTTCCAGAGCCAGATAGGCCGGAACATGGAGGTGTACGTTGACGACATGCTCGTCAAGAGCATCCGAGGCACTGACCACGTAGCCGACCTCCAGGAGGCATTCGGCGTGTTGAGAAGGCATAGCATGCGACTGAACCCGAACAAGTGTGCGTTCGGGGTCTCTTCAGGAAAGTTCCTCGGCTTCATGGTGAGCCAGCGAGGGATCGAAGCCAATCCCGAGAAGATCAAGGCCATACTGGACATGGCCCCGCCCCGAAACGTCAAGGAGGTGCAGAAGCTAACTGGTCGGCTCGCTGCTATCGGCCGGTTCCTCTCGAAGTCTGGGGAAAAGTGCCTCCCCTTCTTCAAAGCACTCAGGGGGACTAAAGGTTTTGAATGGGGCCAACCACAACAGGAATCGTTCGACCAGCTGAAGGCCTACTTGGTAAACCCCCCTATGCTCAGCAAACCTGTCCCGGGGGAAACTCTCTTCATCTACTTGGCTGCTTCCGAGCAGACCCTAAGTGCTGTCTTGGTGAGAGAGGAGGACCGGGCCCAAAGGCCCATCTACTACGTGAGCAAAGTGCTTCGGGACGCCGAGCGCCGCTATCCGAAGATAGAGAATATGGCCTACGCCCTGGTCATGGCAGCGAGGAAGCTTCGGCCGTACTTCCAATCCCACTCCGTCGTTGTCCTCACCGACCAACCCCTAAAGCAGATCCTCCACAAGCTTGAGACCTCGGGCCGGCTAATGAAGTGGTCCATAGAACTGAGCCAGCATGACATTTCCTACCAGCCTCGGACGGCAATCAAAGCACAGGCCCTCGCCGACTTCATCGTAGAGTCCACCATCCCTGAAGTCAGCCACGTCCCGAATGGATCCCCCATTTGGACAGTCTTCATGGACGGCTCCTCCTGTAACGAAGGAAGCGGCGCCGGTATTATCCTGAACGGCCCTGACGACTTCGTCCTCTAGTACGCGATCCGTATGAACTTCAAGGCCTCGAACAATGAGGCGGAGTACGAGGCACTCATCGCTGGTCTCGAACTTGCACGAAGTGCTGGGGCGCAGCGCCTCCGAATCCACAGCGATTCCCAGCTCATCGTGAACCAAGTCTTGGGCGAGTACGAGGCCTGTGACGAGCGGATGGCGAAGTACCTCGCTAAGGTCCGGACCCTCATGAGCCGGTTCGAAGAGGCGCTCATTCAACGAGTTCCTCGAGAGGAGAATTTGCAGGCCGATGCCCTCTCCAAGTTAGCCTCATCCTCCCTACAAGGTCTTGAACAGACCATCTTGATCGAAGTCCTCTCTAGGCCGAGCATAGAAGACGAGACACCCGGCTCGGTGGAGTCGTTGCCGGTCATGTTGCAGGATAATTGGATGAAGCCGTTGGTGGAATTCTTGAGGGACGGGGTCCTGCCCGTGGATCCCAAAGAAGCGCGCCGAGTCAGAACCCGGGCCGAGCGGTATGTCTTGATCAAGGGTATCTTATACAAACGCTCCTTCTCTTAAATAGACGGTCGACCATACCTAAGGTGCCTCTCTCCAGAACAGGCCGACTACGCCCTACAAGAGCTCCACGAAGGCATCGGCGGGGCACATTCAGGATCCAGATCCTTGGCCTGGAAAGCTTTGAACTATGGATACTTCTGGCCGACCCTCCTCCAAGACGCCGAGCGACATGTTCGGCAATGTAACTCTTGCTAGAGACACTCAAGCATCCATCGCCTCCCTCAAGCTAACCTCGCCTCCCTATCAAGTCCTATCCCCTTCGCAATGTGGGGGATGGATTTACTGGGGCCCTTCCCTCCGGCTCTGGGTCAGTTCAAGTTCTTGGTCGTAGCCATCGACTACTTCTCGAAGTGGGTCGAGGCCGAGCCCCTCGCCACTATAACCGAGAACAAGGTGGTACAATTCTTCTGGAAGAACATCATCTGCAGATTCGGCGTCCCCCGTGTCCTCGTGACGGACAACGGGACTCAGTTCACTGGCACAGCTTTCCGAGCTCTGTGCGACGACCTTGCCATCCAGCAGCGCTTTTCGTCCGTCTCCCACCCTCAGTCGAACGGACAAGCAGAAAACGCTAATCGGTAAATCCTCGCAGGCATCAAGAAAAGGCTGGACAAAAGTTCCAAAGGCTTATGGGTCGACCAACTCCCCAACGTCCTATGGAACTACCGCACGAGCAAGCGGACCCCCACAGGCGAGTCCCCTTTCAACCTCACCTATGGGTCCGAGGCCGTGATACCCCTTGAGGTCGGGATACCTTCCCCTCGGCTAGCAGCCTACGACGAGGAACAGAATGCCAGGGACCTCAGGGCAGACTTAGATCTGATAGATGAGCTGAGGGAAAGAGCGTTGATTCGGCAACAGAACTACCGAAGAAGGGTCGAGTTGGCATACAACAAGAAGGTCCGACCCACCAACCTTAAGCAAGGGGATTTAGTCTTGAGAAAACTGGCCATATCCTTTCCCAATCAGAAGAGCAAGCTGGCTCCGAACTGGGAAGGGCCGTACAAGATTACGAAGGTAGTTCGGCCAGGAGCATATCGTCTTGAAGATCTAGAGGGTAGAGAGATTCCGAGGACCTGGAATGCCGACCACCTCCTAAAATACCAAGAAAGTGCCCCGGCGCCACTCTAAGTATCATAGGATATCAAGCCATTCCTCTCCTCTGACTTGTAACCTATTTTCATAAATTGTAATATGTAAAACGGTTCGCCGTCGATTATCAATAAAGAAAGCTCTTTCATGCTTATGAATTTGCATGCTTCTCTCCGCCTCTTATCATCTGCTTTTTAAATTTTGATTTCGACCAATGGTTCGGAGTCCATGTCCTGTTCGACTTCACCTCCTCGGCTCGTCCCCGGACGAGCCAGAAGTAGACCGTCATTCGGAACTGCTCCCACAACCGTTGAACTACACCGATGGTTCGGAGTCCAACACTCGGCTCGACTTTACCTCCTCGGCTCGTCCCCAGATGAGCCAGAGGTAGATCGCCGTTCGGAATTGCTCCCACAACCACCGATGGTTCGGAGTCCAACACTCGGCTCGATTTTACCTCCTCGGCTCGTCCCCGGACGAGCCAGAGGTAGATCGTCGTTCGGAATTGCTCCCACAACCGTTGAACCACACCGATGGTTCGGAGTCCAACACTCGGCTCGACTTTACCTCCTCGGCTCGTCCCCGGACGAGCCAGAGGTAGATCGCCGTTCGGAATTGCTCCCACAACCGTTGAACTACACCGATGGTTCGGAGTCCAACACTCGGCTCGACTTTACCTCCTCGACTCGTCCCCGGACGAGCCAGAGGTAGATCGCCGTTCGGAATTGCTCCCACAACCGTTGAACTACACCGATGGTTCGGAGTCCAACACTTGGCTCGACTTTACCTCCTCGGCTCGTCCCCGGACAAGCCAGAGGTAGATCGCCGTTCGGAATTGCTCCCACAACCGTTGAACTACACCGATGGTACGGAGTCCAACACTCGGCTTGACTTTACCTCCTCGGCTCGTCCCCGGACGAGCAGAGGTAGATCGCCGTTCGGAATTGCTCCCACAACCGTTGAACTACACCGATGGTTCGGAGTCCAACACTCAGCTTCACTTTACCTCCTCGGCTCGTCCCCGGACGAGCAGAGGTAGACCGCCGTTCGGAATTGCTCCCACAACTGTTGAACTACACCGATGGTTCCGAAGTCCAACACTTGGGTTTCATTCTACCGTCCAAGCCTGCTTCGCGACAGACTAGGAGTGAACCACCATTCGGAGCTCGGCTTACCCCTCCGCTTCGCGAGAAGAGGGAGCACATAATCCGAGCAATCTGGCCTAGCAGCCGAAGCCCGAGACCCCACGCATTCGGTCGGCTACCGAGCAGGGGCCTTTCCGACCCTGCAAACGGAGAAAACTCACTTTCTCCTCAACTTTCATGCATGATCTCGATCAGACGGCCCAGATCTTGCCACCGACGCTAAACGACAAGATAGCATTTTCTTGGGAACTGAGCCGCCTCGAGATTCGTGCCAACATCCAACGGTTCAGATCTTGCCACCGACGCTAAACGAAAAGATAGCGTTTTCCTGGGAACTGAGCCGCCTCGAGATTCGTGCCAACATCCGACGGTCCAGATCTTGTCAGAATCGCTAAACGACAAGGTAACGCTCCGTCAGGAGCTCGTTCGCTTCGAGATTCTCGCCGACGGCACCATGTGCTCGGCTCGAGGACCTCGGCACGGCCAACACACTCACAAGCAAAATAAGTACGCAGAGCTACAAAGGAATGTTATTAATAATCAGGACACAATACAAAGCAGTCTTTCCATAGTTACAAAGTATTAGAAAACAAAAAATACAGCGCCGACCCAATACACTTGGTCCTTAAACAGAAATGTCTTCACTGGTCTCTTCGGTCGCCAGCCCTTCCACTTCGGCTGTTAGATCCTCCGCCTCCTTCCGAAGCTTCGCCTCCACAGTCTGTAAATGATGGATCTCGGAGAGCAAATCGTCCCGCTCGGCTAATATCTTCGACTGATTGTGCCGAATACACTGAACCCGAAGAGCGTTACTAAAAGCTATCTGCGAGTCGTCGTCCTCCCCTGCGGGGGCCGCCTCGATGATCCTGTTCTCCAGACATTGTATCTCGGCGTCTCGTTGGCCGAAGACGCACTGAAGGTGGGCCCGCTCGCTCTCAGCTCGACGTAACTCCAGCTCCATTCCACAACGCCGCTCTCGGCACTTCGATGAGCACGACTTCGTCCCCCCTGAGGTCACCTCGGCATCAGCTTCACTGTCCGAGCCGTTGGGATCGGTGTATTGGTCTGACACCACGAGCTGAAAAGAAAGGAAAATGAATGGCAAGATTTCAATACATTTCCGAGGCATAACACTTGAAGTATTTTCCAACCAAACTTTCAAACTCATATTCAGATATAATAGCTCCACATACAACAAGACCGACTCTACTACAAAGTTTTGCGACAATCAGAAAAAACAGAAAACGACATGATCAGGGCCTCTTCGGAAGGGGAACGCTTCAGTTTAAGGAAACGCGAGGACGACGAGGCCTGCCCTCCGAACTCGATCCTAAACCAACGAAACGTGACCCCCCTTCGCTGCTGACCCTAATTGTGGCGCCGACCGAGGCACCGCTCAACGAGACGGCCGCATTACTCTGAGCGTCAGCAGGGCTCCGCCGGGCCACAGGCAAACGTGTTGCGAGTTCATAAAAAGAAATCCCTCTCCCGCTCTCTTTGCGAGTGCACGACGTACTACGGACGTTGGCCCTCTCCGGCAGAGGCTTGAGCGACGCTACCTCTTCCTCCAATTCAATGATTCTGTCTCTCAAAGCGTCATCCTTCGCCAACTTCTTCAGACGAGAAGGCCTTGACGAGCCCGAGACGTTGACGCTATCGGTTGCGAGCTGTCGGAAGTGGGTGACCTCGATCCCCCTATCTATCGTGATCCTTCTGAGCCTGTCGACCTCGGCCAACAGCCTCTTGCGCTCGGTCGACGCCTTCTCCAGTTCGGAAGTTAGCCTCTCTTCCGCCGCCGAGTGTTCTTTCTCCGCTAACTCCAAGTGCTGGACCTCGGCCAGAAGCTCGTTATTCTTCTACTCGGCGACGGTAAGCTCTCCACGAAGCCGCTCGACCTCACCTTCGGGACAAGGAGCTTGGGGTTGCTTCCGCAGTTGCCACAACTCGCGACAATACTTCCGCACAGCTACCTTCGTCTCCTCCAGCCTCAAGAGCATGAGAAACTGCCTCTGTCGGCTATTCGAGAGCTCACCCTTCGTTTTGGTCAGCTCCTTACGAAGGTGTGCAACCTCCGTAATCGGACCGAACCTTACCTGAAAAGCAGAGATAAATCCGAGACCCAACACTTGGGGAATTCTACGCCAAATCAAAAACAAAATCCGAGACTCAACACTTGGATAAAGTTCGGCCAAACAAAATATTTTCATTCAAAACCGAGGAGAATGTTTTACAAAAGCGGTGGCCAGTCCGCAGTTAGGCTTACGAAAGAAACAAAACAACGAAAGACTAAAAGAGACAACCGAGTCAGGGGTCGACCTTTTTGACGTTCGGGTCCGTCGACCCCCCGGCCTTGTCCTCGCCATCGCCCTCGTCTTCATTGTCGCTCCCGCTCTCCTCCTCGGAGTCGGCCTCCTCTTCATCCTCGGCCTCGGTCTCTCCTGGGCCTTCGATGCCTTCCGTCTCTCCCTCGGGGTCGAGCATCCCCTCGGGAACCTCCTCCCCCCCTTCCACGGGGTCGTAAAAGCGGCAGGAAGACGTGTCGAAGCCCGGGTTCCTGGCGGCCACGTGGAGCAGGGCTCGACCGTAGGCATCCTCCATGTTCTGGAGCATGTGTTGCGCGGCCTCCTCCTGCACAGCCTTCTTCACCTTCTTCACCTTCTTCCGGTGTTTGGCCATGATCTTCTCGGCCCTCTTCCGAGCCCTCTCCGCTTCCGACCGAGCATTGGCCAGCTCCTCCTTCAGCTCGGCAACCTCCTTCTCCGAGGCCTCAAGTTTGGTTGCCGCGTCCTTCGATAGCTGAATGGCGTCGGCCAGCTGCTTCTCCAACCCTGCCACTTCGGCACCCTTCTTCGCCGAGAGGAGCTGCTCGGCATCAAGCAGCTTCGTGGCCTTCACACGCTCCACCCTCTCCCGCTCATGCTCCTGTTCCTTGCTCGTGAACTCCTCGAGCAGGAAATTGAAGTGGCAGAGGGTCTGAAAGGAGAACAGCACATTAGAACCCGAACCCAAGAACTTAGAAGAATCTCAGAAAAAATTTGGAGGAGGAAGAGCTCGACCTACTTACCGACATGGTGTTCCGAGCAATCTGCATCGCGACGTTCCCTGCTAGCCCGGCCTTCAAGGACACTTGATCCTTTGGGGTCGGCAGGTGCCTCACCGCTTCCATGCAGATATTGCCGTCGCCCAAGAAGCCGTCGACATTCATCACCTTCCAGTCAGGGACGAAGATCTGCTTATGACGCTCGGTCAAGATCTTCTCCGCCTCGGCAGTGAGGGACGGAACTTGGAGGGACAGCACCTCCTTCACGCCGAACGCACCGCTCGACGAACCGGGAGCATCCCCCTTCGGGGTCGGTGTCGGCGCACCCGAGGCAGGAGAGTCGAGGACCATGACCTCCCCCTGCTCGAGGACCATGACCTTCGGCTGGTCGGCAGCCTTCTCGACCGAAGGCTTCTTCGAGGCTCGGACGCCTTGAGGAACCGCCGAAGGTCTCTTCTTCTTCGTCTCCTGATCTGCCGCCCTGGCCTTCGCCATCATAGCTTTGTAGTCCATCTTCATCGTCTCTGCACAAGCCGAATGAAAAAATTTAGGAAAATTTTCATAAACTTTAAGCAAAGAGTATAAATACCAGAAGCATACTAGGGTTGATCGGACTGAGACCCCCTCGGAACAAGTCCTCCTCGGTAATATCTTTCCAGCTCAACGCTGGCAGAGTGAGGAGCTTCTTGTGGACCTCTGTCTCCTCGTCACTCAGCACCGGCTCCTTCATGGTTCGCTTGGGTAGGCCATCCTTCGCCCAAACTATCGGTATCACCCACGGCGCGGGGGCTCGGATGATGAAATACTTCTCCTTCTAATGTTTGATCGAGTCCGGATTCTCGATCAACTTCACGCCCGTTCGTGGCGAAAGATAGAACCTTTGTTCGTTTCGGTTCGGCTGACAAGGTCGGTAGAGGCTCCGAAAGAGAAACATACTTGGCTCGGCACCAACCTCTTGGCACTGGAGGACGAACGCCATGACGTGCCTCCATGTGTTCGGCATCAACTGGGCGGGGCTCAAACCGTACCATGTCAAGACATCAACAACGAACGGATGGAGGGGAAAGCGGAGTCCGGCGATTAGGGAGTCGACCGGAAAGACGCACGCATCTGACGAAGACTTCGTATTGGCTCTGAAACCCGGCCCGGGGAGGAGCAACTCATAGTCGGCGGGGATCCGGAAGCCCTTTCGGATCAGGTGAAGGTCGGCCTCCGTAAGGGACGAGATGGTATGGTCCACCTCGGACAGCTCTCTCGGTTCATTCTCCTCCACCAACTTGGCCGTCCCTTGGGTCACCTTCTCCAAGACATCCTCGGCGTAGTCCCGTACGCCTCCCACACTCGACAGAGCAATAGGCTGCCGACTGAACGCTCCCGCCGTCTTCGGGGTCTCGACGATTGTGACCACCGCCTTACCCTTGTGAGACGCTGCCGCGACCTCCTGAGGTAGTTCGGCTACTTCACCCTTTCTGTCCGGCCGAACGACGTTCTGATCAGTCGGCTCCACCACCTCCTTCCCTTTACCCCCTCGGCTTACTGCTTGCTCCGAGGCGGGGGTCTCATCCGAGGACGTAATCTTAACCATTTTCTAAAGAGAAGGGAGAGAGACTGACCTCGAAATAACAGCTACGGTCGGAAAGTTCACCGGAAACAAGAAACGCCTCGCCGCGTCAGCTAGCACCACCACCAAGGAGCTGAGAACTTTGAAGGTGAAAGTAAAAACTGGAGAGAGAGAGAGTAAAAGTGAAAAATGAGACTTGGTCTAAGGGGGGGGTGAAGATTTATAGTAAAATGGAACGTCCCTTGGACTTCCAAACGAAAGAGCGCGACTCTTGGGCTGCTCTCGAAACATCGCGAAGGCCCAACACAACTCTGCCTTCTTCACCAAGTCAACTAGCTCGGCGCAATGGGATCTGAATCCGAACTACAGGCAATCCGAGCCAGCTTGCACAGAGTCCGGTCGGCCTCCGAGCAAGTGCCATTCCGAGCTGGCAAATGGAGAAAACACTCTTTCTCCTCAACCTTCGCGTAAAATCTCGATCAGACGACCCAGATCTCGCCGAGGACACTAGACGACAAGATGGTGTTCTCTCGAGAAATGTGCCCGTCTCGAGATGCGCGTCGCCATCCAACGGTTCAGATTGTGTCAAGTCGCTCGGATCGCCTACACTTGCTCCATGTCATCCGACGGCTCCGGTTGCGCCACGTCGCTCGGACAACCGTGCCCTCGGATGTCCCACCTCTGTCCGAAGAAACCAGAAAAAATTTAAATTCAAAGTTTTAGGGCACCGCTCTCGGCGTGCCCCCCAGGCCCCAGGTCTCGGTCGGTATTCCGCCGATCCACAGGGCCCGGATAAAGGAAGATCGGCACACACCCCATCTCTAACTCCTTCGGGCTGACAACCATCGGAACCCGTCAGCCCGGAAGGAAGACAGAGATGGGAAAAGTCCCATCATTTCGAAGCTGCTGCAGTCACTCGGAGCCGGACTGGGGTCGTCACCTCTTCTACCATGACCTTCCCCGACTCTGACACCCACATCGGAGCAGTCAGAATTGGGAGAAGATAATGGTGGAAGAACAACCACCCGTCCTCCCGGTACACACTCCTCCCTCGGATCCGGACTTGGGTCATCACCTCTTCTACCGTGATCTTCCCCGACCATGACACCCACATTGGGGCAGTCATAATTGGGAGAAGACCACGGTGGAAGAACGACCACCCGTCCTCCCGACCAAAAGTCGTCCCTCGGTTTCGGACATGGGTCATCACCTCTTCTACCATGACCTTCCCCGACCCTAACACCCACATCGGAGCACTCAGAATCCGGAGAAGATCATGGTGGAAGAACGACCACCCATCCTACCGAGGCATATGGCCCCTCGGACCCGGACTTCGGCGGTCTACCCTTCGGCCCAAACCTTCCCTGACCCTGACACCTCCACCCGGGCCGTCAGAATCAGGAGAAGATTTGGGCGGAAGAACGGCCGCCAGTCCTTCCGAAATGAACCCCTCCTTCGGATCCGGACTAGGGTCATCACCCCTTCTACCATGACCACCCCCGATCTTGACACCCCCATCGGGCCAGTCAAAATCGGGTGATGATCATGGTGGAAGGGCGACCACCCGTCCTTCCGAACAAATTCACCCTTCGGATTCGGACATGGATCATCACCTCTTCCACCATGATCTCCGCCGACCCTGACACCCTCTGCCGAGCAGCCAGAGTAGGCAAAAGATCTTGGTGGAAGAACGACCACCCGTCCTTCCGAAGTAGCTCACCCCTCGTCTTCGGACATGGATCATCACCTCTTCCACCACGATCTCCCCCGACCCTAACACCCACGTTGGGGCAGTCAGAGTCAGGAGAAGACCGTGGTGGAAGAACGACCACCCGTCCTTCCGAAGTAACTCATCCCTCGGGTCCAAACTACGGTCGTCACCACTACTACCTTATTCTCCCCCGACCCTGACATCCGCTTTGGGGCCGTCAGGAACGGGAGAAGAACAAGGCAAAAGAGCAACCACCCCGTCGGACCTCGAAAGAGAAGTTACCCAAGGCAAATACCTCCGAGGTTTGAAACTCTACATTGTTGCGATTGAAATGACAAAGGAAGTGGGGTACTTATAAGCTCTCCTCCAAGATCTGGCCATTATGACCCTCGGAAGTTGAAACGCCACGCATTAATTGAAGGAATCATCCTTAATGACCTAGGGAAGGTGGAACGCCGCGCAAATCCCGGGGCACCATTAATGCCCTTGGGAACAGGATCGTCTCGAGACTCGCTACGCTGGGTCGCCCGGACCGCCGAAACTCCATGCCTTCGGTCGGCTGCCGAGCAAGTGCCTTTCCGACCCTGCAAACGGAGAAAACTCACTTTCTCCTCAACTTTCGTGCATGATCTCGATCAGACGGCCCAGATCTTGCCAAGGACACTAGACGACAAGATAGTGTTTTCTTGAGAAATGTGCTCGTCTTGAGATGCGCGCCATCATCCAACGGCTCAGATTGTGCCACGTCGCTCGGACCGCCGAAACTCCATGCCTTCGGTCGGCTGCCGAGCAAGTGCCTTTCCGACCCTGCAAACGGAGAAAACTCACTTTCTCTTCAACTTTCGCGCATGATCTCGATCAGACGGCCCAGATCTTGCTGAGGACACTAGACGACAAGATAGTGTTTTCTTGAGAAATGTGCCCGTCTTGAGATGCGCACCATCATCCAACGGCTCAGATTGTGCCACGTCGCTCGGACTGCCGAAACTCCATGCCTTCGGTCGGCTGCCGAGCAAGTGCCTTTCCGACCCTGCAAACGGAGAAAACTTACTTTCTCCTCAACTTTCGCGCATGATCTCGATCAGACGGCCCAGATCTTGCCGAGGACACTAGACGACAAGATAGTGTTTTCTTGAGAAATGTGCCCGTCTTGGGATGCGCGCCATCATCTAACGGCTCAGATTGCGCCACGTCGCTCGGACCGCCGAAGCTCCATGCCTTCGGTCGGCTGCCGAGCAAGTACCTTTCCGACCCTGCAAACAGAGAAAAGAACACCCGAGCTATGACCATCGTCGGATCTCTCAGAAATTTGTGCTTCTAATGATGAACGACCCAGATTGCGCCACGTGCACTAAAAGACAAGATAGCGTTTTCTTGGGATCCACACCATCATCCGACGGCTCAGATTGCGCCACGCCGCTCGGCCTGCCGTGCCCCTATCCCTCCGGTCGGCGGCCGAGCAGGTGCCTTTCCGAGCTCGCAAACGGAGAAAAAGCTTCCGAGCGATAACAGCCGATGAATCTCTCAGAAACTCGTGCCCGTCCATGATCAACGGCTCAGATCAAACCACGTCATAAATCGGTAGTAAAAATTGTTTTTTATTTATTTAAATCGTTTTATTTATTCGGGAAAATTCTAGAAAATAATTGGAAATTCGGCGATATATTTTTGAGCCCCTGAACGAACAATTATTGCCTAGAATGTACTGCTAAGGCCCCCGAACAGTTAGTAAATACGTCGCGAAATTAAATAAATGGTTCGAAAGAATAAATAAAAGCCGTCGAATACTCGATATGGCCAGAGAACAGCACATGGCATCAAAAGATCACCTCACTACCCCCTTCGAGATTCACACTCCTCCATTCAGACTCCGATACAACTCCACTAGCCACCAAAACAGTCAAACTACTCCTTAAAGGCTGATCACACTCAGTCTTTAGGAGTGGGGGGCTCGTGATATGGCTAAAAACGGGGTTAAATCGGAACCGTCCAGATTGGGCGTGAATCTTGAAGCTCAGGGGTAAAATGGTAATTTCACATACAAGTGGATCCAAAGCGGGTACTGAATCTCCTTCTCACAGATCCAATAACCCACAAACGGATCCACACCGATTGGGTACGGGTCCCGACCCGAGGCGAACCCAGACCAACAAGAGACAAATCAGGGTCACTGATTTGACCAAATCAACGGGCCTGATTTGCTCTCACCGGGAATCGGGGGTTAGTTTCCTAAACAGACTGTGAGGATTTTTCTCCTAGCAGTTACACAGGGAATCAAGCCTCTGATCTCTCCTCAGGCGACTATAAATACCCCCCCTCTGTCACCGTGACCAGGTTAATCACTCTTTTTCCACCTTAAGCTCTTTTCTTTAATCACCACTGGTTACTGACAAGAGCGTCGGAGGGTGCGTCGCCGGAATCAACCCCGGTGTTTCGCACTTCCTTGCAGGTTGCGGCAGGAGTAAGAAGGCTTGGATCAGCTGTTCAGGTTTTCTCGAACTCACAAATCTTATCTGTTTACCCCCACACCGAAATCAGCGGTAACAATTACCAAGAACTTTTGATAAATGAAGAAGTTCCATATGATCTGACTTGCTAATTCTTAAACTGTCATAGGCAATTTCATAAACGTTCGTGGATCATTACAAGACCAATGAAATAATTTGCATGGTTCATCTGTTCCTTTTACAAACAGATATTCATGTGAAAATTAACTTATTTAATCTTGTTCATTCAATAATATGTGTACACTACTGTAGCATCCCACTCTTCTAAAACGTTCGTGGACCGAAGAAATTGTTGTCGAAAAAATCGTTGTTAATAGGAAAAGATGAAAGAAGAAAAAAGGAAGGACGAAAGGAAGAAAGGAAGAAAGGAAGAAAGGAAGAAAGGAGGGATTAAGATATGAAAGGGTAAGGGCAGAAAGGTAATTCAATAATTCTAACTTAACAGAATAAGTTAAGTTAACGGAGTAATGAGTTTAGTGTATTTTTTCAAACGTTATATGGGCATATTGTACTTAGGCCAAACGTTGGGGGGAGGGAGGGGTATTTTGGTTTTTGCCCTATTTAAAATTAAGACAACTAGATTTTGAAGTATATTTGTTTGATTTTCTCTCCTTTTGGTGTTACGAAAATTTTGTATTGGTGTATCTTTAGTGAAATGAAATGGAATATTAACGCACCTGCTGATTTTTATCACGCACCCTCTTTACAATTAAAGTGGTTGATGCTTCATGAAAAGTGTATTTATTCACCAGTAGTTAACTCTGTCTTCAATTCTATATGAGCTTAGTTATGAATCATGTCTAAAGAACTATTAGACATCACTGGCTTGGTTGTGAACTGACCTACTTTTATTAGTTTCACATTTCAATATCATAATAAGGAGCTCACTTCCGGAACCTGGGATCCAAGACTGGCTTGATTCACTCATCTTGTTGCTGCTTAATAAATCGACCAGGTTTCTAATACAAAGGTATATAATACAACTTGTAAATCACCCTGAGGGGGGGGGGAGGGGAATAGGGTTAGTGAGCACAGGTGATACAGCGATATAACGTGGTTCGACCCCCAGGTCTACGTCCACACCATCTACTTGTAGCAATTCTTCGCCACAAGCGTTCCACTATACTCAAACCCTTATACAGTGATTCTTGGATTCAGGTCGAGAGACCTATTATACAGAATTTCTAAGATAAGCCCCGTCAATCTCACCAAAGTGGAATAAAAGAAAAACTCAAGATCTTTAATGATCTTGACTGAAGAAAACAAGAAAGTATCGCACACTCGGATTGATTGTTGAAATGATTAGTTCGGAAGATTTTTCTCAGTCGAATAGGTGAGGAATATGTAGTGGGTTCGTCCAAATATATAGACTGGGAAGTGTATCTCTCAAAAATAGAAACGATACATTCCAAAAGAGTAATCAGCACGAGATACAGTCGACCGCAAAGAAGAACAGTCGACCGTTCATCTTTTAATCAAAATTCGAGAGATAAATGATCGACTGTCTCATCATTTTAACAGTGATGAGCAGTCGACTTTGGTGCGGTCGACTGCAATCGTGCTGATTGTGACGAAACCACTTTATATTCTTACCATAAACTTATCAATCAAAATTAACCAATTACATATAGAATCCTCACATATACGGAAATAAAGGAACTGATCTTGCTGGCTTTCTTAGGCTCTAATCAACATGTGCTCTTTTTAAATATCTTCTTCTTTTGCTTGATTTTGTAATTCTTCTTTATTACTTTCCTTCTTTTGCTTGATACTCAATCTTGGTAGCTTCATATTGATTTATTTGTTCCTGAAAACCTGAACATCTCAACTGAAACTTATAGTATTTGTAAGAACGTTTTGTGCACACCAAACTAGGAGTCAACAATCTTCCTCTTTTTGTGTGAACAAAACATACCTTTGAATGTTTAGAATAAAACATATAAATGCTCCCCCTTAATCCAATACTCCCCTTATCATTGTGCATCAAGCAAAAGCTTTCATAAGTAAAGTATTATATATTATAGATGAAGAATCATAGGGAAAGCAAGAGAAAGTTTTAAGTTTAAAACATTCAAGACAAAGTTCTCTCCCGTTTTGGAACACACCAAAAGGGAAAAATTCAAAACAAGATGTATTAGAAAAGATTGAATTACTCCCCCTAAGTTCATGCATGGAAAATGTTGATAAATAGTATAGCACATTGTAAATATCAAAACTTGTATGAAGAACATGCATGAGAAATAAACAATTATAGGGAATTTTTCATTTTTGAGAAAAGAAAAAGGAAAATCTACTTACATGATGCTGTTGATCGCGAAACTCTTTGATATACAGTGAGAGCTCTACATGGTATCATAGATTTGAGATTTGCCTAATACATAAGAGAGATATAAATTAAAAGATTCAAAAAACTTCAAATCAAGTATAATTGTTCTAAAGTGCCAAAAAACATCACAAAAAATTTTAAGACTCTTCTAAGACTTCTCCCCAAAAATACAGCAGCCAGAGATCAAAACACAGAGGCAAGGCCGGTTGACCGCAAGAATTTTAAAATCCAATTGAACATAGTGAAAGAACCGGTCGACCGCAAAGCCAATGAAAAAAAACCAGTTGTCGATTAAAATAACAGACGGGGAACCGGTCGACCGTACGATCGTCCGCAAATCCAATTAAAACAATTTTGAGGACTGTAAAAAAATAGGGAAGGGATCGGTCTTCTGTCCAGTCAACTGTACACCTTTGCAGGCAAACACTCAACCATTCAGTCGACCGAAAGTGCAAATTAAGCAAAAATATCAATAACGTTTAATTCACCTTTCAAAAAATGAAATCGTTTTTCATCTAAAGGTTTAGTAAAAATATCAGCAACTTGAGAATCAGTGGACACATACTCAAGAATAATACCCCCCTTTTGAAAGTGGTCTTTAATAAAGTGATACCGAATTTCTATGTGCTTTGTATGACTATATTGATCAGAATTTTTGGTCATGTGGACAGTGCTAGTGTTATCGCATTTAATCAGAATATGATCAAAGAATACCTTGTAGTCTTCTAAAGTGTGTTTCGTCCATAATACCTGCGCACAGCAGGACCCGGTTGCGATATATCCGACTTCGTCAGTAGAGAGAGTTACAGATTCTGTTTCTGGGATGCCCATGAGACAAGACAATCCTCTAGAAAGTGACATGTACCGCTAGTACTTTTTCTGTCTGTTAAACTCTCGGCATAGTTTGCATCGGAGTACCTTACAAGAGAAAAGTTTCTATTTTTTGGGTACCAAAGTCCGGTATTAGGTGTGCCTTTAAGATATCGAATAATACGCTTAACGGCAACCAAATGCGATTCTTTGGGACACAACTGAAAACGCACACATAAACAAACACTAAATATAATATCTGGATGAGATGCAGTAATGTTAAGCAAACTACCAATCATACCACGATAGGTAGAAATATCAACATTTTTACCAGATTCGTCCATGGATAGCTTAGTGGTAGTTGTCATAGGTGTTTTGTAGGCATTTGCATTATCAACACCGAACTTTTTGACAAGTTCCTTTGCATATTTGGATTCAATTATAAAGATGTCATCCTTCCCTTGTTGTATCTGAAGCCCAAGAAAGTAGGTTAGTTTTCCCATCATACTCATTTCAAATTTATCCTGCATTTGCTTAGAGAATTACTTGCAAAGATTTTCATTAGTAGATCCCATATAATATCATCAACATAAATTTGAACAATTAAAATATCTTTAGAAACATATTTTATAAATAGTGTAGTATCTACTTTCCCTTTAGAGAAACCTATGTGACTTAGAAACGAACTTAGTCATTCATACCAAGCACAAGGAGCTAACCATACACAGCTTTATCAAGACGGAATACATGGTTTGGGTGTGTGAGGTCAGTGAACCCAGGTAGTTGTGCAACATTAACTTCTTCCGAGATAAAACCGTTTAAAAAAAACACTTTTGACATCCATTTGAAAAGGAGTGAAATCCATGTAAGAAGCAAAAGAAAGTAAAATACGAATGGCTTCAAGCCATGCAACAGGTGCAAAAGTTTCATCAAAATCAACGCTTTCTTGTTGGTTATAACCTTGTGCAACAATATGGGCCTTATTTCTAATAATAGTACCCGATTGTCCAACTTGTTCCTAAACACCCACTTAGTTCCAAGTACTGTTTTATTCTGAGATCTAGGAACAAGTCTTCATACTTGATTCCTTTCAAATTGATTAATTTCTTATTGTATGGCAATGATCCAATTATTGTCTTGCAAGGCCTCTTTAATATTTTTGGGTTCAAGTACGGATACGAATGCGGAAAAACACATAAAGTTTTGCACTTGAGTTCGAGTAGTTACCCCATTTGTCATATCACTTCGGATAAGATTTGGTGGATGGGTAGACATGATTTTCCAAGCAGGATGCTTGTCGAAGGTGGAAGGTGCAAGTTGTGCTTGTGGAGGAGGGTAATCATCTTCCATGGCGTCAATTTGTTGTGTATACATTTCATCTATCAAGGAGTTGTTGCCACATTGATTAATGGATGTGTTTTCAACATGATGTGGTACGTTGTTTTGACATTCTATATTTGGTCCCTTTTCAGCATGTACCTGTTTTTTTTCAGTACAGACACCTATCTCATCATCATCAACATGTAATATTTCTTTTGAGAGGGGATTAGTTTCATCAAATATAATATCAATGAATTCTTGAATTGTGCATCTTCTTTATTAAATACATGATTTGCCTTACTACTTAGGGAATATCCTAAGAATATGCATTCTTCACTTTTACAATCAAATTTACCCAAGTTATCTAGAGTATTTAGAATAAACACTTTACACCAAAATACACGAAAATAACTCAAGTTAGAAAATTTTCCATAATATAGCTCAAAAGGTGTTTTCTCATGATATTTCCTAATGATTACTTGGTTAATGGTGTAACACACTGTATTGACAGTTTCGGCCCAAAACGACTTTGGTAAATCATTTTCACTAAGCATAGTTCGGGTCATTTTCCGAAGAGATTGATTTTTCCTTTCAACAACCCCATTTTGTTGGGGAGTGTGAGGACAAGCGAACTCATATTTTATTCCTTTTTTTGTCACAAAATGATGTAAAGAGTTCATTTTGAAATTTCCCACCATGATCACTACGAATAATAACAATGGTGAGGCTTTTCTCATTTTCTACTTTACGACGAAATTTTTGAAAAACATATGATGTGTCATCCTTTTTTGATAAAAAAAGCCACCCATGTGAATCTGTTATAGTCATCTATAATTACAAAAGCATATCGTGCACCACCATTACTACATGTTCGTGATGATCTAAACAGATCCATGTGCAAGAGTCTAGAGGTTGATACAATTTTCTTGGATTTGTGATAACTTTTAGTTTGCTTACTGAACTGACACGAGTCACAAGGTTTATCTATCTTAAATTTAATTTTGGGAATCCACCTTATAAGTTCCTTGGTGACAAGTTTGTTGAGATTTTCCATGGCTGTGTGTCCAAGTCGCCGATGCCATAACCAACCATCCTCATTTCTAGCAACAAAGCATCTCACATTGTCCTGTGCTAATTCATTAGAATTTATAACATATACATTATTACATCTGTTAGCAAGAAGTAAACATAATATATTGTTATCTAGTACAGTGCATATTTTTTTAATCTAAAGTAACAATATAACCTTTATCATATAGCTGATTGGTGCTAAGTAAATTGTGTTTCAAACCTCTTACCAATAGAACATCCTCAATGAAGAATGTAGAACCAAAGTTTATTTTACCTTTACCAATGGTTTGGCCAGTGCTATTATCTCCAAAGATGATGTCTTTCCCTTTTTCCCTTGATAGTGATGCAAACTATTTATTGTCACCTATCATACGGTTTGAGCACCCACTATCAAGGTACCACCGATCTTTAGTCTTGATGCATTGAGGTACCTACATCAAGATTAGTAGGTATAAATTTGGATGTCCAAGTTTATATTGAACCTGCATTTACATTCTTTCTCACCCAAACAAAGTTAGTGTTCCTTTTTAATGCACAATTGTAAGAAATATGTCATACTTTACATCAATAATGACATGTGATATGATTATACCTTGGATCATGCACATGTGCATATTGTTGTGTTGATTTGTGCTTATGTTGGTGACTATGCATATGTGTATGACATGATAGTTTAGACTTTTGATGTTGTATTGGCTCATCGTAACCAAGCCTTCGATTATCATGATATGATCTTGAATTCTTTGTAATAAGATAACTGGGCCCTTCATATTTTTCAACAATTTTTTCAAGCTTAATTATTCTATTACAAAGCATTTTCCTAGTATTCTTATTGTCTTTTGTGTTCCAACAACGAGTGTCTATGGTGGCGTCAAGTATTCTATTTTATTTGAGAGCCTCTTTACTGTCTTCCACTACCTCATCAAATTTTCTTTTGCGTTCATTTAAATCATCACTGAGTTTAGCAATATAAACAGGTCTCTCATGAATTTCTCTTAGATTTTCATCATGTGTTGCTAAGGATTCTTGAATTTGTTGTTTTAAGTACTCATTTTTCTCTGTCAACACATCATGGTTTTTTCTAAATGATTCAAAATTTTCCATAATCAAAGAATTTTATTTTTCAGTTTTTTTTATTTTTAGTGATGCAAGAGTCATGTGATTCATTTGAAATTTGTTTATATTGTCTTAATTCACGACTCAGTTTCTTAGCATAATCTTTTAGTCCATTACATATGTCTACTAAATCATCATAAGTGGGTTCTTCAATTACCTCTTCTGGAGATAACAATTGCGCTTCACCATTCCTAAGAGCCATGAATCCAACATTGTTGTGATCTTTCTCTTCCTCGCTGGAGTATGAGTCTAGCCATGTTGCCTTCAACGCCTTCTTTCTTAATCCTGGATTGGAGTGGTAGTAGTCATTGTTTCTGTCCTGTGAGATAGGATAGTTTTGTGCGAATATGTCCAAGCTTCTTGCAATTGTAGCATACATCGTCTTTGTCCTTTTCTCTTTCTCCTTGATACCTGCCATATTTTTGTATGTTTAAGATACTTACGAAATTGCTTAGTCAACAATGTGATGCCTTCATCTGACTCTTCACGATCTGACTCTGCTTTTGATAGTCGAGATTTTTCTGCATTCAAGGCGATAGTCTTTTCTTCTGCTTTAGGTTCAATCCTGATGTTTTTCCTGTATCTCTTGATTTCAATCATCTCCATCTCATATTTCTTCAGCTTTCCTTGGAAGGTGTAGTATTCGAACTATTTTTCCTTAAGAGTCTTCCTCATTGCAGCAGCTTTTACATCTCATTCCTGCGTGAGACAGCTTACGAGTTTTTCGACCTTTTGGTCATCATCCAACCCCTTACCCAAACTCTCAAGCTCGTGTGCGATGATGTCGAAGCGGGCAAACATTTGATCTACATTTTCTCCTGGCAACATACGAAACACATCAAAATTATAAAAGCATAAATTAAATTTTGCTTTTACCTCAGATGATGTTCCCTCATGCCGTTTGAGCATGTTGTCCAAAATTTCGTTCGTCGTCTTGCAATTTTGCCCACACTGCATCAATTCTTCATTGTTTAAACCTGCATAAAGTGCTGTCATAGATTTGGATTTTGCGGTTTTCAGTGCTAATTCAAATTTTGTGAAAGCCCTCTTTCCATCGCTGACAGTGATATTTGTTTTGTTTATACAAATGTTTCAGACTTCTTCACCTAGGATCTGCAAAAAGTGAGACATACGAACTTTTCAAACATCATAGTATTTTCCATCAAAATAAGGTGAACGTGTTAGACTTGTTCCATTGGAGATGAATGGCTCCGATAAGTACAAGTTTTCGGGAGGAAGGATTTCGGCCATTGGACCTTTTGCTTAAGCTTTTAAGCTCTTAGTAAGCATCTCGCTCTAATACCACTGTAAATCACCCTAGGGGGTGAATAGGATGATTGTGCGGAAATTAAAAATTTAAATTATGTTGCAAAGTAAATAAGAAGATATAGAGAAAGCAAACACAGTAACACAGGTGACACAGCGATATAACGTGGTTCGACCCCCAGGCAAGGCCGGCCCTGGCCTAGGACCACAGGGCGACCGCCCAGGGCCCACTTCAGGGGAGGGGCCCACATTTTTTAAAATATAATAAATTAACGGTCTTACAATTAATATAATGAATTAATGGGTTTGTAATTAATTTTTAATGGAGGGCCCAATTTAGTAATCTCTCTCTCTCTTTCTTTCAGTGTCACTTCAACTTCTTCATTTTATTTTTTTTGTCCAGCCTCTTCATCTTCTTCAAATTCTCTCTCTCTCTCTCTCACTCACTCTCTCTTCCCTTCCGGCATCATTAGATCTTCTTCAAATTGTTAGTTGAGAATTTTCGTTTGTTTCTTTTACAGAGTTTTTTTTCTTAGCAGGAGTTGTAGTTGGAGTTGTAGTCATGGTGTCTCGGGTATCTGAGGCGTAGTTGGAGTTGTCGGTCTTCCTAGCAGGACTGCAGGAGTTGTTGGTTTTCTTAGCACTACTCTGGTAGTTCAGCCCTCTCATGTCATTTTTTATAATTAATAGAATTGAGAATCTCTTTTGTAGGTTTAAGAGATACTGAGGTAGAAATTACTCCAATAGTAGTGTTGATTGATTTTATTGTTAGACAAGCTTAGTGACAAACTAAAATTTGAAGCTTATTTATATGATAAGCTTGATTCCTTGGGCCCTGGCCTTATATTTTAGATGAGATGTGATTTTTTTTTTTTTTTTTTTTTTTTGGCAGGTGTAAGAGTCGTTGTCACTATACTTAATGAAAAATATGGAGTATTTGGTGCCACAATATAAAGGTAATCTTTATTTTTCTAGGTATTGTTTTTATGTCCCCCACCGTTATATTATAATTTATTAATATATAAAAAAATACATGCATGTCTATAAACGGCCTAATTTTTTTCGCCCAGGGCCTCAAATACCTCAGGACCAGCCCTGCCCCCAGGTCTACGTCCACACCACCTACTTGTAGCAATTCTCTGCCACAAAGCGTTCTACTATACTCTACAGTGATTCTCGGATTCAAGCCGAGATACCTATTACACACACAGGATTTCTAAGATAAGCCCCGTCCATCTCACCAAAGTGGAATAAAAGAAAAACTCAAGATCTTTAATGATCTCGACCGAAGAAAACATGAATGTATCACATACTCGGATTGATTGTTGAAATGATTAGTTCGGAAGATTTTTCTCAGTCGAATAGGTGAGGAATATGCAATGGGTTCGTTCAAATATATAGACTGGGAAGTGTATATCTCAAAAATAGAAACGATACATTCCAATAGAGTAATCAGCATGAGGTACAGTCGACCGCAAAGAAGGACAGTCGACCGTTCATCTTTTAATCGAAAGTCGAGAGATGAATGGTCGACTGTCTCATCATTTTAATGGTGATGAGCGGTCGACTGTGGTGCGGTTGACTGCAATCGTGCTGATTATGACGAAACCACTTTATATTCTTACTATGAACTAATCAATCAAAAATCAATGAATTACATATAGAATCCTCACATATACGGAAATAAAGGAACTGATCTTGCTGGATTTCTTGGGCTCTAATCAACATGTGCTCTTTTTAAATATTTTCTTCTTTTGCTTGATTTTGTAATTCTTCTTTATTACTTTCCTTCTTTTGCTTGATACTCAACCTTGGTAGCTTCATATTGGTTTATTTGTTCCTGAAAACCTGAACATCTCAACTGAAACTTATTAGTATTTGTAAGCACGTTTTGTGCACACCAAACTAAGAGTCAACACAACTACATCTTTGATTTTTTCAATTTATGTGTAATGTTTCTATGTATTTCAACTATTTATTTTTATAACTTGTTTGAATTCGTTTTATAAATTAAAATTCATTTTCTCTTATTTTGGATCCGAATATATTTTTATACGTGCGATGCACGTATTTCTATGTACGTGTTGATTACATTGTTATATATATAAAATTAATGAAATGTATCTTTATTATGTTGTATTTTGACTATTTATAAACGTTTCCCCATTAATCAAATCTATTCCGTATTTGAATATTTGTTTTTACATGCGATGCACGTGTTTGCAGTTGATTCAGAATGAAATAGTGTATTTCCATCTGTTGTAAACATGAATCCTGTATCAGTGGAGACTAATCACCTTCTTCGTGTCCATATCACAAATTTCTTTTGAGTTATGATTTGTTAATGAATCTGTGTTGAATAGAAACCCTGGTTTAGCGATTTTCATGATTAATACAACATCACTAGTCGGATTTCACTGTCAATTCCAGCTCCAAATCAGCTATATGTTCACATATGCTGGGTCATGTATTTTATAAATGTACCAAATAAGCTATATGATCATTTGAGCTTGGAATCTATAAAATCAAGTATATATCTCATCCGACACTTGATTACTGACGAGATAGTTAGTAAAACATGTAGTCTCACAAATTTTATGAATTCCAAGTTCAAATGAGATGAATTGTAATTCCTTGTTTCGCTCGATACTTCAAAATGAGAGCGAAACAAATGAAAAGTTATCAAATTAGTTCAAAAGAATTCAAAACTTTGCTATTAGTTAGGAAACATTATGTAGTACCCCGTATTTTTTAATATTATTTTTAAAAGTTTATAAATGAATTAAAATAATTTTTGGAGATTTAATAAATATTTTTCTGGAAATCAATCTTTTTACACGTGCAAAAAACGTGCAAATATTTTCTTAAGAAGTTCAAAAGAAAAAATTTCGTCATGGAAAATCATCATTTATTATTTGGGATTTATTTGTAATTTTTCTAGATTTTTCTGATATTTATTGGATCGATTTGCAAATATTATGAAAAAGAAGGATCTTTTTGCAAAATTGTTAATTTGATGGGTGAAAGTGCAAACTATTTTCTAGACATTTCAAACAGTTCCGGTTGGACATAAGGTGTCTATTTTACTTTTAAATCTCAATTTAATTGGTTTTAGCAAGTTTTCAAGTATAGAGATCTACTTATGTAAAGTTATATTTTCAAGAGGTTATTTTGCAAATGTGTTTGAAAACCCTAAATCTTCTATTCCAGATTATTTAAAAGAAGTGCAGCCGTCTTTCGCTGCACAATACAAGGGTTTTATTATTTCTTGGGGAGTTAAGGAGGTGATCTTGGATTTCGCAAAAGAAAAGTTTTCTTACAAGATTTTCTTCATTTGAGGTGAGTGATTTGTTGTGTTTTATTTTCTTTTGTGCATGTTGTATGTGAGGGGTTGTTTGTTTTCTTTTGATTTGTGTATGTTGTATGCGAATGATATGAATATTTTGATTGATCTTAGGTGATAAATTTTCATCTACTAGAAAGCATGTTTAGGGTTTGAGTATGAATATGTATATGATGGATTGGATGGATGAAAAATTGGATCTTGTGAAACCCTAGTCGGTTGTGAACAAAATTGTATATGAGTAATTCGAGATTGATGAGTGTCCTATTAGAAATCATGGGTAGACTTTTTCTTTTGGATCCATGTTGGATTGATTGAATATGGTGGATTTTATGCATAAACCTAATAAAGATGAGACCTATATTACTTTTGAGTATTGGTTGAACACAAATTTGATATGGTGATGTTATCAATTGATTATAGTCATGAGTTGTGGTAGTAATTCAATATTGAGAAATTTGAAAGGAAAAGTATGAATCAAGAGATCATGACATGAAAATCAAAATTGGAAATTAAGTTGAGTTGAGGAAATATACCCAAATTGGGGATTTTCTTTGAGATTTTGATATTTATATGGTTTGGATCTGAATACGAAACTATTTCAGTGATTAATAAATTTTAAGAAACTCTATTTTAACTATACGCACAATCCATGTTTTTAATCGAAAGGAATCAACAAAATCTCTACTTTTATAAATTCAAGTAGTTTGATTTAGTTTTATGGACTATTATATGTCCTACAAGTTGTATTTGATCATATAAGAAATAAGCTTTTCGTAGAAATCATTTTCATAAAGTAAAACTACGTATCGGTTGAAATGTGCACAACCAAAAGTATACAGTCTGTAGGTCGACAGTCGACTGGTATGACTTCTCAGTCGACCGACACGACCCAGTTGCAATGTTCTCTAGTTTTCTTGAAATCCCGTTCTGGACAGTCGACTGATGACTTCTACAATCGACTGGTACTACTTAGAATTATTTTCTCGAAGTTATTGTAATTTTTTCTCTCTGGACAGTCGACCTATATCCTTTACAGTCGACTGCTATACTTAGAATTATTTTCTTAAAAACCGTGGAAATCTCTTTCTGGACAGTCGACTTACGCTTATCTATAGTCGACTGGTACTGATGTATCTTTATATTTTGAATGTTCTTTCAAATGATTTATTCTCTAAATGTTTTAATCTATAACTTACTATTCTATACTTTATCTTCTACTAAACATATGTTTTCAAGTTGTTTTGACTGAGCAATTCATATTGGAAGATTGGTTTGGATATTTGAGTGTGAGACTCTAGAGGGTGTGTGTGACCCTAGTATACCGGCAGTTGAGATATTTATGTTTGGACCTGTTAAGGCATTTAGTTGATCAGTTGTTTGAGTTAAGTCCGGTAGGATACACCAACTCTAGGAGATTCGTCAAGTAATTAAATAACCTAAATAATAAGGACAGGCACTAGTGGTGATATGATGAACGAGAACATGAGTTATGGACCTCAGTATGGCTTGCGGTGTGAGATAATCCCTGGAATTATCCAGGTGTGAGTAAAATAGTCTCCGGAATTACCTGTGGTGTGGGATTATCTCCGGAATTATCGGGATCGAGGCGACGCACATGTGGTATTCGTGTGATGAGGTGCCATTGCTTGCGGTGTGGGGTATTCTCGAAGATTCCCAGGTGTGAGTGAAATTGTCTCCGTAATTATCTGTGGATAGAGATTGACCTCCGGAATTATCGGAGCATGGGCTAATACTCACAGTTTATCTTTATCTCGTAGTAGTCATCGTGTTAGGATTAGTTGCATAGCGGGGGATTAAACCCTATAATGTGAAGACGTTAAGGGCTTGCACCGGACCTATGTAGAGTGAGATGCATAGACTCCGACAAGTATGCATTAGAGAGTCAGCATATAGACTCATGTTTTCATGACTTGGTTTTATGCATGTGGTTTCCTGTGTTCTACACTTGACACTTAGTTAGTTTCATTTGATGTTTTCATGTTTCCTTGCTACGTCACATTTTATGTATTCTTGTTTATTACATTTTGTTTATGAATCTATGCTTAACTTATGATTTTGTTTTTATGTCACTCACATATTTATGGCTGACCCCTTTAGTTTTGGGGGTTAGGGTTATCTCTAGCCTCATTGTCACGCCCCGCTTCCCAAAAATATGGAATACGAGCGGGTGACGAAGCCCAGCGGATGATTTTAACATCATCCATAAGCTGTAGGATCGACTCAGCATCACAACAAGAATACAACAAGATATATATACAACCAAGCTTGCATGAATAATTTATTAAGCAACAGAAACAATTGAATACACAAGAATAATATCCAAATAGTTTCAAGTCTGAATCAAGTTAAAAACTTGGGAACATCAGCCCGTTACAAGTTCTTAAGTAGCGGGAATAAATAATTCAAGAAAAACAATAATCTAAGAAAGCAAGTATTCAAATCAAGTCCTTTTGCCACTTGAAAGCTAAAACCTCTGCTCACAAATTCCGGCAGGTAACTCGTCTCCAAAGTCTGCTTAATAAATATAAAAGGAAAAAAAATAGAAAAAACAAGAGAAAATGCTCTTAGTGCAAGCTAGGACCACAAATAGTAAAAACGAGTACAAGTAATGTAAGACAAGAATTGGAATCAAGAATGTAGGGATACAACAAGTAGTGGAAAACCAAGAACTAACTAGCAAGAAGGGCAACTCAAGTAAACAGGCTGGATAACAAATATTAATGGCGAAACAAGTGACAAGTGAACCTGTAGGGATATCTAACCTCAAGTGACAAGTCTCAAGTCTAGTGTCAAGAAACAAGTGCCAAGTCTAGTGTCAAGTAACAAGTCTCAAGTCTAGTGTCAAGTACAAGTCTCAAGTCTAGTGTCAAGTATTATATTCAAGTGTCAAATCTCAAGTAACAAGTTGTCAAATATCAAGTAACATGTATCAAGTTCAAGTTTCAGGTTTCAAGTCTTATGTATCATGTTTCATGTATCGTATCATCAAGTATCAAGTAACAGGTGTCATGTTCAAGTTTTATGTTCAAGTCTTATAGTTATTACTATCTAGGTAGCACTTCATGCATCCATACTTTTACTACATGGTTGCTACAGTCAAATCAGTTACGTTTAGATCTAGTAATGGAGTCTATAGGGCGACGTACCCAGGTATCAAGTATCAAGCAAGCCATGGTTCATGAATCGGAAAATAAATAACAAGTTCACGAAGCAAGTTCGCGAATCCACTAACAAGTTCAAGAACCGCACAATGGGAATCAACAAGTTTATGAGCCAAGTAACTGACTCCATGAATCGATCAAGATACAACAAGTTCATGAACCAAGTATTTGGAAAACATGGGCCCCCTTCCGAGTACACTTACCTATATTGTCCACTAATATAGTCTTTCCCTTAAATCCCAGCTTGTTACTTTTATTAATTCTTATCAAGAAAGCATGCAAGCATGTGAAACAAGTCAAGAAATTTTAATCATGGACATGGAACAAGTTTGAGGTACTTATATGGCATATTCAAGGGTCAGCATGAATAAAAATAATACGAACAACGAAAATCTCAAATCTGGACAGCACGATGTTGCTGTACCAAAAATGTGATTCCCGTTGCTACGAGATAGCAAAAGTGGATCCGTCAGGAGGTCTAGAAACTAGACTTCTGCCCGATTCCAACGCATATAATTAAGGTACGAGAAAGTGGTGGTAACAGGTGTCAAAATAGCGAACTACACTGCTAATGTGTTCAGGCAGAATTTGTGTATTTGAATTCATACAAGTGAAACAGTATTGAAATAATGTAAATTAATTCTAAGAAAAATTGGGGATGTCCTATAGGGTGTCCAGCAACTTCATATAAAATTTCAAGTCAAACGCTTGCTGTTAACATAGTTAAATTAATTTGCAAAGTAAAGGTGTGCAAAAGTTTTGCGAATCTGCGTCCACCGACACAGCTGCAGTAAAACTGCAATAACTCCTAGACCGTAACTCCGAATTCAAAACTTCTAGAGGCTATCGACATCTAGACATCCAGGGCTACATTTACTGTTCAGAGCTCGGGTTCAGATTCTGATGTTAAAGGGGTCAAAACAGTATAGTAAGACTCAGGAAAGCAACATGTGGGAATGTATTACGTGTATAGGTTACATGAAATCTTGTTATTAGGCGTCTAGGTTAGTGGGTGATATGAATACAGGGTAATGGTTGTCAAAACAGCAAGTGATAATTGTTTTTCAAGACAAATGGTTGCAAGTTCATCAAATATAAGATATAACATATGTCTACAAATCTAGGGCTCCTTAATTCATGTGTTCAGGGAATAAAATGAGTCCAAGTAGTTGTAATATAATACAATAAAATTATTGTGACTCTTTAGATTATGAAATTGATGAGGATTAATATTTGATCAGCAACGACAGTCAAGGAGGAGTCACAATTTCTAACTATTTGTAGTATTTTCAAGGAATGCTTGTACTAGAACAAAAATATGTACAAGAAAAATGCTTGCCTTGGTTGAAGACGATTAGATCCGATTGTTGAAGAAAATGGGATCGAAAATTCCCGGACGAAGTCTCCCAAAAGCATGTGTGAAGCACGTGCAAGAAATCAACAGTAGAGGAAAATCTCCCACACCAGATCCGCCAAAACAGTGGACAGCAATCTCCAGATCCGGCACGGCAAAACACGGGACAGCGAAACGCAGCCAATCAAATCCCATCCTTGCACCGGATCTGGGCCAGAACAGCATACACCCTTTTCCGGATTGCTGTGGCCGAACACCGAATAGCGATCAGATCAGACCCAGTTGCACGGATCTTGACGCGATCCAATGCCTGGGATCAATTCCCGCCCAACGCTGCTCTTCTTCCTTCTCTTCTTCGTCGAAACAGAGATCGAGAGAAAGGATGGCGACGGCGGGGTCTTTGACGGTGACGAGGCGGGGCTCGCGACACTGGCAGCGGGGCGGCATCGACAGGGAACTCGTCGCGTGGCGGCGACTCTGCTCTGGGTTCGGAACAGGGGAGTTGGGTTCGGGGGTGTGTGGCGACGCGACGAAGGATGAGAGGGTGTGGGCGACGCGGCGAGGAGATGACGAGGCGATGGGGGTGGTGACTGGCGATGATAATGGCGTTAAGTGGTGGGTTTTCGAGAGCTTGGTAATGGCAGAGTTGGTTAATGGTGGAGGATGGGTTATCGGGAGTGGGAGTAATGGCGGGAGGCGATGGTGGATTGGAGCTGCGGTGGGGTTAACGAGGAGACGATGAGGCGATGGTGGTGACAGGATCGAATTTGGGTTCGACGCACTCAGGGGAAGAAAGGGACGGGAGTGATGCAAGGAAGAAGGAGGGTAGGCGGCTCTGGGTTTCAATAGTAGGCTAGGGTTGGGGTTAGGGTTAGGAGATTAGGGTTTATATAGTATAGGTTTTGGGTTTTTGATGGATTTGGATCCAATAAGAGATGGGTATTGGGTTTTATTAAAAATACAATAGAAAAATAAAATAACTAATAAAATGTAGGATTATATATCAATATATATATATATATATATATATATATATATATATATATATATATATATGTATGTATGTATGTATGTACGTATGTACGTACGTATGTATGTATGTATGTATGTGTGTATGTACGTATGTATGTACGTACATACATACATACATACGTACGTACGTACGTATGTATGTACGTATGTATGTACGTACATACATACATATATATATATATATATATATATATATGTATGTATGTACGTATGTACGTACGTATGTACGTACGTACGTACGTATGTATGTATGTATGTATGTGTACATACATACATACATACATACATACATATATATATATATATATATATGTATGTATGTATGTATGTATGTATGTACACATACATACATACGTACGTACGTACGTACGTACGTACGTACGTACGTACATATATATATATATATATATATATATATATATATATATATATATATATATATATATATATTGTACTTCAACATGAAAATTATTTGAAATCGCTACCCATACAAAAATCAATAGAAACAGATTTTTAAATCAACGATCAAGATAATAATATTAATAACTACAATGATAATTTTTGATATACATATCAAAATGAAACTTGAGATAAACAAGTTTAATAGAATCCAAATTGTAATAAAATAAGATACAAATAGCCGATCACTTCCAAAATAATCATTAAAGTTAGAATAAGCTACTATTCGAAGAAAATACAGCTTTCGGTTCGAAAAGATTTTTAAATGGAAGGCTCGATTCGAGTTTAAAATAATATTGAATTTATAATAATTCAAATTACGAAAAATATTCAGAAAATACATGTTTAGGGAAACAGGGGTTACACTCATTTTTTCCAAGTGATTTCTTATAGCTCGGATTTGGATGCCTGAGTTCAAGTGATGTAATGATTTATGTAATTATAAAAGAAAGTGTTGTAAAGAAAAGAGAATTGTAATTTAAGGTGTATTGTATTCCGTTGTATTATGTAAATAATTATTAGAATGAAAGTTGAAAATTTTATTGGTGTTGACTTTGTTGAATATTACATTTGAAGTTGATGCTGGGATTTGTGCCACGTATTTTCTAAGATATTATATTAGAAATTCGGGGGGCTACACATTATACACGAGCTAATTCAACTTGTAGAAGTAAGTTTCGACTTACGATTTGCAAGATATATCTCTGTATCACTTTCAATTAATAAAGTAAACCGATCGATACTCCGATACCGGAGAAAAATCAAGTATATATCTCCCCGACACTTGATTAGTAATGAGATAATTGTTGGAATTAATTTTTGCAGTTTTCCGGGTCGGATTCCGGCGGGCTCCGGCCACCGGCGGTGCCGAAAAATGAGTGGATTGCGATCCTCTCGTCGAGTACTATTCCATGGTGTACTCATTTGCCAAAAACGAATTCCGTATGAATGAGAAATGTTGGTCCAAAGTTGGGTACTTGAAATGTACTAACTTGAAAACTTGGAGAAAATGGATAGTCCCATATCGAAAATTGAGGAAGATTTTTTCTAGTATATATACTAGAAAACTGGACTAAAGGGCATGGCCCGGGGGTTACCACTAACGTGTAGTGGAGAGAGGACTCCGACTCCGGCCTCGACTTCGGCTTGGTTTGGCTCTGACTCTCGCTTAATTTTTTTTTGCCCCAGTCAAAAAATTTTCTTTCCCAGTGCACTGATGAGGCTATTCACATTCGGTAACTGATACCATTACTCTGTAACAGCAGAGTAATGGCTCACCAATTATGAATCTGAACTACCACTCTGCTGTTGCAGAGTAGTGGACCATTACTCTGCTGTTATAGAGTAATGGGCCTCTGAAGAGTCTCTATTTAAGACTACTGTATCCTGTCTCTGTCAGAGACAGATTTTTTTTTGATAATCCAAATTTTATACTTCTTCTTCTCCTTTGTATCAAAAACTAAGAGTACACCACAGCACTGTTCGCTGAGATATCTGGAGTTTGGGTGCTGCTCTTCAGAGAAGGTATACAGTTGTATCTGAGAGGCAATTCGCTAGTCACCGTCACACTACAGGGCGAATTTTGCTTTAAGGAGAGAGATTTTAATCTCGACTCTGTATAAAGCTTTTGGTTTGTTATATTTTATTCTTGTAATTTCTGTTCTTCACAATTATTGTTAGTAATTTTCAGATTTATAAAATTCGAGTTCTAACAATAATTGCTAAAACACGTAGGCTCACAAATTCTATAGCTACATACTTGATTGTGCATGTTCAGGTTCACTAATTTTCGACAATTATGTGTGTTACACAAGGCGACCAAAGAATGAAGTCGGTTTCAAGTCATACAAATCCACTAGAGCAAACTATCAATGAGCATGGAAGCAACTCCACGGGAAGAAGGTGTATGAAGTAGGAGTAGCTTGTAGGTGATCCTTATTTGTTTAAGTTTTTTTAATCAAACATGTGTTGTAAAAATTAACTTGTGGTAGCTATTTGTGCACAAATTTTATGTATGCTAATTTGTGTCAAAACTGATTGAATTGCTGGATATTGGACTAGATTGCAGAATACTATTGTGAATTTCAATACTTTATTATGTTATAAGTATTGACTATATGATTTGTGATTGTTATTATTATTGATTATATGTTATTAATATTGATTACATATGTGTGTGTGTGGATAACAAGGTAGCAGGTCACGATATTCTTTGAGTTTGTTTTGCAAGAATTTTTTTCAATATTCTCACATTACTGTTGTACTTGTATGAACGTTAGTGAAGTTTGACATTTTGAAGAAAACTAGTTTAAGCCAGTTTAATTTCAAAAGTCCAACTAGTTTAAGCCAGTTTAATTTCAAAAGTCCAAAAGGGCATGCAATTTAGGTTTACTGGCTATGGTGAGAAATGCCGGACCTATTAAAGTGCATTGACTTTTTGTTAGCTTTTGGATCGTTCGCATGTAATAATCCATCACAAATTGTTTTTAGCAATAATCCATCAATCTACATCCACAAGTATATATAGTAAAGATTTGAGAGGCAACGTGATGAGTTATGCTTTTTTATCAGTCTTTTCCTTTGTGTGTAAGGTGAGAAAACCTTCGCAGAAAATCAAGGGAAATGACTCTGTCAATCAATCAGTTAGTGATGCAGAACAACCGGCCAATTATGATAGTGGCGACGGAGCAGGTTGGATTTACAAGATCCACTTGCAAATCCACAAAAATTCGTAGACTCCACTTTAAAATCCATACCCACCGAGAATGTATTGTGAGGGACCTATGAAATACACATGGGGATCCATTGGATTAATTTGTCCGGTCGGATCAAGATTCGGCTTATCGGGGGTTTGATTGTCACTGAGAATGGTATGTGCAAGTTGTGTAGGGATGTAAGGAAAAATTTGCCGCACTGCCCCACTTTTTAAAAATATTTGGCGCCTTGTCCCACTTTCGAAAACAATTAGCGATATGCCCTTGTTTAGGACACGTCAGCAACAAACGTTATTGGAAAAAACGGTATAAGTTATTTCGATGCCGTTCTTCCCAATAACGGCATCTGTTTGGGAAAAAAAGTATCATGCCGTTATTTGGAATAACGGCATCTATTACTTTTTGTCTAAAGATCTAACAGTCTCAATTGTGAGCTAAGAGAGAATTGCAAAATTAAACTAACCAATGCCGTTCTCTAAGAGAACGGCAACGATTATACTGATGTCGTTATTTTCAATAACGGCATCAGTTATATTCGTTTCGTACAGTTACCTATAATCAAAAACCCTCTTCTCCTTTCTCCTACCTCTTGTCATTCGTTTTCTTGTCTCTCTCTCTTCACTCCTGTAACCCACAAACCCTAGATCCCAAAATCCAAAAATTCCAACCATTGGAGTGCTCTAAAATTTCATACATCCTACCTTCTTACTCCCACTCTCATTTCATTCTTCATCCACAACAAATTTTGAAGCTAGTGGCGGTAAGGTTTAATTTGAAGGTATTATTATCTTAACCGTATGTTTGATATGTATTCCCATGTTATGCTTATTGTGAGTAGTGAATGACTTGAATATATTTGAATATTTATGCTTAGGTATGGAATTTGATATTCCTATTTGGTTATATTTTGGGGGTGAAGTAATAAAGGATCCCAAGATTGGATATTCTTATAGTGATGTTGAACCGGTAATTATTTGGGCTCCCCGCAACTTTACATACTCAGAACTAATAGATAAGATATATGAAGTCCCCAATTGGGATAGAAGTGAAATGAGTTTGAAACTCAGAACCCGTTATGCTGCTGGTAAAGGGGATGTGCAGTATTTCATGTTGGTACCTGTAGACAATGACATTTCTCTGAGGTCTATGATGCTTAGGACACTTCATCCAAGTTATAGTTGGAATGCAGTTGAGTTATATATCGATCAAACGAGGCTTCCAAATACTACACGAGTTGTTATTGAAAGTCCAAGACCCACATGGACTTTGAAACCATCTGCAGAGTCACATGCTAGAATTTTAAATACAGACGAAGATACTAGCAGAACTCCAACGGAACCTATTTTCTCCGAATACGAGCAGGTACATCCTACCCTATTGTCCCAAAATATTTTGCTAGCTGGCATGGCAATGGAAAACTTTGACAATGTCGTTGTAAATAACGACTTGGTCGAAGAGGAAGAAGATGAGGAACGCGGTCTCGAAGATGATGAGGAGGAGGTTGCCGTTGAAGCTCCGGTTGTTGATGTCAATTTTGATGTGCCGGTTAACAATGTCTGCGTGTTGCCAAGTCAGGACACAAGTGCAGCGATGCATGGATCTCAATCCAATGAATGGATGTCTCGTGCCACCATACATGAACATGGACAGTCTTCTGTTGGTTCTTTCAACTTGGATGAACTCTTCATACATCAAAGATTTCCAACCAAAGAAGCTGTACAACATTAAGTGAAGATGTACGCCATGAAGAACCACAGAGAATTCGTGACGGTAAAATCAGATCGTGGTCTATACCATGTGAAATGTAAATACACACCCATCAACCATTCAGCCGAGGAGATTACAGAAAACCCGTCACTTCAAAATATAGTTGGTTGTCCAAGGCGGTTGCGTGCAATTGTTCCCAAAGGCCGTAATTATTTCGTGGTAAAGAAGCTTGAAGGTGCACACACATGTGTCAATCCTACATTGACTCAGGATCACAGCAAAGTTGACTCGACGGTCGTATCGACGGTCATATTGGATGTTGTGAAGGAACAACTCTCGATAACACCAAGAGCCATAATTGGAATAGTGAAGGGTAGGTTCCATTACACAATATCATATTGAAAAGCTTGGAAGGCTAAACATAAAGCAATTGAGAAACTATATGGTTCTTTTGAAAAAGCGTACACTAAATTATCATATCTACTCAATACAATTCAAGCTTCAAATCCGGGTACGGCTGTACATTGGGCGAAGATTGTGACCGGTCCGGGCATAGAAACATTTAAGGGTATTTTTGGGCATTCGGTCATTCCATCGAAGGATTTAAGGCATGTAGACCAGTTATAAGTGTAGACGGCATTCATTTGTACGGAAAATATAAAGGTTGTTTGTTGATTACTGTTTCACCAGACACAAACGGGAGGTTGTTTCCTTTTGCGTTCGCACTAGTTGACGGTGAAAGCATAGAAACGTGGACATGGTTCATGAACTGTATTCGGTGTTTTGTCACAGATCGTGCAGGTCTGTGTGTCATTTCAGATCGGCATGCCGGGATTTTATCAGCAATGCAAAATGAGTTCGGTACGTGGAGGGAACCATTTGCATATCATCGGTTCTGTATGCGGCATTTTGCTAGCAATTTCCATAAAAAATTTGGTTGCAAATTTTTGATGAGTAAGTTGAAGGTAATTGCGTGTCAAAATCATTGAAAGAAGTTTGAGAAAAAGATGGCACAACTTGAAGCGAGCAATGCTGATGGGGCTAATTGGTTAAAGGAGAAAGCGATTGAGAAGTGGGCACTTACTGTCGTTGGTGGGCGTAGATATGGTATAATGACAACAAATCTGTCAGAAGTTTTCAACTCGGTTCTAAAAGGTGTTCGTAGCTTGCCTGTCACCGCAATTGTGGAACAGATATTGTTCCGTCTAAACATGTACTTCACTGATCGCCGAGAAGCTGCGCAGACACTTATCAATGAAGGTAAATTATGGGCACCCCGGATTCAGGATCTTATTGATGTACGCCGTGAAAAATCCAATTTACATGAGGCAATAATGTTTAATAATCGGTCAGGTATTTTTGGGGTGAAAACGGGCATTAGAATGGATGGTGGATATCAAAAGGGTGGACATTAGCACACGGTAGACCTCGAGGGCCGAACTTGTACTTGTGGCAAATTCCAACTATATCACATTCCATGTTCTCATATGTTAGCGGCATGTGCTTCACGTGCGCTTGATTATCAACCATACATTGATGCCTTCTACTCTACCGATTCGTTAGAAAAAACATGGGCACCAACTTTCAATCCTATACCAGACGAATCTTATTGGCCGACCCAAAGCGCACCGGTGCTCATAGCCGATTCAAGTCTTCGTCGGGTAAAAAGGAGACCGAGGAGTACTCGCATTCGCAATGACATGGATGCTTGAGAAGGTGGTAGCAGTGGGAAAGTTTGTACGAAATGCGGAGTGAGTGGACACAATAGACGGAGTTGTAAGAATGTGCAAAGTGTGGGGACTTCACAATCTACCCGCACTTAAACTTATTTCTGGTTTTTGTATTTTAGTAATGTATAATCTTTCGTTAAGTTTGTATGAATTAATTAACTTGAATTTTAATATAGAGTAATTTAAGGTTAAATAGTTTAGAATGAGATTTGTGGAATGAATGGTAGTTGGATGTGGGTATAATTGATTTTAGTAATATATCTTCACATAAAATGCACAAAAAATATGCACAACTATTTAAATAACAGATGCCATTCTTGCTAATAACGGCATAGTAAGAAGATGTCGTTATTCATAACAACGACTGTGAAGACAGAAAGAATGGCAGAAGACCCAAAATTCTGATTTTCGACACATTATAGATGCCATTATCTTGGAGAACAGTATGGTTAGAAGATACCGTTATCTTGGAGAACGGCATACGTATTACAATTCTTAGGAGATGGGTTATTTTGGAGTTAACGGGATTCTTTGGAGATGCCATTATTCAAGATAACGGCATCAGTGAGGGATGCCGTTATCTTGGATAACGACTGTGAAGACAGAAAGTTTGGCAGCTATACCAACTTTTCTAATTTTCCCTCTTAACTGATGCCATTATTCGCAATAACGTTACAGGATTCAGATGTCGTTATTTGCAATAACGGCATCTTTTATTCATGTTTTTCAAACAAAACATGCACAGACATGCACAAGCCATTTACTTACACTTGGATACTTGCACAGACCACATCCACTCATAACTTTGTTTCCAATTTTTCCAACTCATGAACTCATCAACTCATCAACCATGATTTTCCATATACTTTAATTGCAAAAAAATATACTATAGTTCACTTCACCACATAAAAATCATGTTAATCAAGTTGGTTCAATGTAATTCACTTCGACAAAAATCATATTACTTCAATTTATTCAAAAAACATACATTTGCAAAACAACTGACTATTACTCATAAATATGGAAGTCCAGAATTACATAAACACCTCATCAAAAGCACAATAACCTAAACATAAAGTTCAATAATTGAAAAAACTAACTAGGCGTATATTGTTGGGGTGGTCTCCTCTTTCGAACTGGGACTTTCCTCCTACGCTCCCGGGTCTCTTGAGTTGGACCAACATCTTCTTCTTCATCACCTCCACCTACTTCAATCTCGGGATTTGTCAATTCACTTTGTGTAGGAAGGAAGCGAACACACTTACCCCTTCTTGGATGATGTGAAGTAGTTTGTGGTTGAGTTTGAGGTGCGGCGGGTTGTGCTGCTTCAACTGTTTGTTGAGGTGGAGGTGGAGCTCAGTTTACGCTAGGTCAGACCTGTTGAGTTGGTACTTCGGTTGACCGTAGAAGGTCATTGAAGCGCGAACCATCTCCAACTTCTTCATGAGAAGTACGACATGGAAGTAGGAGTTTTCTTGCCAATTCCTTGCATGCCTTCGAAGCGTTGCTCTTCAAGACACCCGCACATTTCCTCACAATGTCCCATGTGTTGTCAATCTATATTAGGAATAGAAATTATTAGTAGTAAATCAAACTTTACCATTAAACAAGCATAAGCAAAATGAAGTGAATGAAATTAATTGACACTAAAATTACTTTACCATTAAACGATAGGAGGAAGCTTTCGATTGATACATGGGTTGTGATGTGGAATGTGCGGGTGGTGGTTCCACTTGGTGCGCGGGTATCGGTTGTCGGATACCCACGAGGAGATCCGTTCTTGGCGCAACATACAACCGTGTGATACGACGGTACCATGCCATGTACCCGGTTTGCATTGATCCATCATACGGCACAATCCCTCCTACGATCAACTCATACTTTCTCTCATTCCAACATGCTACATGAGTACGGTGGTGATCGGTCCAATCCATATTTGGTAAATGACCTTGGCCCGTAATGTTGTGAAGTCTACAGGTCGTATATTGAGTTTACGGGAACGGGCTGTTGTGCATTGAATTGGCAGAGGACGCGGCCGGGATAATAGAACTCCACAATCGAGAAATTTACAAGTGGAGCTAATGTCAACCATAGTTGATTATTGGCGGTGCAAATGGGGGGTAGACGTTGTAGCCTATCCTCTGTGTATGGTGTCCAGTGGACATACTCTTCCCTCAACTGATCGAGTTCGTCCCTGTAATATGTAAGGACACCACGTGGGTTATCCCTCTATGTGAGCTTACCTGTCCAGTAGGCACCAAGAGGAGCTCTCAATATGAGATTTTCCTGTTGCACTCTCCAACTTTCTGAAAGTACCGTTATCCGTGATCGGCCGAGGTGTATTCGTTTCCAACACCATATTTGCAATATCGACATCGGCCCGGTTATTTGGATCGACCCCATCGAACAGTTGCAGAGGGCACGGTAGAGTGAGGCCAGAGCCGTACTTCCCCAACTATATCGATCGGCTGTTTGTAGGTTGGCGATCATAGGAAGATACATGAGATGCACTACATCACCTGAATAATTAGGAAATAGAATCCCTCCAATCATCGAAAACAGATAAGCCCGCGTATAACGCTGGAGTTGGATGTCCATCGATACGTCTGGCACTTGATTATTGAACTCCGTATAAAGCCAAGAACGTCTAACTGATTCTCCAACGAATACTCCCTTATCATCTTCTTCCACCTCGTACCCAAGGTAATCTCGTATCAATGCAACCTTATTGAACAACAAGTTGCCGGTGATGGCCACCCCATCGATTGGAAGATCTGCAATGATGGCTACATCTTGTAGGGTAACCGTCATCTCTCCAACCGAACGTGTATGTCTCCGGACTCCATCGCTCCACAAGAGCGGTAAGTAGTGCGTGGTCACACTTGACTTTCTCCAACTTCGACATTCCGTAAAATCCGCTGCTTACGAGGGTGCGTCGCCATGATGGTGTGCATTCGAAAACTAATTTTTTCTACATCTCCTTTTCAAACCGCCTGCGATCTGTGATCTTCTTGCAGATAAAGAACGGTTGGATCTATTGGACTCGGATGTTCCCGTGGTCCACGCGAAGTACTAGATGAAGCACCCACATCATGGAAAGAAGATGGTTGTGTAGGATCCATTTGCCTGTCAACATTAAATATAACGTGTCAACTACAATATTAATAGACATTATTACAATACTAGAGATACTAAAAAGTGTACTAAAATTTTACTAAACATTACTAAACAATAGCAAACATTCACCACCACAACATCTCCACACAATACAAATAGATGAATCTAACTTTGCGAAGATAGCAATATAGGTAATCCACATTTCAATCTCCTATAAAAATCAGTTCACATATCTATTAGTTACGTGGATCTATTCTACATCAATTTTACTATATTACCAATATAGCTCTTGATGATCAACAACAATTTCACAAACTCTAAATTACCAATTCAACATTTCACATACCCTAGATCACCAACATTCCATAAGTACTTTTCCAAAATTACTACTTAGATAACACAAATCTACATCAGTTGTACTATACTACCAATGCATACATTTCTCATAGATCAAAATCAATATTGTAAAAAAAAATATTAGGGATTTTCGAAACTTACCATAAATTTGGATTCCGGTTGATTTGGAATAATCAATGAGAGAATTGAAAGTAGAGTCTAGGTATAATTTTTGTTTGGCAACTTACAAATCACTCAAATACTTGGAATTTTAGGAAATTTTTTTTTTGGGATTAGGCTTTTGGGAGTCGGAGTGAAGGAGAGAAAAAATCGTAAGGCAAAAGAGGGAAGAGAATGGGGTTTTTGATTATAGGTAACTGTGCAAAATGAATATAACTGATGCCGTTATTGAAAATAACGGCATTAGTATAATCGTTGCCGTTCTCTCAGAGAACGGCATTGGTTAGTTAAATTTTGGAATTCTCTCTCAGCTCACAATTGAGACTGTTAGATCTTTAGACAAAAAGTAACAGATGCCGTTATTCCAAATAACGGCATGATACTATTTTTCCAAACAGATGCCATTATTGGGAAGAACGGCATCGAAATAACCTATGCCATTTTTCCCAATAATGTTTGTTGCTGACGTACGTGTCCTAAATAAGGGCATATCGCTAATTGTTTTCGGAAGTGGGCCAAGGCGCTAAATATTTTCAAAAAGTGAAGCAGTACGGGCAAAATTTTCGGATGTAAGAGCGCCTTTGTTGTCATAGCCGATATTAACAAGGTAGAGGTCCAATATTACAAATCATGGTCTTGAGCAGGCCAGACTTATGGCCTTAAAACAGTTATGAATTCCTGGGCTGTATTTCGCATAACTCTTAATTGTTCAAAGGATATGGATTATCAAAAGACTCTTATAAACATGAACATTTGAGTCCTAGCAAAAAGAAACAAGCAACGAAAAATCTTATATCTAAAAGAATAACTGTCTTCGGAAAAACTTCACTCGAGTTTCTCTCTCTAGAAAATTCTAGAGAGAGAAACTAACCCCCTGAAAAAAAATCCAGCAAACCCTAGATCTGGAAAAACCTAGGGGCGGTGGCTAGCCCTCTTCTCCACCGCCCCGATGTGAATACCCCCCCCCCCCCCCCCCCCCCGCACCATTCCTCCCCTTCCTTCCCGTCACGCTACCCTACCGCAACCGCCACTTCCGCCGCGACCCAACCTTCCATCGCTCCATGAAATCGAAGCATGTCGAGGACGAAGCTGATGGTTGGAGATGGCGAGATCCCACGGTGGGGAGCTCGCATCTTCACCGTCCTTCAGATCTAGTGGCTTCTTCTTCTTCGTCAACAACGATGCACACCAATTGGGCTGTCTTGGTCTGCACCTCTCGCTTCTGTGGGTGTCGGAGACGAAGCTGATGGTCAGAGATGGCGAGATCCCACGGTGGGGAGCTCGCATCTTCGCCGTCCATCAGATCCAGTGGCTTCTTCTTTGTCGTCGACGATGATGCACACCAACAACTGGGCCGTCTTGGTCTGCACCTCTCGAATTTGGTAAAACCCTAATTCTCTCGTACTACCTTGAAAATTGATGGAGGAGTTGGTAAATTTGAAAGAGGAACAGTTACATTTTAGCTAGTAGTTGAATTTGGGATGTGAAATTGATCTGTGATTTACTGAATCTAGTGGATAGTTGTGGAGTGCTGTTAGTGTATGACTCGTCGTTTGGATAAAGTTGAGTTTCGCCTTCTACCGACGCTGTCATCCGTCAACTTCACAGGTGCCGGAACAGTTCCTTCGCCGCCACCACCATGTCCATGCTCTCAGGACCGATTACGGTGATCTACAGCCATGATTTGGGCCTTCAGGGTTGGTGTAGTCGGCGAAGTAGTCGGGGTTTGTGATGATGGCAGCGCCAAAGATAGAGGTTGGAGCTTGTACCCCGTTCTGTTGGGGGTGATCTAGAAGGACGGGGGCTGTATCCGGGCTGCTTCACCTGATGAACACAGTCGACGGGGCATCACTACCACTTTGCCCTCATAATGGAAGCCGACACCCAATGCCATCGCCCGTTGTGGCGAGAGGAGAAGGTGATACTTCAATCAGCTGAGTCTTGTATTGATTTTCTGATTGAGAGAGAGTGTGAGAGAGTGAGAGAGTGAAGATGTTGCTCCTCACTACTCTATATTGGTGGTGGTCTGTATTTGTGAGAAATCACTGGAGATAGCAAGGGCGTGAGAGAGGCGAAGGTATTCTCTTCACGACTTTTGGTGGGGGAGTAATAATAGCAAGATTGTGGGAGGATAGGAGGTGTAGACTGAGCTTGGCGGTTGTCAAAAATCTGCCTACGGGGCTTGGGCTCAAAAATGGGGTCCACCCAGTGAGTAGACTGAGCTGAGCAGTTATCAAAATTCGGCATGCTGGGCTTGGGCCCAAAGATGAGGTCCTCCAGTAAGGAGAGGGCAGGGCTCGGCGGGTGATAAAATCCTACCAGACTAGTTTCAGGTGGGTGTGCATGTGCCGTGGAGGCAGTGTACGAAACTAAATTGACGTACATACAATTTTGAAGGATCGAGCTTGTTTGTCGGCCCACCCTCCAAGGTTGTTGGAGGGATTAGTTGTTTGTACGGGTTATGTTGCTTCATGTATGTTCTATTTTCTGTCTGTAGGTTGTAACTTGGTCCAGTACTCTCGATTTGTTTCTTTAATTTCTTATTAATGAAACATGGTGGCCATATTCCACCTTTTCCTTCACAAAACAAAAAAAAAAAAAAAAAGAAACAAGCAACTGTTTATTCAAAAGGACATTATGTCATGGTACAAGCCAATCGTTTCAAACAACTTGGAAAGAGGAAACAACACAAATTTGACGGAATCATCCACCTTTTTATTTTTATAGAGGAAACAGCCTTCTCAACTTCATACACACACCCCTTATTCTTCTTGACTCAAAAGAGCATGATTACCAATCTCCTTAGGAAGTTCAGCTAGGTGTTCCTCTTCTGCACAATACTTACGAAAATCAGATAGGTGTTCCTCTTCCACACATTGCGCGATCAACCGCATTCCCTTCTTTGGCTTTGGCGGTGATCCTAGTATGCATACTGGAATCAAATCCGAGTATGTTAAGGGAACAACTTGTAACGGAGTTCCCCATCCATAGTCAACCTCCATGAACCCTAATCGACTCCATTCTGACACAAACAGTGTTGTGTACCCTAATGAAGGCACGTAAGGGTCCTCTCCTTCACCTGCTGCCCACCTAGCAAACTCAATCCGCAGCTTCGCTTTCGCTTCTCTAATCAGTTTCACCACCTCAATATATGAACTGGATACAAGTTTCCCACTAGGGATAGTGACAGAAACAGGAAAGAAGCAATTTCCGTAGAAACCTTCAGGTAGTGGTGGGTGGACCAATGGACGCGCATTAGCGAAGAAAACAAGTTTTACTTGCACATCAGGGTCCAGTTTTATGGCCCGTGTGCGGGATTGCCAGATTCTAGTCACGAGGACATCAAAAGTGGAGCATATCTGCCCTGTGTACTCAAAGAAATGGGATTTCAAGCAGTCAATGTCGTTAACAGATACATCAATGACAGCCTGCTCTAACTTGAAGCTAGCTAGCATTGACATGGGAAATGGCATAGGTTCCATGGGGCGGTATGCTATTCCTGGTGGCTTAGGAATAGCTTCCCGACACCAAACTGGTTTAATTGCTGGGGATTCAAGTCCTCTTGCGAATTCAGCGATGCAGTTTAAGAAGCGGGCAGATCCCAAGCCATCAAAAACAGTGTGGGAGCTCTCAAGGCCGATAACAAACCCGCCGCAAGTGAACTGTGTCACCTGCAAGATACCAGATTTTTAGCAACCATAACCAATTTCTCAAGAATTTATTTCCTAGCATCAGCATATGAAGAATAAATGCAGTGTACTATCTCGAGAATTTATAGAGAGTTGACAGCCCCACAACTTATCGTGACTTATTTATAAGTTCCCCTTTCAACTATTCTTTACTTTTATGTAGTTTATTTGAAAGATTTGTCTAAATTTAAGAGATTTGTTTTAGATTTGTTTTGAATTTGTTTTGAGCCTATACATAGACATTGAGAAAAATGAGAAAATATACTATTATTGATTAAAAAAATTATTGCATGAGTTATTGCTCTTCATTCCTCTTATTTTGTGAGACAATTAAGAGAATTATTAGAGTTTGTGAGAAATCTTAATAAAATATTAGGGTTTGTTGATAAACTCTAAAACTATACCCCAAATTCCCAAACCAGTTCAACCCAAAACCCTAATCCCCAAATCCAACTCAAAATCAACCCTAACCCTTTTCATCTTCTTCTTGGCCGAACCCATCGACTGCCTCACCACAACCCTGAACCACCCGTCAGCCCCTCGTCGACCCCCCCCCCTCCCCCCCGCGATGCCACCATCACCCCGCACCCGTCAGCCCCTCGTCGAGCAACCATCGCCTGCAACCCGTCGCCTCCGTCTCCCCTGCGATCACCATCTCCGATCGCCAGCCCGTCGCACGACCACCCTGCAACCCCCATCGCAAGTCACCGCCGCTACACAACCGAAGCCACCATCGCTTGCACCCCGACGTCCCTTCACTGCCTCCACCATCAGCTGACGCCACCGCCTACTCCTTGCTGTCTCGCCAAAGGCTCCACGGCAGCCACCCCGACCTTCTTCATCTTTCGCAATTACACACAACCTGCAACTCCGATATACTCTTTCCTTTTCTCAAATATTTGTGTTACTGCTTTATCATCTCTATAATATTATTTGATTTATCTGTCATCCAAAAATATTGAGATTGTGTGTCTGTACTTGCCAATTAGAGTACAAATCATTATTGCATCTTTTACTTGCTAAGAACACTTAGATATATAATTATTGATTGTTAGAACTAAATCGTTCATTGGGGTTGTTAAACTTAATTTAATTCTTGAAAATCCATTGAACCAATTAACTATTTTAATTTCTAACTTGGTCCGTATTACATGCTGGTAAACTTAATCTTTTAATATACTTGGAAATTCTCTACTTAGAGTTAAGCTTACATCATAGACCCTTCTCTTCCGAAATATTTAAACAAAATTCGATTGTGAATGTTACAGAAGATGATCAATCTCGACATTCTCAAAAGAGAACATTACAATTAAGTAAAACTCGATGCACTAAACCAAAATGGTTAGACGTGAGATGTTATAGATGTTATATTACTCAGTTTAGTCCCATATCAAAAAATATATTAGTTTAATTTTTTGCTTCTCTTCTATATATAGGAGACATTGTACTCAGTTATAAACAATCCAATAAAGTATTATTTTCTATCTCTAAATCTAACATGGTATCAGACTGTTTCAATCGTCCTTAAACATTCTCTTTTTTGAGTAGCAAGAAGAAAGTCACCATTCTTCAAAAATTCTTTCTTTCCGCCCTTTAAAACCCTAAACCTTAATCTTCTTCCCTAATCCTAATCTTCCCTTCTTCCTCCTTCAGCTTCGGCCAAACCCAACAACATAAAGAGGAAGGAAACATCAAGTCAATCCTGATGTCAACACCACCTCCTGAACCATCCCTGTCGGTGGCTCCATCTCCATCTCCCAACAACTGTAACTCTCGATAACAACTCCTGGCATCTTCATCAAGATCCCCAACTTCTCATTCGCTTGCCGTTAACCATCTCGTCGACCTCCCTCTCAAACCCTAAATTCCAAAACTCCATTCAAATTCCTTACAAACCCTAGCCGTCGTCCAAATAAGAGCCTAACCCTAGCCGTTATTTCCCTTCCTCATCAAAACCCTAAACTCCAAAAATATCTTTGCAAACCCTAACCTTTTACCCATATTCCCTATACCCGAAACCCACAACCCAAAATCTCAAAACCTAAACTTCTAACCCTAACCCGTTTCCAAACCCGAACCGTTTCTCCTTCCAACCAAAAAAGAAAAAAAAAGAAAAAAAAATCCATCCAGATCCGAGATCCAATTCCCAAATCCAAATCCAAAACACACTTAATCCCAAATCCAAATCCAAATCTCAAATCCAACATCCAGTTAATCCCACATCCAACTCCAAATCTCCTTCCCATACCCAACCCGATCTCCATACCTAAAACCCTAATATCCACTGTCTAACCTAAACTCGAAACCTGAAACCCAAAACCCTAATCCTATTCTTCCATATCCAAAATCCTAGTTTCAAAAACAAAAATCTTTGATCACCTCAGTCTTCACCGACAGGGGGAGAACACTATATGTTGGCTAAAAAAGCCTTTCGACAAATGCATCCCAGATCCAAGAGTCGAATCCAATCTCAAATCAATCCCAAAATCTAAGAGCTAGATCCAATCCCAGATCCAAGAGTCGGATCATATCTCAAATCAATCTCAAGATCCAAGAGCCGAATCCAATCTCAAATCAATCCCAAGATCCAAGAACCGGATCCAATCCTCAATCAATCCCAAATCTATCCCGTCCGCCGAGGGCCATTCCAAACCACTACTGCTCCTCCTCCTCCTACTACTACTACTACACCCGCATGCAGCCATCTTGATCCCGCTTGCAGTGTCGTCCTGTACTCCTACCTGCAGTCGCCGTCCCAAACTACTACTACTAATACTCCTGCATGATCCACTGTGAGTTTGGGAGGGGATGTTAAGATATATAACGTTTGCTGTTGCTGTACCACCATGCACCATCCCAAGTCACATGAACATCGTCAATATCCAAACTTATGTTGCTTGAACCAACTTGAGTTTGAGGGGGGTGTTAGATGTGAGATGTTATATTACTCAATTTAGTCCCATATCGAAAAAAGTATTAGTTTAATCTTTGCTTCTCTCATATATATAGGAGGTGACATGAACATTGTCAATATCCAAACTCATGTTACCCGAACCAAATTGAGTTTGAGAAGAGGTTTTAGATGTGAGATGTTATATTATTGAAATTAGATTTTGAGGGAAATAAAATATTTCTCTTATTCCTATGTCTCTATTGTATACATCTATATATAAGGATTACATTCTTGGAGAAGAAGAAAGGAGATTGAGAGAAGATTAAGGGATGAGAAATTTGAGGAATCTGTTTCCTATAGATTAGGAAATAGAATATACATTGATACTTACTATATTTTAACACTCCCCTCAAGTTGGTGCATAGATATTGAACATGCTCAACTTGTCAACAAATTTCAAGAAGAGCCGAGTCAAAACTGCCTTGGTCAGGATATTTGCGAGCTGATCTTCTGACTTCACTTTAGATATCTCAATGACTTTCTCATCCAATTTCTTCTTAATGAAGAATATATCCACCTCTATATGTTCTGTTCTATCATGTTGAACTGGATTGGCGGCAATATCACATGCTGCTTGACTGTCACAATACACCTTCATAGGTTCATTCGGACCACAGCCTAAGTCCTGCAATAAGAGTTTCAGCCATAAAGCTTCCGTTATACTTAGAGCTACTCCGCGATACTCATCCTCTGCACTAGAGCGTGCAACAACATTTTGCTTTTTACTTCTCTATGTAACTAGATTTCTTCCTACAAATGTGAAGTATCCTGAAGTGGAGCGCCCATCAATTATAGATCCTGCCCAATCAGCATCAGTATATGCCTCAACCTTCAAGTGACCATGTTTTGCAAATAGGGACCCATTTTCCTAGAGCAGACTTAATATATCTCAGAATTCTCATCACTGTATCCATGTGGTGTTTCTGAGGTGCATGCATAAACTGACTTACCACACTTAAAGCATATGATAAATCTGACCGTGTATGCGCAAGATACATCAGTCGTCCAACCAATCTCTGATATCTTTTCTTATCACAAGGCACATGGTCAAATTCGTTGCAAAGTTTCAGTCCTTCTTCTAACGGTGTACTAATCAGCTGACAAGTAGACATTCTAGTTTTCTTCAATAAATCGATATCATACTTTCTTTGAGATAGAAATATACCATTTCTCGAGCGAGAAACTTCAATACCAAGGAAATATCTCAAAGAGCCAAGATTCTTCATTTCGAACTCTTGTGACAAGTAGCTCTTCAATGTCATTCTCTCCTCAGGATCATTCCTAGTTACTATCATGTCATCCACATATATAATGAGAGCAGTAATCTTACCTTCTTTCCTTTTCAGGAATAGAGTATGATCCAAATTACTTTGATAGTATCCAAATGTCCTCATTGATTTTGTAAATCTCCCAAACTAAGCTCTTGGCGACTGCTTCAATCCATACAATGCTTTCTTCAGACAACATACTTTATTTTGCTGTGTTGGACTGGTCTGTTCGATCCTGGTGGAAGATCCATATAAACTTCTTCTGTCAATTCTCCATGCAAAAATGCATTCTTCATATCAAATTGCTCCAACGGCCAATCAAATTTTGCAACAAGTGATAGTAAGACTTGAACAGTATTGAATTTTGCCACCAGTGCGAATGTATCTTCATAATCAATTCCATACGTCTGAATGTACCCTTTGGCAACCAGCCTTGCTTTGTATCGCTCTATTGAACCACCAAACTTATACTTTACCGTATAAATCCATCTGCATCCTACTGGCTTCTTTCCTGCTGGCAGCTCGACTATCTCCCAAGTCTCGTTCTTTTTCAAGAATTTCATTTCCTCATCCATAGCTGCTTTCCATCTTGGATTAGTAAGGGCTTCCTACACACTGTTATGAATAGATAAAGTAGATAATTGATTTACAAAAGACTTATTTGATTTTGATAAGCGGTGAGTGGATACATAATTACTCATGGAATATTTAACGTTACTAGTGGGATCAGGTTCATAAGTTGGTTTTGGAATACCTCTATCAGTACGGTATGGGAGTTCTCTTCTAGGAGCTTCGGACAACGATGATGATTAGTTTTGGGGTTCTGACGGTTCACTCTCACTGAAATTCGATACTGGTTGCAATTCTTGAAGATGGTCTTCTTCCCTTGGTTGCAGTTCTTCATGAGGGTCTTCCTCCCTTGCTAGATCTTCATTCAAGTGTTCGCCATTATTTGTATTCAGATGTTCGTCCTGACTGACAACTTTATCATATCCAAGAGTTTGAACTTCACTCACCCCTTCATCATCATACCCAAGAGCCTGAACTTCGCTTCAGTACTCCCTCTGAAGTTTAGCCGCAGAAGAAGAAAAATATATCTCATGTTCATGGAACACCACATCCATAGTTATAAATATCTGCTGAGTTGGAGGGTGATAACAACGATACCCTTTCTAATTCATTGCATATCCCACAAAAACACATTTCACTACTCGAGGGGTTAACTTACTCCGCTCATGTTGATGTAGGTTCACAAATGCGACACACCAAAACACACGAGGTGGCAGGTTCACAATAGTTGGCGCATCCGCAACATTAGTTAGTGCTTGAAGTGGCGTGCTGAAGTTCAGAATACGAGAATGGACCCAGGTTGATTAGGTATGCTGCAGAGGCAAGGTTTTCCCCGCAATACATGAGTGAGATATTGCCATAAATAAGTGAAGCACGGACTACTTCAAGCAAGTGTCTATTCTTCCTTTCGGCCACACCATTTTATTGAGGAGTATATGAACATGTAGTTTGGTGGACAATTCCATGTTCCACCAAATATTGTTGTAGCTCTGTATTCAGGTACTCGCCACCATTGTCACTCCGAAGAACTTGAATGTGTGCTTTATACTGAGTCATAACCTGCTTATGAAATTTCTGAAATAAACCACTAACTTCTCCTTTAGATTTCATCAAACAAATCTAAGTCATACGAGTACAGTCATCAATGAATGTCACAAACTATTTAGCTCCTCCTATAGTGGGGTTTCTGGATGGACCCCAAACATCAAAATGAATAATTATAAATAGAATTGTACTTTTATTCAGATTGTAATGAAAGGAAACATGGTGACTTTTTGCTAGCTCACATACATCAGAATGAAAACTAGAAATATCCAACTTTGACAATAAACTGGGAAATAATTTAAGCAAATAGCCAAACGATGCATGTCCTAGACGTCGGTGCCACAATCAAATTTCTGATTGCTTCTCCCCCTCGGACTTATTAACGGTAAGAGCTTGAGTTAACTTGTTTGAACTCTCAGATACCAAATCCAGATAATAGAGTTTTCCACGTCTAACCCCATAACCAATCGTCCTGCGAGTCCGAAATCCTTAAAGACACAAAAAGAAGGCCAAAAAAACAATACATTGCAGTGTATTAGTAATTTGGGGGACAGATAACAGATTAAAGTTTAAGGATGGAACTACTAGTACTGTGTCTAATGTTAGGTCTTTTGTGAGAGATATGGAACCTTCGCCAGTAATGGGAGTAGGATCACCATTGATAGTGGAGACTGTGGATTTGGTGGATGGGTGTAAGGTTTTAACTTGTCTAGAATCAAAAGTCATTTGATCGGTAGCACCGAAATCAATTATCCATGTATTATTTATAACAGATGCAGAAATATTAAAAGCCTTACCATCATTACCTGCAGCTGTAACCAGTGCGGAGGTTTGTTCAATGCTCTTCTCAGCTCCTTCAGCAATTCCAACAGCTACAGTGGATATCTTCTTCCGAGAATCTCTGCTATGATCCCAGTCATGCGGGTAGCCGATAATCTGATAGCAACGAGCTTTCGTGTGCCCAGTTTTGCCGCATTGGGTACACTTCCTTGACTCATAAGTAGATTGATTGAAGCTCTTAGAAGTGCGTGCATATGATCCAGACTGACCTGGGAGGCCTTTAAATGGATGTGGCCGAGCCACCATTGCAACTACATCAGAAGATTCAGAGGAGTTGTTCATGGTGCTTTGTTGACGAGCCTCCCGCCAAACATATGCATAGGATGCCTCAAGATCAAGAGAAGGATCCTTTTGCAAAATTTCTCCTCGAACTTGCTCAAACTCAACATCTAATCCGGCCAAAAAAATATAAACCCTCCAGCGGTCGATCGATTTCAGATATGTTTGGACACCGTCAGGATTCTTCATGATCACCTTATCCTAGTGATCCAGTTCTTGAAAAATTTCAGTCAATTCTCCATAATAAATAAAAAGTGACCTGCCATTTTGCCTTGCCAAAAAAGCTTTCTGGTTTAGTGCAAACACCTGAACCTCATCGGTTCCATCATAGAATGCTTTTGCAAGAGCATCCCAAATATCGCGAGTGGTTTTCAATCGAATGTATCTCTTCATGATCTCAGGTTTCATGGTCATCAACAACCATCCTTTCACTTTCTGGTTATCAACATACCATTTGGCATAAGAATCATAACTTTCAGCAGGAACTTTACTTTCTCCTTGAATATACTGGCTCTTTTCACGTCCAGCAATATGCATCTCCATCAATTGAATCCAAACATCATAGTTTGTTTCATCAAGATTTATTCCCGCAGTAAAGCCAAAATTCTCGGATTGTACAATAAACGGTGTACTACCCATGTTAGCATTACAAGTAAACAATGGATCTGGATCGAACAACAACAGATCTAGATCAAACAACAACAATCTAGATCAAGTAAATAATGGATCTGGATGAGGAGATGGAGTCGTCGATGAGGGCAGGGATCTGGATACCAGAGATGGAGTCGTCGATGAGGGCAGGGAGATGGAGTCGTCGATGAGGGCAGGGATGTGGAGTCGTTGAGGTGTTGGAGTCAATGAGGGTAATGGGTTTCGGTGGTGGAAGAGGGCAAAGCAGGCGACGACGACGAGTGTTGGAGTCGTCGATGTGTGGAAGATGGGTATTGTTGGGTTTTGGTGGCGGAAGAGGGCAAAGCAGGCGACGGCGACGAGTGTTGGAGTCGTCGATGTGTGGAAGATGGGTATTGTTGGATTTCGGTGGCGGAAGAGGGCAAAGCAGGCGACAGTGACGAGTGTTGGAGTCGTCGATGTGTGGAAGATGGGTTTTGTTGGGGTTTCGTTGGGGTTTCGGTGGCGGAAGAGGGCTAAGCAGCGTGGGCGATGGGTTGGAGTGGTCGATGCGGCAGAAGAGGGCAGAGCAGCGTCGGCGACAGGTTGGAGTTGTCGATGTGATCGGCTTCGGGGTCGACGAGGTGTTTTGGTGATCGGAGACGAAGATCGGTGATGATCGATGACGAAGATTGGTGACGAGATCGGTGACGGGATCAGTGACGAAGATCGGTGACGAGATCAGCAACGGGATCTTTGGACGGGATCAGATCAAGATGGAGATTGATCACCTCCTCTTCTTCTTCAGTTAGCCTAGAACTGGTTAGGCTCTGATGCCATATTGAAATCAGATTTTGAGGAAAATAAAATATTTCTCTTATTCCTATTTCTCTACTGTATACATCTATATATAAGGATTACATTCTTGGAGGAGAAGAAAGGAGATTGAGAGAAGATTAAGGGATGAGAAATTTTGGGACTCTGTTTCCTATAGATTAGGAAACAGAATATACATTAACACTTACTATATTTCAACATATATTACTTAGTTTAGTCTCATATAATAAAATGTATTAGTTTAATCTTTGTTTCTCTCCTATATATTGGAGACATTGTACTCAGTTATAAATAATCTAATAGAGTATTCTTTTATATCTCTGGATCTAACAAAAACTAATGCATTTTTATCGATAAGTATATCTTAATAGAAAGTGCATTCCAATTTTCAGAACTGGTATTTTGTAGATACATATATTAAATACTCTTTCATGAGAGAAGGGGTAAAAATTGTTTAAATGGCAAGGGTTTAAAAAGTGTATAATTAAAGTGGAAAGAACTACGATGGAAAATCATAATCAAATAAAATGCATACAACGAAATTTTCTCGTTAATCAAACTTGGGTACAGTTTCGTTCCAATCTCACAAAAAGATAAGGGCTGTTTAAGCCTCAACATAAAAAATATATGCAACTAATACAGGATAAAAGATACTGAAATTGAACAAAGAACAGGCAAAAAAGAAGAAGAAAAAAACAGTACTGTTACCTGCACAAGAACAAGAACATCTGATGGATCAACTTCTGGTCTAGGATCGGGAAGGAGCTGCTCATATAACGGCACCAAAGGGTGGCTCATGTAATTAACATTTTGTAAACTGCAATTTGCGGAAGCCTCGATGAAGCAAGCACCCTGAGCATTGCAATCAATCTTTAAGTCACTGTTAGCTGACGTAACCAACCGACCAGCAAGTGGGTAGTAATGTATGAGTGCCTTCGACAAAGCTTCCCTGATGACCTTGGCAGGCTCCACCCCCGGCCCAAACACATGGAATGTACGGACTTTGGCATTCAGACCAGGAAGGCAGTCAATAGTGGAGAGGTCTAGCATTCCTGAAGGAGTCAGTCCACACGGGCGAACCATAGACTGGGATGACTTTGTCACAGTGAAAGCCATGGTAGCTAGTAAATGGAGGAATGAGGCAGCAGAGGGTGAAAGTTGACAACGAGTATATATACAATGGTGGAGTGAGGCTTTAGTGTGCTTGGCTTTGAAAGCCAGGCTCTGTTATCTTGGGATGTGAGCAAAGGCTGATAAAAAAAAATGCCTCTCTGCAACTTTTTTAAATAAGTAGGGACAATAAATTAATGAAGGGTTACTTTTTGAAATTTGAGCACTATAAACATTCAGACTCATTTGGATAACAATCATGTTACACCCACTACAAACATGACGTATATGAAGTATGTAACTTTCTTTCCACAAACAAATGTTCTTGTAATGTACTCCATAGCAACAGATGATCTAATGTCTGTAATCATATGTTTGATATATAATCCTTTATAGCTGTACAGCACTAAGCTTAATGATAGTGGAAATTTAAATCCCCTTGGGTTTTGGGGGTTTAAGCCCCTGAGGAATTTTGATGAACACAACACCCCCACCACCCCCATGTAGTTTTCCATTTTGATAGCAACTAACACCCGTTTAAGGTTTTGTAATACTCAAAATTGTCATTGAATTTGTTTTAACCTTAGATTAGAACCTAACAATATATATATATTGTTAGGTTCTAATTGAAGGTTGAAACAAATTCAATGGCAGTTTGGGTATGAAAAAATCTAAAACTGGTGCTAATTGCTAACAAAGTGGACGGAGGGAAGTAAATTGCTAAAGACCCAGACTATAGGAGGGTGAGGGTGAAGTGTTCATCAGAATTCCTCAGGGGGCTCAAACCACCAAAACCTGCGGGGTTAGTGAAATTTATCTTTAGAAAATTCCCATAACAAGTATGTCTATTAACGTATATTTATGTATAGCTGGATGTTGGATGGAACTAAGCTTATTGGTAGTTGAAATTTAAATCTTATACAAAAGATTTAACTAGCCTACAATTAACATGCACCATACTAAATTCTTCATTCGTAAACAAAAGGAACAAGAAACTAGTGGCACTCCCCCCTCAATTTTACCTAATGAACGATGGTATATTCATGTCAAATGTAAACATAATAAGCTAAACTGTTTGATCTAACTTGGAACTATATTTAAGGTTGGGTTAGAGACTTTCACGGGATTTTGATTAAACACTTTGTAACTGTTGGAGTTGCTTTCAGATCAGTTCAAGGTGTGTTGTCTTTTTTGATTGCATTAGACTCCCTTGAATCTCAACCCATGATATTTATATCATTATACGTGATAACCATCATTATGTACAGCAATCCTTCCTTTCATCTTCATGGCTTATTTACTTGATCAAACACTCGGTTCCAAGCATCTTTCCAATTGTGGGAGTCTACAAGAGATCACCATCTCTATCTTCTCCAACTCAACATCTCTTAGAAGAAACTCATTTGGTTTTTTGACATTTTATATCCTCTCGGCAACCCTATAAACATCTTAAAGAACACAGATATCGGAATCTATTATGATCAAGGAGTAGAAGAGAGTACAAGTGCATAACTCATCCGGGACATTCCTTTGAATCTCAACCTGAAATCTAAACCCGTCTAAACCTTCCCTAGCATGATTCAAACTATAACCATTGTTTGTCATTTCTATACAGCTGGATGGCACTAAGCTTATTCATAGCTCACTGCACTCAATGACACTCATCTACTTTGTGGAGAATCTGTTATCTTCATTCATGAAAACCTACAAGACTAGTTTTTCCATTTTACAGTACTCGTTGGATATATTGTTAAGGTTAATATTATTGAATTGATTATAACTGACTACAATATCTCCTATATATAGAAGGAAACCAAATACTAAACTAATACATAATCCGATATGGGACTAAATATGTATCATTATATCTAATATCTAACACTCTCTCTCAAACTCACGGTGGGTCGAACAGTGTCTGAACAATGTAAAATTTAGTGAAGAAGTCTATTGTCTATTGTGAATATGTAACAAAATAAAGTGAAATTGTCTATTCTTCAAAACGCTCACGAACATAGTGGCAATCAATCTCAATGTGCTTCATTCGCTCATGAAAGACCGGGTTGCTTGCAATGTGCAATGCACTCCAGTTATTACAATAAAAATGAGTAGCTCCTATAAGAGTAACACCCATATCTGATAACATCCAACAAACATGCACAATCTCTCTAGTAGTAGCTACCATTGCTCTGTACTCAGCTTCTGTGGAAGAACATTCAACAATTGCTTGTTTCTTGCTTTGCCATGAGATCAGCATATCACCAAGAAACAAACATAATCATGTGGTACACCGTCTGGTAGTCAGATCACCTGCCCAATCTGAATCATAATATGCACTAAGCTCCAGTTTAGATATAGAAGGCATAAATAATGAGCGAGTAATAGTGCATTGAAGATATCTGAGGATCCGAAGAAGAGCGCTATAGTAAACTGATGTAGGAGCGAAAACATACTGACTGACAATACTGATTGTATGAGCAATATTGGGTCTGATCATGCATAAGTAAACACGTTGTCCAACAATCTACCTGTATCTAGTGAGATCGGGAAGGAGCTCACAATCAGCGGGACAAAGCTTCGCATGAAGCTCTAAGGGAGTATCGGCTGATCGACTGTCAGAGAGACATGTAGCGAAGATAATGTCTGATATGTATTTTTACTAAGAAATGAGTATCCCCCGCGATTCATGGGTAATCTCTAGACCCAGAAAGTAGCGTAGTCTGCCAAGGTCTTTCATATGGAACTACTGGTGAAGATATTTCTGGATGGATGCAATGCATGCGGTCATTTCCAGTAATAATCATATCATCAACATATAATAGTAGAAATACTCTCCTATACGGTGATGACCGCATAAACATAGAGTGATCCTGAGAACTCTGACTGAAATCGGCATGTGTGATGACACGGCAAAAACACTCAAACCAAGCTCAAGGACCTGTTTCAAACCATATATAACACAACGTAGATGGCAAACATGACGAGGAGGTGTGAGACTTGTGAAACTGTGGTAGGGATCGAAATGAGGACAGAGATGTTGTTGTTGTCCGGATCGGAATAAGGATCTGGATGCTTCTACCGTTGTTGATGTCGGAAGAAGGGGTGGGGCAGGGTTAGGGATGAAGTTGGGAGGAAGGCGGAGGCCGAAATTAGGATGACGACGGCGCTGCTAATGCTGTCTGAATTTGGATGGGGATCGAGATGTGAGGGAGAGTGAAGAGGAAGATGCAGTAGCGGAAAAATTGGTGGAGATAGAAAGATACTGGTGAAAGAGGGATTCCATTAGAGAATAACTAGTACCTAGAAAAAAGAAATTGAAACCTTTTTCGGATATTTTTGTGATTGACAACGAGCGGCGGCGGCGACGACGACAACGACGACGATCGGCAGCATCAGACCAGTAACATTAGGGAGAGGTAGGGTTAATGTTAGGGTAGGGTTCGAATTTGGTTTTTGGGTATTAGGGCTTGGGTTCGGGTTTCGTTTTCGGGTATTAGGGTTTGGGTTTTGGTTTGGGTTAGATTTGGTTCAGGTTTTTTTGCTTTTTCTGGAAACATAAAACTGGTCGGGTAAGGAGTAAGGTTTGGGATTTGGAGTTTGAAAGGGCATAGGATTGGGTTTCGGGTACTAGGATAGTAGGGTTTGAGTTCGGGTCGGGTTTGATTTGGGCATTGGGTATTTAATATAGGGTTTCGGGTATGAGGTTAGGCTATTTGAGATTGAATTAAGGTTTAGGATTTGGTTTGAGAGAGGTGGCGACCAAAGTGGAATAGAAGAGTGATGGGTCTAGGGTTTTTGTTGTCGGGTAGGTGGCGATAGGGAGTCAGAGTAGGTGGCGACGGGGAGTTGGGGTTAGGGGATGAAAACAGTGGAAAGAGATGACAGGTTGGGAGGTCGGGGTGTTGTTGTGAGGTTGTTGGTGTTGAAGGAGGCAACCGGAGGAAGAAGGAAGAGGTTGCAGTGCTCGAGATGTAGTAGGGAAGTGGTCGGAGTTGCTGCTGATTGAGGATCGTTGGATTGAAGATCGTCAGGAGTTTGCAGACGGGGTTTGGGACTGTCGCCGGCGTTTGATGTTGTTTTTGTTTTTGAAGATGGTGTAGTTGATGAAGCTTGATGATGATGGCTAGTTGATTGCTAGATTTTCTTTTCTGTTCATGTTGTTGTTGATGAAGGCAACAAGAAAAGAAAAGAAAGAGATTTGTGTAATTAGGGTTAGGGATTAGTGAGAGAGAAAGAAATTTGGAATTAATGCTCTGATACCATGTTAAGGTTAACAGAGAGATTGAAAAATGTTATTGGATTGATTATAGTTGAGTACAATGTCTCGTATATATAGAAGGGAACCAAATACTAAACTAATACATAATTCGATATAGGAATAAATATATTTCATAATATCTAATATCTAACATGGTATATTCTCACTATATTCATATATTATTTATAATAATATAATATGAGTAACACATGTGTTACACATACTACTTGTATGGATATCGGACCAAGGTTTGAGTGGGTCCGTGTATTCCAATTCAGATACATAGGATATAATATCTCAAGTGACTACAAATATTAACTCTATTGTTGTAATACCTCAGATTTTTTAATAATTTTTTAAAGATTAATAAGTGAATTAGAAATTATTTTTGGTGATTTAATAAATATTTTTCTGAAATTTACCTTTTTACAAGTGCAAAACACGTACAAATATTTTCTTGGGAAGTTCAAAGTCAGAAATTATTTTGGGGAAACTCATTATTTATTATTAGATATTATTTTTGAATTTTTTGGATTTTTCTGATAATTATTTGACCTATTTGCAAATATTACAAAAAAATGGACTTTTGTGCAAAATTACCACTTGGAGTGAAAACTCCAGATATTTGGATTTTTGGGCTGAGCATGATTCCTAGTCAACTCAGTGGTAAAAAATTTACTTTTAGTTTTAATAAATTTGGTGTATTTTGCAAGTTTTGATAAAGAAGGGTCTTTTTGCAAAATTGACACTTAGAGGGCAAAAAGTACAATTTCGTTTTTTTCTGAGTTTTACAACAGTGCCGGCCAGATCTGGAGTGTTGGTTTTGTTTTTAAATACAAGTTGAATTGTTTTTATCTAATTTCGAAGTATAAGAATTTATATATGTAAAGATATATTTAAAAGAGGTACTTTGCAAATCTATTCACAAACCCTAAAAACCCTATTTCTGGCCAATATAAGGTGAGGTGCAACCGTCTCTTTGCTGCACTACACAAAGGGATTTCTTTATTATTATTTTCTTGGAGTTTCTAAGCGAGGATCTTGGTTTTCTTGCGAAAGGAAGGATCTTCTTAATCTCATTATTATCTTCGGTTGATTCTTCAATAAGGTGAGTGACATATGTTTGTTTTGTATTATCTAAGCATGTTGTATGTGATGATTTGCCTATTAGAAATCATATTAGGAATTGGTATGAAGATATAATAAATTTTGATGAGCAGATGAACTAAAAATTGAATCTTTTCATAAAACTATGCTCTTGATAACTAAAAAACCTAATTGATGAATTGAGATTATTAAGAACCTACTAGAAATCATGGATATGTTACTTTGTATTATAATCTTTCTTATTTGAACATATACTATGAAGTGTATGATGAGTATTGCATAAAAGTGAACAAAAGCTTAACCTTACTATGCATGAATACATATACCCTGTTTTGATATTTTGAAAGAGTAAAGCTTGATTGAGTGTATGTTTCATTCACTGTTATTCATGGGTAAACGATTGTAATCATTGGGGTTTGTGTATAACAAGTTATAGAAGGGTTTGTTGGATCAAAAGTTCAAGTTTTAAAGTGAAGAAGGGGTTTTTGTCTTCGGGTATGTAGGTGAACAGGCCGAAGGTTGAGTTTTGATGGTTTTTGATGTTTTACATATAGGTTCCTTGGTGCTTAACTGATACACACACACACACACACACACACACACACACACACACACACACACACATATAGGTTTCAATTGGATCTTGGTCGTTCTAATGTTGAGATTAATCTAAACAATATACTACATATGTATGATGTCATTTGGATGCTTTACTGATGCTTAACTACCTAAATACATATATATAAACCCATGTGTACTGTTTTAAAGAGTTTTGTGAAAAATTACTCTTTTGAGATCTTGATGTGTTTTTTATTTGTTTTTATAAACTCCTATATGTTGTACAAATCATATTTTAGCATCTCAGGAAATTGGTTTTTTCAAATTTATGGTTTTACAAAGTGGAATCGAAGTATTAGTCAAAACATGCACAAAATTGTAACCTTGCTGTGTAGCAGCTAGCGATCGACCGCACAGTCGACTGCCGCTCTATTTTTTTGAGAATTCACACTCGACAGTCAACTGCCCGGTTTTTGAACTATTTGGACAGTCGATCGACATACTTTTATTTTGAGAATCTCTAATTGACAGTTGACTGCTCTGCTTTTACACTGTTTTGAGCGGTCGACCGTCAATTGCCTTATTGGCTGTTTTTTTGAGTTTTCTTCATTTCCTTGAACGATTATTTCTTCGAGCTTATGGATTATTGATCTAGTATTTTAGTGATGTTTTTACTACAGATTTTATTATTTTACAGAGAGTTATATTTTGTTTATAATAGAATTTAATTTACATCCCTATGACTTTATAAAGAGAGATATATGTGGTTTTCGAAGGAATTGATATTTTGTGATATTCGATGACTTCAAAATATGATTTTCTGTTATTTGATGGGTTCAATATTTTATTTGAATTCTGGAATTTCATGAGTACATTAAATGGATTTGGATTTTGTCGTTTTCTTATTATAAACGTTTTGATGATGGATTTATGAGTTTTATTGAAAGTTTTGGTATTGATGGTTGAGTTATGAGTCTTTAGAGATTGAATGGGGCCCTAACTACCGGCGATTGAGATTTTGGTTGTTGTTCAGTTGAGTTAAGCCCGGTAGGGTACACAAACTCTATGAGATTCGTAATCTATTAAATAATTAATTAACTTAACAAGATAAGGACAAGCACTAGATGGTGATACGACGAAATGAGAGCAAACATGAGTTATGGACTCCAGGATGATCCAAGGAGTGAGATATTCCCCAGTATTCCGGGACGATGGACATAAGGGCCACAGAGTGATCCGCGGAGTGTGATTGATCTCCAGTATTCCGAGGACGAGAGCGACATTCATGGGATGTTTGTGCAATGAGGGTTCCAGGATGATCTACGGAGTGAGGTAATCCCCGATTTTCCGGGACGATGGACGTAAGGGCCACAGAATGATCCACAGAGTATGATTGGCCTCCAGTATTCCAAGGGTGAGAACCGATATTTGCAAAATATCTAAATCTCGTAGTAGTCATCGTAGTAGGATTAGTTGCATAACGAGGGATTAAACCCTATCAAGTGGAGAACGATAAGGGCCTACACCGGACTTATGTAGAGTGGGATGCATAGTATCCAACAAGTATGCATTAGAGAGTTAGCATATAGCATTGGTATTTTCTTGACTTGGTTTTATGCATGTTGTTTTATATTTCCCTACACTTGACACTTAGTCTAGTTTCACTTGATATTTTCATGTTTTATTTATTGTTATTTCTTATTCCATTCGTTACTACTGTTGATACATATTGTTTATGACTATATACCTTATGTTTTATTTATGTTGAATTTATTTTTATGTCACTCACACCGTTATGGCTAACCCCTGTAGTTTTGGGGGTTAGGGTTATCTCTAGCCTCATGTTTTACAGGTAGGTACCTATAGCTTGTGATTGGATGCATATGGTAGAATGATGTTGTGGCTTTTGTAATTTGTAAAAGAATGTGTTGTAAAAGAAAGAATTCGTAATTCAAGGTGTTTAATTTTCCACTGTGTTTTGCAAAGATTGTTGTAATAAAAGTTGAAAATTTTATCTGGGTTTTGGCTATGTTTACTATTACAATTGAGGTTGATGCTGGAAATTGTGTCACGTATTTCTGAGATATTATATTAAAAATTCGGGGCACCATAATTGTTTCTCTTATTATTCCTCATAATACTGAGTAATCTTGGGTTATTATTCATTAATTCATTGTGATATTAATAAAAGAGTTGATCGTGGTTGGGATCGCCATTCGTCGGGAACCTTACTACCGCTGGTAGGCACTACCGCCGTCGTCATCGGAAGCCATTCACATTCGTCGCAGTTGCCGCAGCCACCTGCGGCTGTGATCCATCGTCACCACCACACCTCTAGATCCACTCTCTCGATCTGGTTTACTTTGTTCTGTTTGTCAAACTCAACCCGCAAACTTGAGAGAAACCCGACCCGCATCCACGTCACCCTCCTCACGTGTTGTTGTTGCTATTTAGTGTGTTGGCTTGCAAGATCCGACCCATGTTTTTGTGTAACCCGACCCACAAACCCAACAAACCTGACCTGTCTTTGTGAAAGTGGGTCCTATTTGCTGGATCTGACCCGAGACCCGCAACCCGTCAACCCGCGCACGCCACATCCATTTGATCATCTTCAAGATTTTTTCCATTCTTAACTTTAAGATTTGTGCTATTTATTTAATTTAATTTCTGTTTTATTTTTTAAACAGATTTACAGAAAACCTTGCATATTTCTTCAAAATTACATGAACAGTAATTATTCAGAATAAACCCTCTAGAATTTATTGTTTATTCCTGTATGCTGGAAAAACATGATCATCCGTACAAGATTCTTAAAGTAGAGGGATTTAACAGTTTTGAATTTAATAGTTGGAAGAAGAAAGCACAATATGGGATGAAGTATACGAAAATATGATATACTTAGCAAATGACTTATGACAATTGCGTTGAGGATGTGGATGATGCAACTTGGGTGATAGATGAGGACTTGTGTAGAGGGTTCATGCTAAACAGTATATCAACTCGTCTTGCAGATGTGTACATGAAGTATGAGACTGCTACAGAGAAATGAGATAATTTGGTGGATGAATTCAAAAAGGAGGTCTCTAAGACTCACTTATTGAACAAATTCATGGCTTTTGAATTCAAAGAGGAGAAAGCTACTCTCCCTCAAGTAACTAATCTTGAAAACTTAGTAGGTAAACTGAAAACAGTGGATACCATTGTATGTGATGTTTTTTTTCACTAGAGCAATAATTTTTAAATTACATGCATCATGGTTATCTTCTAAGCCTGAAATGTATACAGTACCGAATCTTATTAAGCTTGCACAACTTAAACGTTGTATTAAAGTTGACGATACGACAAGAACTAGGATTAATTTGGAATTGGTCAATAAATAACTCTCTACTGCTAACGTGTTAACTAAGGCCAAACGTGTTCCTATGTTTAAGAAGAACAAGCTTAATACTAAGGGTGAACCACCTAAGTTGTAAATCACTAAGAAGATTGGTAAAAATAAAAGAAACTACTACAACTACTGAACGAAAAGTGGGGTTACCTTGCTACTGAATGTAAACTACCCAAAAACGAACAACCTAACAAAGGAAAAGTGAACTTGTTAGAGGTAATACTGAGTCCACAAATTTTATGTGTTGTTGGCCTCTATTGTTGGATTTGGGAGCCACATGCTAGACTTGCAACAATAAAAGCCCATTAACTGATCTCAGTGATGCAAATGAGTATGTCTCTATGGCAAATAGAGAATCAAATAGGGTGCTTCAGATTGGAACTACAAATCTCAGTCTCTCCTCAGGTAAAAAATAAATTTTGCGTAATGTTAATTATGTACCTGCTTTAGCAAAGAACTTAATCTCTTATTATCTTACTGAATCATGCTGTCATGGTAGTTTTCATTATTAGTTGTAAAATCTTTACAATCAGTTATCTCATACTACTTTGGTTATGCTTATTTAGTCAATGACTTGTATAGACTTAGTTTAGAAAAAAAAAAGATTAATGCTGTTAGTTCCAAATTGTGTAGTCCTCTTACATGACATAATAGGTTGAGACATGTAAACTATACTAAATTACTTGCTGTTGCTAAAAATTTTAACTTACAAATTGATACATCCATAAAATATAACAAATGTGAAGTGTGTGCTCAGACAATGATCACTAGAAAACCTTATCTCCCTGTTTATAGGAGTACACAACTTCTTGAGCTAGATCATTCTGATATATACGATTTTTAAAAAAAAAAGGTCGACAGTACTTAATCACTTTCATAGATGATTATTCTAGATAGTGTCACAATTATTTGTTGAAATCAAAGGAAGAAACACTTGTGAAATTCAAAGAATTTAAAGACCGTGTCAAAAATCAGTCAAATGCCAAAATTAAAAGGTTAAGATCTGACAGAGGTGGAGGATATGTCTTAATGAGTTTTAAAGAATTTTGCAATTCACATTAATCAAATATGAAACAAAAATACCATACTCACCACAGTCAAACGGTATTGCCAAAAGAAAGAATCGAACACTTACTGAAATGATGAATTTTATGTTATTAATTGTTGGTTTACCTTGGTTTTTTTTGGTGAGGTTGAATTGAGTCCTAAGGATGCTTTTGGATTGGATACAGATCAGATATTGGCTATACCAACATCTGTATCCGCATTCTAAAAACGGATTCAGATACGGATACGGATACGGATATGAATCGGAAAAAGAAAATCAAATCCATATCTGCATATTTCTGATACAGATGCGAATCAGATACGGTATACCGGATGACAGATAAGAATTCGGATATCAAACATATAGTTTTTGCTATTTTTTTCTTAATTAGTACTTAGATTTGTATATCATTGAATTGCGAGAATCAATTTTTATATCTAATCACAAAATAGAAATCAATACAATAAAAGAAGTTAAGGAAAATTTATTTCATATATGTATATCTCGTATAAAAAATTATAATACACACTTACATGTCCATTTGCATGTGGTTTGAACCTGACATCTTTAACTTTTTTTTACTAGGATGAGAATGCAACAACTGTAACACCCCACAAAATTGGATGTCATGCCCCGCTTCTCAAAAATACAGAATACGAGCGCGTGACAAAGCCCAGCGAATGATTTTCATCATTCATAAGCTGTAGGATCGACTCAGCATCAGAACAATAAATATAATAAGATATACACAACCACGCAAGTATAAATAATTTATTAATCAACAGAAACAATTGAAACAAAATAATAATATCCCAAATAGTTTTCTAATCTGGATCAAAAGATAAAACTCGGGACTATAAGCCCGTTACAAGTTTCAAGTAGCAAAAGAAACAAATAACTCAAAGAAACAAAATATTTACAACAAGTCTTTTCTCTAAGCGAAGCCTAGAACGTCTGCTCACCAATTCCAGCAAGCAATTCGTCTCCAAAATCTGTATATATAAATGTAAAAAGGAAAAATAGAGAAAACAAGACAAACGCCCTTAGTGCAAGTTAGGGCCGCAAGTAGTACAAGCAAGAGTATGAAAACAAGTACAAGAAATATGGAACAAGATTTGGAATCAAGAATGTATAACATAATATAATAAGGATGCAACAAGTAGGGGGATTCAAGAAACTAGCTAGTAAAAAGACAACTCAAGTGACAAGATTGGGTAACAAGTACTAGTAGTAGAACAAGTGGCTAGTGAACATGTAATGGTATCAAGCATCAAGTAACAAGTATCACGTACAAGTGTCAAGTAACAAGTCTCAAGTCTTAAGTAACAAGTCTCAAGTAACGAGCATCAAGTAACAAGTCTCAAGTAACAAGTCTCAAGTAACGAGCATCAAGTAGGGTATCAAGTGTCTATAAGTGACAAGTTAATCTTAAGTCTAATGTTTAATTCTATCTAGGTAGCACTTCATGCATCCATACTTTTACTACATGATTGCTACATACAATCAGTTACGTTTAGGCCTAGCGGTGGATTTTATAGGGTGATATACTCAGGATCAAGTATCAAGCAAGCATGGTTCATGAATACTAAAATAATGTAACAAGTTCACGAACCAAGTTCGTGAATGCACTAACAAGTTCAAGAACCAACCATGAGTTCATGAATGCACAACAAGTTCATGAACCAAGTAATGGGTTCATGAATACGCTCAAGATACAACAAGTTCATGAATCAAGTACTGGGAAATATGGGCCCCCTTTCAAGTACACTTACCTATATTATCCACTACTATGGTCTTTCCTTTAAACCCTGGCTTGTTATTTATTATTATTATCAACAAAGCATGAAAGTGTGCGAAACAGGTCAAGTAAACATGATCAAGAACATCGAAAAATTCTAGGCTAGGTAGGATACATGTTCGAGGGTCAAAACAAATCAAAATATCAAGAACAACGAGAATTCCAAATCTGGACAGTATGACGTTGCTGCACCAAAACTGCGATTCCCGTTGCTACAAGATAGAAAATGTAGATCCGTCAGAAGGTCTAGAAACTAGACTCCTTCCCGATTCCAACGCATATAATTAAGTTACATAAAAGTTGCAGAAATTGATGTCAAAACAGCAAACTATACAGCATTTGTGTTCAGCCAGAATTTGTAAAACAGAGTTTATACATATGAAACAGGATTGAAACGTCATTAATTAATTCTAAAAAAATTAGGGAATGTTCTCTAGGGTTTCCAGTATCAGCATACAAAATTCCAAGTCATTTAATTACTGGTAGCATAGTTAAAATAATTGTAAACCAAAGTGGTGCAGCAGTTTTTATGAAACTACGATTACAGACACAGCAGCAGTAAAACTGCGATATGTCCTAAACCGTAACTCAGAATTCAATTCTGTCAAAAGGGTGATAAACTAGATGTCTAGGCCTAAGTTTCATTTTCACGACTCAAGTTAAGATTTTGATTTAATTGGGGTCGCAATAGCAAGCCAAGACAGGACAGAAACCAAATAAGACACTTTTTGCATGAAATGTATCATAATTGTACTAGTTGTGAACAAGTAAATCAACGAAGGGTTGTGACTCTTATATCATGTAATAGATAAGGTGAAATATGAGATCATCAACGATAAACAAAGAGCAGTCATATTTACAATCTACTTATAGTATTTTCAAGGAAAAGTTTGTACTAGAAAACAAAATGTACAAGAAGATACTTGCCTTGGGGTGTAGACGATGCATCCGACGAAAGAATAATGGGAACAGATCCCGACACGAATCTTGATGGCGATCAAGATCAAGACCACAGACGGCTCAGATCAAAACTAAGGGAACATGATCATGATGATCACGGTGATCAACGGCTCACAATCAAAGGATCAGAACCAAACCAAACAGCAATGGCACTGTGCTGGCTTGGCGGTAGACGGAGGGCGGCGCGCAGGGGCAGCACCGGTGAGGAGGTATCAGAATAGAGGTGGCAAGGTGGCGGGGAGTGCATGGTGAAGTGCTGGTGCGACTGTGAGGGAGCACAGGGCTAGGGGGTGCTGGTTGAGGTGTCGGGGGTCACCGGAGTCGGAGAAGGCGTGTGCGGGGAGGTGCAGTCGCTCAAGGCAGCTGAGGGTGGAACTGGCAGGGCATCGTGGCACAGGAGAGCACAGGGGTCGCGACGGGAGATCGGGGGCGTCTGGTCGCCGAGGAGAGGCAGGAGGACGGGGGCACTGCGGGGAACGTTGCAGGTGCACAGGGCGGGAGAGATGGGTTGTGCGAGGCAGCTAGGTGAAGGGAAGATGAACAAGGAGTCGGAAGGTCGGGGGATGGAAGATGGAGGGATCGGGAGAGGTGAAGAGGCGGCGGGTGCAGTTGGAGATGATGAACAGGTAAATATGGGTTATATATATATGGGTAAATAATGGGGTTAAACAGGGGGGTATCGGGTCTGGGTATTGTTAAATGGGTGATTGGGTGTGGGGTGTTATAGGGTATGGGTAGGATCCAATAAAATAAAAAAATGGCTTTTGGGTAATTGTATTGGGTAAAATCCAATAGGGGAAATAGGGTAAAATAAAATAACCAAATAATAAAAATTTACAATTAGGAATTTATAAAAATAAAAATAATAATAATAATAATAATAATAAAGTAATAACAATAATAATAATAATACTAGAGATCAAAATAACCATATAAAAAATAAGGTTTGTATTACGAATATAAAATTCATAGAAAATAGTTACAATAAGATTACTTATTGAAAATTAGATTTTAATTGAAGAGTCAAGAATACATTTTAACAAAATAATTTGAAAGCGATAGAAATAATTTACAAAAATTTTAAATACAGAAAATACACAAAAATGCGTATTTGTGAAAACAGGGGTTACATTAGAAATGACAATTTTGCCCTTGTGTGATACGCACGTATATTTTGTACCGTTACTGGTAATATTTGTAACGTGTTTACATTACGTATTGTAATTTCTGACTATTTATTCATTTCCCGTATATTTTATCCTATTTGAGTCAAAAAAAATATAATATTTCAATCTCTGTATTTTTACGTACTTTTTACGTGTTTTTGATGCACGTATCAATTATGTGTTTTCACCGCTACGTGTAATATTTTCTATGTGTTTAAATTATTTATTTTAGGTATTCAAATCTATTTTATAAAATGGAAATTCATTTCTCCCTATTTTAATTAAAATACATTTTTCAATTTTTGCACGTACGATGCACGTGTTAATTTTTCCATCTTTATTTTTCTTACAGTCATTTATTATTTTAGCATGCATAGTCTTTTATTTTAGCCTTTCATTTAACCCATGGACCGAGAATAGATTCTAGCCCACTAGATTAATTAATTAATTAAAAGGCAAGCCCACTAGACTAACTAATTAAATTGATTAAAAGAAAGCCCAACAAGATAAGTCCATTAATTAAATCCCAATTTTTGGTTGTGCATGGACTCACACATGACATGTAACAACTTTTAGTATACAAATAAAAACTATAGGATTTGTATTAAATTTTTGTATGTGTGTGTGTGCATGTGTGGAGAGGGAGAGAGAGAGAAATCAGTTTGGAGAGAGTGGGGGGCCGGTTTGGGATGTGAGGGGTTAGGGAGGTTAGGAGAAATGAAAAGGTGGGGGTTAGGAAAGTGAAAAGGTGAGTGGATATTTATTAGGTGGAGAAATTTGCACTTTGGCCCTTATTTTGTACTATAAATGCACCCCCATTCTTCTTCACATTTTACACCTAAAATTAAAAATAGAGAGAGGAAAAAGAAAGAGAGAAAGAGAGTGTTCTTGTGCATTGGAGAGCTCTTTCTAGACGGAAAAGGACCGGGAGTGCTTGTTGGAGCTAGAAGTTGTGTCTCTTCATTCTTGGTTGTTCATTCTTCATTAGAGGTGGGTGGTCTCTATATTTTCTAATTTTTAGGTTGACCATGCTAGAATATGATATTAGTAATATAGATCAATTTGATGTGATGTGGGTAATTTTGTATTTTTCTAAATATAAGACATGCATGCTAATATATTACATGAATGCTAATATATTGATGTGATAATAAGAAGCACAAATCCATGCTATTTATGAATTGTAGAGATTTTGTTATAATCATCATGTTGGTTGAAAATGAGAAAAAGAAAGAGAACAAATCAATGCCATTGTCTGTACTATGAATAATAGTAAAATTTTGTTTTTAACATGTTAATTAGAAATAAGAAAAAGAGATAATGAGTTATGGCCATATATGCATGTTAATAATGGAAAGATCACTTGTTGAGATTTTTCCCTTTTGATAAAAATGAATTTTTGGGTGAAATTGAATTGATATACATAGAATCATTTTTAAAATTATTTGCAAGAGATACATTATGCTATTTTTGATTAAATGAAACTTTTGTCCATTCAAGAGAATGAGACAATTTGAAATATAAATACATTGTTTAGAACACAAGTTTGGAAATTTGTGAACCATTGTTTTCAAGGAAAAATCAGTATGAATAAAAAAAATTAGTTCATAAAAAAAAGATTTGATCGATCATATATCAAGTTTGGTGAAAAGTAACTAATTTCATAACGTTGTGAACAAAACTACAATAATGGGATTCCTAATCAGTAATCACACTTGGACTTACTGGTTAGCCAGTGCACCACAAAGCACTGCTATGCTTGTAAGAGATCTTGGGTTCAAAACTTGTTAAGACACATTTTTATTTTTGATTTTTGTTTAAATAATCTGAACCCGAAATAAGTACTTAGGGTTTTTCGTTATGGTTTCTTAACATGGAATCCACTTGGACTTTGTGGTGCTTGGTGGTGACTTTGGGCGCTGACTGTGGTTCACGGGTAGTCTCGGGTTCGAAACCCTATGGCCACATGTTGTTTTTTTTTTTTGGACGTTTTAATAGTTTAATTGAGTTTTCATACAAATAAAAATTTGGGGAAAATTTGTAGAATTCCTATAAAACGAAATCAAATTTATTAAAAAGAGTTTTAGAATTTTTCAATTATATTTGAGAAGTTAAAAAGCAAAATTTGAGATTAAAAATGAGTTTTGACTTGAGGAATAATTATTAAAGAGTATGAGATTTATTTTAGAAGAAAGTAAAATATTCATGTGAATTGATTTCTCTTGATGAGATTATGCACTTATTTTGATGTGAGAAATACTTGATATGTTTTGAGATATATTATATGTGCTTAAATTTGCTAATGAGATTAAAGTGGATGAATCTATGTTCAAGAAAAGAAACATGGCTTTTAAAGATTATGAATGGATAAATAAATCATGAGTAGTATTAAAATAAGACATTATGAATAAGTGTTAAGATAAGACAATGATCACTTTGTGAATAAGTGCTAAGGCAAGACATTAATCATTTGTGAATAAATTGAAGATGGGAATATTTAAGTTTAAGACATGTTTATTGAAGGGTATGTGTACCCATGGATTCTTGTACATGACAGTTTGTGATGTAGAATTAGTAAGACCTCTGATACCGGCATTGTTGAAATAAAAATAATTGAGTTATATTTTGAGATATGGCCATGGAGCTATCTCGGGATTTATGATTAAGTCCGGTAGGAGGTAAGACTAACTAGGTATGAAAATTTATTCATGTCTTGAACTTAAGGACTAGGCACTAAGTGAAGATGTAGTAAACCTGGGCAAACGTAAGTGGGACACTCTATATAGTCGGGCGATGGATTCCGGGACTATAAACCTAGTCAGGCGGTGGATTCCGGGACTGTGGTTGCTTCGTGGGAGACGAGCTGTTATATTAAATCCGGAACTATGCGTAGTCAGATGGATAGTTTGCCGTTCTCCAATGTATATACGTATACCGGTGCTAGAGGGGCACTTGCGGGATGATTCGCACGATGAGGGGTCTGTTATAACAGTCGGGCGGTGGACTCCGGGACTGAGAACCGTACTCGTGGAATGATCTAAATCTTGTCTTATTACTGGGTAGTCTTCATGGCGAGGGATCGAACCCTATGATGTGGAGTACGTAGGTGCTTGCCCTCGGACCTATGTAGTATGAGATGCATAGAATCCGAACAAGTATGCATTAATGACATCTTAGTATAAAATATCTGCATTAGGCATTAAGGCATCTCATACACTTACCTGTTTAGAGTAATCACATTTAACACTTTATTTTCATTCAAGTTTGTGATCTGTTAAAATATTGAGATCGTTATATGTACGGTATAGAGAGGATGACCGAGTATAACATTTTCGTTAGTGGTAAATAACTGACATGCCCACAGCTTATTATGCAGGAATTGGACTTTTTCATGAAGAAGTAAAGTTGCTATGATGCTGTTACATGTTAAAGATGTTGCAAGTTGTATATTATTTTCATTGTTTTAATTCATTTTATTTTCCGTTGTGTACAAAATTGTAAAGAACTCTGACGTATGATGAAAAGTTTAAATTTCCTTGTAGAATTGTATGAAGTGAAGTGTAAAGATCCTCTGGAATCTCGAATTCGGTTTTATTTGGAATTCGGGGTGTTACAACAACGAACCAGACAACACTTGAAGCTGCAAATTTGCAATTGTGTGGATGCATCCAACAAACAAAAAAATGCTTTGTAAATAATGCAAGAGAGTATACATCCCATTAAGGGTAACCTTGGTAGACATTTCTACCCTTTGCATAACTAACAAATTGCAGAAGGAGTGATTATTTGATTATTTGATTGTTACATGCAATTTCGATTCTTTATTTATTGATTGATTTGATTAATTAACAAGAATGTCAGATAAGTATTCTTTAAATTAGAGAATATTTTTGATTAAAAACTCTTCAAAAATTTATCACCATGATTCATTTTGGATTTCCTTCTTCTTCTTTTTCTTCTTCTTTATTTGCTCTAAATGGTTGAGTTTTGTCACTTTGTGTGTGGGGGTTAGAGTTATAACAACAATGCAAGCTAATTGTAAGGATTTGTGTCTGTAATAATTTTTGAAAGGATTTTTGAATGTATAACAGTAAGAAAGAACAAAAGGCAGTAGACTACTTTTAGCATAACTCCTTTTTGCCTTCTCTATATTTATTTTATTCTTGAATTCAGATATGTTGGCGATGGAGGCCTGTGGTGGAGTTATCGTGGACTCGACTGTCTTCGGTGACCATGACTAAATCCGACAGAAAAAACAGTTGGGAGCAAAACCCCTTCAAATTGTTTGCTTCTTCATGTTCATTGATGAACATACTCTCAATAGCCTCAACACTCATAAAATCCTCTCGAAAGATGAAGAAAAAGTGATTAGGGCAAGGAGAATAGTTAGGTTTCAAAGCAAGAAACTCCTTTACGACAACCCTACAATGAACGACATGATTTTTTAAGTATCTAATTCACACTCTGCCCGATTTTCCAAGTTTAGTATATGGCTGGATGCGAAGATTCAGCTCACTGTGGACCCTTTGCTCCTTCTGCATTCTCTGGTTATATCAAAAAATGTAGATATGGCGGTATCCAAACACCCGTTTAATGTTCATACCATGGAGGAAGCAATGGTAACAGCTAGGTGGGAAAAATGGTGGGATTTGGAGGGTTAAGAGTGCAGATGGAGACTTATTGCGAAAACAAGTTAGAGCCATGGTCACCTAGCAAGTTACCATATACAACAGGTGATTTAAAATCACATATTCGATTCATTAAAGTGATCGTCGTTGCCCTAAGATTTTGCAGTAGCTATTAGCTCATCTTCTTATTGATAGTTTTACCAAGGTTAATACTATAATGACTAAAACACATAATTTAATGAAATTGTGCTGAAATTCAGATGTACCAGACACTGCGTTTATAGTAAGGAGGCATGCACCTGCGAGCAACCACTTCTCATGCTCCACTTCAATGAACTCGAGGCTTTTAACCCGAGAGATCAGTTGGTCTTCAACTATGGAAGAGACCTAATGAACCCAAAAATCAAAATATTTAATTTCGAGTTTGAAGTTTCTAAGCAAGTTGCCATAGAATACATGCATCATCTCTACAGAGAAGGAGATGAGTCTTCTTCATTAGCTCAAAAGAAGATCAGAAGAGCTTCCTTAAGAGATATGAGAGGGAGCTTCCATGCCAAATATAGCATAAATGAAGTAATAAATGGGCCACTAGAGGATTTGGGAGTGGAGGAAGAGCCCGATGTTGGCGGAGCTGGTGAAGGAAGGTGGAGCTTGGATTTCGGAATTGGGGGTGGAGGCAGGGCTAGTCCTGAGATTTATAGGGCCTTGTGTGGAAATAAATTAGTCCTTTAAATATTCTAATACTAATTTTACTTTATTTTGATTTTTATATTATATTATATTATATATATATATATATATATATATATATATATATATATATATAGAGAGAGAGAGAGAGAGAGAGAGAGAGAGAGAGAGAGAGAGAGAGAGAGAGAGTAATGCTCCATTGAAAACATGTTTGTTTTTACCGGGTTGGAAAACAGCGATCTGAGCCGTTGGATAGCTCTTGATTGTGATCAACGGCTCAGATCGCTGCCACCCATCACCCAATATCACTTAAGGGGCGGAGGATTAATTTGGGAATTTCGTCCCAAATAACTCTTCGCCTGATTCGCTCTGAAAAAATTGATATAACCTAGGCCGTTGTTGGGAACAACGGCCTAGGTTATAAAAATTTGAATCATAGGCCATTGTTTGGAATAACGGCCTTCATTCAATTTTTTATAAGCTAAGCCGTTGTTCCCAACAACGGCCTACGCTATAAAATTTTATAGCCTGGGTTATTTGAAACAATGAAATTTTATAGCCTAGGCCGTTGTTGGGAACAACGACCTAGGTTATAAAAAATCGAATGAAGGCCGTTGTTCCAAACAACGGCCTATGATTCAATTTTTTATAACCTAGGCCGTTGTTCCCAACAACGGCTTAGGTTATATCAAATTTTCGGAGCGAACCAGACGAAGAGTTATTTGGAACGAAATTCCCAAATTAACCCTCTGCTACTTAAGTGATATTGTGTGATGGGCAGCAGCCATCTGAGCCGCTGATGACGATCAAGAGCGATCCAATGGCTCAGATCGCTGTTTTCCAACCCGTGAAAACAAACCCATTTTCAATGAAGCATTTCTTATATATATATATATATATATATATATATATATATATATATATATATATATATACGAATTCAGTTGAAAAATAGGAGTAGGGTACATTCTATATCTTAAAAAATTTATATGAATTTATTTGAAAATTACCATTCAAATTTTATATCATTGGAGGCTCCAATACCTGGGACGACTTAATCAATATCTTGAATTAGTCATCTCATCAATTAAGACGAAATAGTATAAATGTGGTTATTTTCATTTATTTTTATATCATTGGAGGCTCCAATACCTGAAACGACTTAATCAATATCTTGAATTAGTCGTCTCATCAATTAAGACAAAATAGTATAAATGTGGTTAATGATTTTCATATTCTTGCAATGCATAAAATACAGTAATACACGATTAAAAAAATGCTTCACGTATTAAGTAAACCTCAATAATTAACGAAAGCAACAACATAGAAATCATTGAAAAATTTTCTCTAAAAGTCAATATATATATATATAATCTCAACAATTAATGAAAGAAATATAGTAATCATTGATAATAAATAGATATATGTATAATGAGAAAAAAATGACAACAACAAGGTTTGAACCTGCACCCATTAGATTTAAAGTCTATCCCCTTAACCACTCAAACAAATTGACTTTTGTGCTATAATTAAAATAAAATCTCTATTAAATATATCTGATGGGGGCCTCGTCATTAGTGGGCTCTGGGTGGAGGAATAGCCCGATGATGGGGAAGAGGGTGGAGGATGGTGAAGCTAGGGTTAAGGAGGAGCTAGATTTGGTCTTTCGGTTTCGATCTGGATGAGGAATGTAAAAGACATGAATGAGAAAAAAAAGAAAATTACACAAATGCCATTATATATATATATATATAATTTGTGGATATCTGTATCTGAATCCACTTTTTTAATACATATATGTATCCGTATCGGAAAAAATTTCGGATTCGGATACGGATTGTATCAGATATATCATTATCTGAGAGCATCCCTATTATTGATTGCTAATAATATTCTGAACATGTTACCACACTCTAAGTTGTCTGCTACACTTTATGAATTATGGAATAAACCCTAATTTTAATAAAGTGAAAAGTTGGGGTTGTATTGCATTTGTTAGAATATCATACCCTAAAAGGCCTAAAGTAGGACCTTGAACAAATATATGTGTGTAATTAATAAGTGCAGTTGATGGTGCTACAGACAGTTTTTTGAACTATATCTTAACTGAATAATAGAATCAAGAGATGCAGAATTCTTTAAAGATGTGTTGATCAAAGATAAAGGTATCACATTATCTGGCTACATAGACATATTCACAACAAGAATCTAGACTTAGTTTAGCTGACACTGACACTTCACCGGTAAATGAGCCAAGAAGACTGCTAGAGATAAAACACCCAGAACCTATGGTCATGACTTTATGACATATGCATTGTTAGTTGATCATGTTAATGCGAAGGAAGCTTTAAGATCAAGGGATAGTCTTCTTTGGAAAGAGACAATTAAAGATGAAATGGATTCTTTATTAAAAAATAACACTTGAAAATTAGTTAACTTGCCAAAAGGGGCTAAAACTATAGGAAGTAAGTGAGTTTTGAAGAAGAAACTTAATCTTGATGGAACTATAGGAAAGTATAAAGCATGTCTAGTAGCTAAGAGGTTATACTAAAGAAAGTGGGGTAGATTACTTTGATGTTTACTCACATGTTTGTCATATTGCTACTATAAGAATTTTTCTTGCCATTGCATCTATTGAAAATTTTGTTATTCATCAAATGGATGTTAAAACTGTCTTCCTAAATGAGGATCTTAATGAAGAAATTTATCTACATGAAACAACCTGAAGGTTTTGTACTTAAAGGATCAGAGAACAAGGTTTAAAAATTAGTAAAATCTTTGTATGGGTTAAAACAAGCACCCAAATTATGGCATGAAAATTTTGATACAACAATAAGAAGCTCAGATTTTGAATCAAGCAATTCTTAAAATGTCTTCATTATCGTGATCTCTCAAATTAATATGTTATTATTTGCTTATATGTTGATGATATGCTTGTTGTTGGAAGTGACATCTTTATCGTAATAGAAGTTAAAACATGTAATCTAAAGAATTTAGCATGGAAGACCTAGGTATTGTGGACACCATATTAGGTGTGAGAGTGGGTTTTGCTAGGCAAGGGATAATCTTTAGTCAAGCCCACTACATCAAAAGTGTGTTATAAAAGTGGAGATATAGTGAATGCAAAAGGTTTGAAACACTATATGGTTATAACAAAAGTTGACATCTAATGACGGTGCAGTTGTGAGACAGTTAGACTATTCTAAACTTATTGGATGTCTCATGTATGCAATCACCTTCATTAGACCCAACATAGCCTTTGCGGTAGGCATGCTTAGCAGTTTCTAGTAATCATAGTAATTCACATTGTAATGCCCCTGAGAGGCTAATGGGACACCTCCACGGTACACAAGAGTTTGCCTTGTGCTAGTCTGTACATCCTTCAGTTTTGGAAGACTATTCTGATGTATCATGGTGTTGTGAACGTGGTGAAAGTCGATCCACTAGTGGATAATGTTAGGGTTTTATGCGCCGTAGTTAGAACTTATTGAGTCTTCGACATAATAAGTACAAACCACCAAGCAAACAGAAGATCAAACCAATCACACAAAGCACACAATATTTGTCCCGATTTGGGCAAGCCATAATCCGGGGAGGAAAACCGAGATATTATTCAACTAGAGAAGATACAAGAGTTACAACTCTCATCACGATCCTCTCTCAACATTAACTAGAAATACTTGTTGTTTACAATGGACAATTCACTTACCTCTAAGATGAAGTACTTTTTCATCTATTCGGCACTCAATAGAATCATATCGTTCTTTAGAGCTGTTACATTGATTGTATAGAGATCTATAGAAACCTTAGGTTTAATCTTGATACAATATTCGTTCGATATTATCTGAAGAGATAATCATACAATGAGAGTTATACGATCTAACTTGGACAAGAAGTCGGGCTTCAAACGAATTCCCAAGACTCACACCTGAACACAAACAGTCGCGACACGGTTAACTGTCCAATCCCTTTGCTGAATCCAAACAGAGTTTGGGTGGTCGACCGCCCACTATGCAGTCGTCCACCAGATCCTCTTGATTGCTTGCTTCTCATCTTCCATCCAATCGTCGCTTCGATTCCTCTCTCGCATCACCAAATTCTCTTCTATATTAAACAAGTATGCAAGACATAAACACAACATTTATGTGTTTACACTAGTAGGAGCAGTTGTATCATGGAGATCTAAAAGGCAAGCAGGCCTTGCATTCTCATCCATGGAGTCTGAACTCTTCGCACTTTCTGCTGGTGAAGAAGCAGAATGGATGAAAGACTTGTAGCTAGATATTCCATTAAGAATGTTTAAAGTAACCATTCTTAGTCTGTTATGCGACAACAAGTTACAAAAGTTGTAGATTTACAATGGTAAAAGATGCATTGTATGTCTCAGACAAACAAAGTTGAACTATCTCATTAAACAAGAGATTATTACTCTTATTGATGTGCGATCAAAACATAATGTGCATGATGCTCTTACGAAGAGACTAAATAGGAGTCTAATTGTCAAAACTGTGGGGAAAATGGAGTTAAAAGCTTTAGAGCCAAAGTTTCAACACCCTAGTTGTTTTGAAAATTAGAACCTAAATTGGATAGTAGTTCAAACTTAAGCATCAATTTTAGGTAGTTGACATGCTTTAAATAATTTATAAAGTTCCATGTAAATTTTGCTAATATATAATATCATTCCAATGTGATGGTGTTATATATTTTCACAATTTACTTAGAATCATCTTATTATTCCAATATGAAGCATTAAAACTTGTCAATGTGTTTCCGATGATTAGAAATGTCGTTATATCATTTCAATTAAATGATGTCATTTATGGATACTTGCTTCATTTCAATTTTGATGATTCAACATTTAGCCATGATTGATATGACAATTCTATCATTTCAATATGAAACATAGTATAGTTCTTGTATAGAAATTATAATAGTTCTTGTACTCTAGTTTGATAAAGATACTTGATTGTGATGCTTGTGTTATATTTTTGCTAAACTAAATTGAGTCGTACTAAGTTTTTTTGCTTGAACTAGATACATTTATGCAATTGTTCGAATTCTAAGATAAGTGACTTATAAAATTCTCTTTTGTAATATTTAGAAACAGATGTTAGCAAGGGCAATGGAGATGAGTCTCTCAACCTTGATTTTGAAGATGATGATTTGATCGACATGGAGTAAACATAAGGCAGCTTGCAAGGGCACTCTATCAGCTTTCACTTACTTGATGGTACTTCTTTTGAGTTTAAGACTATATGCATTATTTGAGCTTAAAACTCTTAGTTTAGTTTTGATGTTTATTTGCTTTGGTTAATGTTGAGACTATGACAGTTTTCTTTCAGTTTGTGTAGTCACTGTGACTATTCTATTATGATACGTGTTTGGAACTATTTGATTATTCGGGTATAGTCTTATTCGAACTATTATAACTGATTTGTCCTTGTGAGCTACACTTTGTGTAATGCAAAGTTTCTTTCGAAAGTTGTTATTATCCTGTCAACTTTATGTTGAACTAATGAGATAATATGGTATTGCTTTATATATTGAAAATATAGGAGAATATTGTTGGATATATAGTTAGGGCAAAAGCCAAAGTACCCCCCCCCAACGTTTGACCCGAGTACAAAATGCCCATACAACGTTTGAAAAAGTACAATAAACCCATTCTTCCGTTAACTTAACCCTTTCCGTTAACTTATAATTATTAAATTACTTTTTTACCCTTACCCTTTTATATTCAATTTTTTTCTCTTTCTTCATTTCTTTTTTCTTCCATGCAATGTGCCTTCTTTGAGCCTCATTATGTGATATCCATAACATTAGGTTTGATCGTATCCTGTGAAACAAGTAACCGTTACAAAGATAACAATTAACAAGTAATAAACCAAATTAAATTTTCAGTCGTATCCTGTGAAACAAGTAACCGTTACAAAGATAATAAGTAATAAACCAAAATTTTTAGTCGATAGCAACAAGAAGAATCATAACAGAGGCTATTTCACTGACGATTAGAATAATAAAAAAGAAAAGGAAATGGTACATGGGCTCAAGCCTTTGGCCTCACATGACAGCATGAGTCTCAGTCAAGAATCCCACAACATGATTGCTATTTACAACACTAGAATGAACCCTAGTATTAGTGTATTAATTACTTGTATCATCCCACAACACTTTCGCACTTGCATCATCCTACTTGTACGACACGGCATTTTGAAAATATTTATGAACTTGAAGTTAAAAGCATGCAGACACTTACATGAAAGATGTTCCTGCTGGCAGCTATATGCATTGCTAGGGGGGAAACATGTTATTTAGTTTCTACAAAATCTCGGCTTCGATCATCTAGGTGAGGAGCAATACTTCAAACATAGCAGACCTTAATTTCAAGCAATAGACGACGGGATGGACAACTTCAAATGACAGTACATTTCATATATAGGTCAGAGTGTAGATTTACGTGTTCATTTACGTGTTCATTTATAGTAAAAAAGGAATGAAGAAAGGGAAAAAAAGATTGAATATAAAAGGGTAAGGGTAAAAAAGTAATTTAATAATTATAAGTTAACGGAAAGGGTTAAGTTAACGGAAGAATGGGTTTATTGTACTTTTTCAAACGTTGTATGGGCATTTTGTACTCGGGCCAAACGTTGGGAGGGGGGGGGGGGGTACTTTGGCTTTTGCCCATATAGTTATATTCTCACTATATGCATAATATAATTTATAATAATATTGTATGGGTAACACATGTGTTGCACATACTACATGTATGGATATCGGACTAAGGTTGAGTTGGCCTAAAGCCTAGTACCCAAATTCCAATTTATCCTATATATTCTGGCTAGAGGTAATAGTCTGTGTATTCCAATTTAGATAGCAAGGATATAATATCTCAAGCGACTAAGGATATTAACCCTAATCTTTCTCTTATTATTCCTCATAATACTTAAGAGTACTAACATTGTTCTCTTGATCTCTATATTCGCCTCTCTTTACTCAATCGATCTCTAGCTCTTTTCATTTTCCCTGATAAAGAACCTTTTCCAACTCTACTCATTGAGTGAACCCATCGGTTATGTCTTGTGAGTCTGTTATATCTCCTCATCCACCCTAAAGTTGTATCACAAAACACCTTCATTGAAATTATCCTTCCATCAAAGTCATCTAAAACACCTTCATTGAAATTATCTTTTATAACCCAAACTAAACAGCAAATACGCCTCTCAAGAAGACAATTCCACATAGGCAATATTCAAATTTTCTGGATGGATTAACAGACACCTCATGTCAGATTCACGACTCACAAACATCTTCTGTACAAAAATCACATTTTCATTCCTTATACATGGTTTGAATGCTAAGAGGCCCACATCGGATTTAAAATTTCATCATCATATAAACGAGTTTCACAAACAATCATCTACCTTGCACATCAACCCTCTATACTCTATGTTAAAATCCTAGCCAAAGAAATATAGACAATAGAGGGTCTTGCAATAGCCTACAAGACATTCTTTTAAACAACCGACAAGCTAATTGGCATAATAGATTTAGCTTAAATTTTGAGGATTTTAAACATTGTGTTCGTATTCTTAGCATCGCTTGGCTAGATCTTGGTTAGAATTTCTATCCCGTTACAGAAATGTGTGATCATTGTGAAGGGCTACACCAATCTACTCCCTTAACAATCTAGTATTATCATATACGTACTAACAGTTAGAATTCTTGTATATCTAGTAACAAGCATTTGAATCACTAATTTAATAAATCTTCAATGAACCAAGAGATATTACTTTCTAAACTGCAGATTTTTACTTCAAGAAATATCTACTATAACTAAAAGAACAACTTGACTAACTATGATTAAAAGCAGAAGGTTTATCATATAACCATATAATTATAAATGTAGTCATTTGAAGAACTGGAGGAAGTATAGAAGTTCATGCTCCTGCCCTTCAGCCACACCTATCGTCGCTTTCTTATCCATGTAATGTTTCTGTCTAGAAATATTCTCATAAATCTAGAAACAAGCATCTTTAGTAGTATCACTATTAATATCCTTAAGGACTGTAGGGTATAAAGTACGAGTTTTAAACTGCACGTTTAACATCAAGAAAGAGCTACAATAACCAAAAGCATGAGTCCACCAAAAATGACTAAAAGCAGAAGATTTTATCATATGTTTATATAAACTATGAACATAGTCAATTTTCAGAATAATGGAAGGAAGACAGAAGTTTATGCTCCTGCTCTTTGGCTAAATATCTATAATCCCCCTCTAATCTTCATCCATATAAAATTTGTAAGTCTAGCAAATTGTAAATTTACATGTACAGTCAAGAATGCATGCATAAATTCTTTGTACAGTACCTACCCTCTTGTTGCTGTTTCTCAGTTGAATTAGAGGGATCGATACTGTTTACACCTTTGTCATCTTTCACTGCTGTTTAATAGATCGGGCAGCGTTATTTTCCCAGTATTATTCGGGTCAAGCTTGTTGAATTGGTTGCAAATTTGTAGCATATCTTTTCTCTCCAATCTTCCCCATCTCCTTGAGCTTACAGATAACAAACTCAGTGGCGGAGCTTAGTGAGTCCCCCCCTCTCATATATTTATATTTATAGTTTGGCCTCCCCAAAAAAATTTATAACCCCCCCCCCCCTAAAAAAAATTTATAACCCCCCCCCCCCCCCCCCCCCCCCCCCCCCCTATATATATAGGATTGTTGATCAGAGAGTCCATCAAACCCTCATTTCCCCAAATCTGAAATCCAATCGATCTCCTTCCTCATACTCATTTTCAATCTTTGAACTACTTCTTCCCCTTCTCAAATCGCCGTCGCCGGCTTGCGCAAATCATCTTCGAACGCAACTAATCCTATGTATCTCTCTCTCACTCTCTCTCAAGCTAGGGTTTCGAATTAGGAACATACGTTTCTAATTTCTCCATCTGCGCTAGTCAAAATGGAAACTTGGCATGATTAAAAATTGCATCATTGACAAAGATGAATCGAAAATGGGATTTTTTTTAAGATCATGGGTTTTGTGATTGGGAGATGGACCAAACCAGATCATGGTAGTATAGGCTTGTACAGGTCAAAAATATTTGTATAGCTCGCTAATCAAATTTGTAAGCACTTACCAGTGACGGAGCTTAGTGAGGGTCGGGGGGATTTTAACAAACCCCCTAATATATTTATATTTACAGTTTGGGTTTGGCCTCCTTGAAATTTTTTAGAAAACCCCCCTATATATATAGGATTGTTGATCAGAGTCCATCAGACCCTCATTTCCCCAAATCTGAAATCCAATCGATCTCCTTCCTCATACTCATTTTCGATCTTTGAACTACTTCTTCCCTTTCCCAAATTGCCGTCACCGGCTTGCGCATATCATATTCTAACTCAACTAATCCTAGGTATCTTTCTCTCACTCTCTCTCAAGTTAGGGTTTCGAATTAGGAACGTACGTTTTTAATTTCTCCATCTATGTTAGTCAAAATGGAAACTTGGTATGGTTAAAAATTGCGTCATTGGCAAAGATGAATCGAAAAGGGGATTTTTTTAAGATCATGGGTTTTGTGATTGGGAGATGGACCAGACCAGATCATGGTAGTATAGGCTTGTACAGGTCAAAAATATCTGTATAGCTCGCTGATCAAAATTATAAGCACTTACCTTTGGTTACTTTCACAAAAAGTCAATTGTACAAATTCTTCTCTATGAAGATATAACACATATTTTAACTATATTTGCACTGCACTTATATTTTTCTTGATCTTATTACAATTCCGATCTTGAAAGATACCTAAAGTGTACTTTATTATACTTTATAGTTTATACCAGGCTAGTATGATTAAATGTAGCAGTTTTATTAGTTGTGGTAGGAATCTCAATTTCTATTTAATGACTAGGAAAGCTATGACCCATTTGTTGATAGTACAATGATGGTACTAAATAGATTATCATCTTGTGAAACAACACCAGAGAAATAATAGACTATGAATAAGCTCCTGAAGTTTCGAAGCTCGGCTCGCCGATTCGGTAAAAACTTGTTTGAGCTCGTTTAATTGTTTAAAATGAAGTAATGAACCAAGCTTGAACATAAGTTCATGTTCACTTAATTAAATGAACGAACATGAACAATTCCTGTCTGAGCTTGCTCATTTAGAGCTTTAATGGGCTCGGCTTGGTTCGTTTATGCTCATTCAACTCAAGTTTATTAAACATGTATGTGGTATATAATTATATTAGGTTTGGTCTTGGTCTTAGAATAATTAAATATGTATATTAATTTCCTAAACATAATTCTATTTATTATGATTGTATGCTTTCTTCAGCTCATCACTATTAGAATTGTGGTTTAAAGGTTGATCATAACCTACTAGTAGTTCTTCTAATTAACATTTACAAAATTTCATTATGGCTATAATCGGGCTTTAAATTAGCTTAAGAGAAGTACTAAACAAGCTCGACCAAGTCCGAAACAAACTTAAGCAAGTCTTAATAAGTTCAAACGAAGCTTTAGATGAACATGTTCTCGTGCACAAAATGAACCAAGCTTCAAACACAAATAAATAATCCAAGCTTCAAACGCAAACAAATGAACCAAGATTTAAATGAAATTGAGCTGTACAAAGCTTGTTCCAATATAAATGAACACGAACCAAACTTGAATAAGGAATTTACATAAACAAGCCAAACTAGGCTTGGCACGAGTTCGGCTCCTTGGACTCGTTTAACATTCCTAATGAGTGGGATGTGCAATAATGACTAGAAATAAGAGTATGGTGTGCTACTAGTTTTGCTAATTGGCTTTTGACTGAATTTTAGTTTCTTTTGTATGGCTCAACTTTCAACTTATATTTGTTTTGAATTTAGATACTATCATATTTAATTGAGCTTCTTATATAATTTGAAGGACCCAATTCATGATACGACTTTGTATCCCTTTCCTTTGTTGCAAACTAGAACATTGTCTTTGTTTCTATTTAACAAAAATATTCACTTCAAGTGGAAACTAAGTAGAGAAGTGATGTTAAGTGTTTTATATGAGGTTTTAGGCTTTTAGCATATTCCATGCCTTCCTGCAAAGTGAAGTGCATCTCATATTTCTTTGTAGCAAACCTTCATCTGATTATTTCATATCATAACATTGATGGAACCCATGTTGGCACTGGGCTTACATTAGAAACTTGTTTCCTTATCTTCATTTGCAAACATTGGGAATTACTGACAATTGTTGTAAGATTCATAATTAATGAATGTTTTATTTATTTTTTTATGAATTAACATAGGGAATTACTGACCCAATTTAGTTTTTAATGAATGTTTTATTTTTTATTTTAATTCATATATCTAATTAATGATGCTCTCATTGAATAAATTATCTACGAGGGAAACACTTGTTCACTTTACAGGTATAACACTTCAATTTCATATCTCTGATATATTTTCTACTTAATATGATTCTTTGGATGCCATGATTTACCAAAGATCTCTTGTTCTAATTGGTAGTTTGTCCTAGGTTAATGTAATATTCAATTACTTGAACATCTTTTAATTGATGCAGCATGGTGGATTCATTGACCAATGCAAATTTTTACGAAATGAAAATTAGAAGATTTTTTTTACTGAAACTTTATGATTATTGTGAATCTGTGATGTATTGTTCAATGGATAAAAGTGAGTTAAGTTTTTAGGATAGAGTAAGAGAAAGCAAATAGAGCAATGAGTAAGACACAGCGATATAACGTGATTCGACCCCCAGGTCTACGTCCACACTACCTACTTGTAGCAATTCTCCACCACAAGCGTTTCACTATACTTTAAACCCTTGTACAATGATTCTCGGAATTCAGGCCGAGAGACCTATTACACCCGCAGGGCTTTTTCAAATAAGTCCCGCAAAAACTCACCGAAGTGGAAAAGAAAGAAAAACTCTCAAGATCTAAAAAGACCTTGACTGAAGAAAATAATAAAATCTCTCACATTCGGTGTATTGATTTAATATTTAGTTCAGAAGAGTTATGATTGCAAGGGGTGAAGAATACACTGTGAACTCACCTTAATATATAGAGAGGGGAAATGTATCTTTCCGAAAATGAGAAGATATTTCCGAAATAGTCAGATCTGCACTAGGACGGTCGACCGTAATGATGGACAGTCGACCGTTCATCTTTTAACTCGTAAATCGAGTGATGACCAGTCAACTGACTCATCTTCTTCACAGAGATGAGCGGCGACTGTTGTGACGATCGACTGTCATTTCGTGCAGTCGACCGCTGTCGTGCAGATTCGACTATTATTTAGTGATTTCGCTTTATATTCTTTCCAAAACTAATTTATCAATCAATACTACTTTACATATATTCTCCTCACATAAGTAGAAATAAATCAGCTATTTTTGCTGGCTTTTTTTATTATTTGAAGCACATGTTTCTTGTGAAGCACTATTCCTTGATTCTCCATTTTTTTCTTATTCATGCATTTTTTTGTTTGTTTTTGAATCTTTTGAATATTATATTTTGATTTTCCTGTTCCTGTTTTTCCTGCAAATCCTAACTAAAGATATTAGTTGTAAATGATACGTTTTGTGCACACCAAACTTAGGTCAACACATAAACATTATTAGTGTATGTGAGATTTCATATAGATTAACATATCCACAACTTAGACACTGGAATTTGATGGATATGTGACATTTCGATGGATATGTGCATATAGATTAACATATCCACAACTTGCCTTCTTCATATTTGTGATTGCCCTATGTTCGATGCTTTTACATATTCCATTGCTCCAAGCCTACATAAATGATAAATCTGTCACTAGTATTGAAAGGTTTCTTTCTCTAATCTTAAAGTATGTCAAACTGTAAAGGTAAAAGTTGATTTTATTTGTTTATTAGAAGGGTTTTTTTTTTGTTTGAAGATTATTGGGTTTTTTTAACATAATGAAATGATATTATTTTGTTAATATATAATGAGTCTTATATTTCTTTGAATTTATTAATGTATAGGATCAGTTCATTTTCTAAAATATCAATGGGGAAAAAAGCCACCATTGATTCTTTTTTAAAAGACAAAATACTCAAACTTTAGGAGCCGATACACAAACATCAACTCTTTTAGTTCAAGAACCTTCTATTAAATCTCCACGAGTTAATTCTACTAGACATAAAATTGAATGCGAAAGAGATTTGATTGGTTCTTTAAAGCGTGACCCGGGATTGCATCGACAAATTTGTGATTATCCTTCTAACAAAAAAGATGAAGTTCGTCGTGCTTATATCGAATTTGGGGCATACCATGGAAATGGTGATTTTCCATATTCAAAGAAAGGAAATGATCACAACCGACGGTTTCAACTTTCTTGGTTTGAAAAGTTTCCTTGGTTGAAGTATTCTCCCCATAAGGATGTGGCATTTTGTTTTCCATGCTATCTTTTTAGTAGTCCAAATGACCGAGATGAATTTACTTCCAAAGGATTTGACAAATGGAAAAGAGACATGAGTGGACCACGATGTTCACTTCGCAAGCATGAAGGGGGTACTCCTACATCACCACATAAAAATACTCTCCAAAATTATTTTTCTCTAATAGACCAACGTCAACATATTGAAATAGCTCTTTCTTAACAAAGTGTTCAACAAATTGCAAATAATCGTCTACAATTATATGTCTCTCTATATAGTGTTCATATGTTGACACTTCAAGGATGTGCTTTGCGTGGTCATGATGAAAGTGCTGATTCACTTAATTGTGGTAATTTTCTTCGCGCCATAAAGGGGTTTGCACACTTTTCTAAGGAAGTCAAAGAAGTTGTTTTGGACAAAGCTCCACTTAATGCCTTATATACACTCCCCAATACTCAAAAATAAATTCTTCAATGTTTCACTCTTCAAGTAAAGAGAACAATTCGAGAAGAAATTGGGGATGCTAAGTAGTGTGTTCTTGTTGACAAGACTTGAGATATTTCAAAGGAGCAACTGACACTTGTCTTGAGATTTGTTGATAAGGATGGCTTCGTTCGAGAACGATTTTTTGGACTTCTTCATGCTTCCAACACCACGACATCAACCCTAAAGGATGGTATCTATAAACTCCTTTCCTCTCATAACCTCAGCACAAAAAACATAAGAGGTCAAGGGTATGATGGAGCAAGCAACATGCGAGGTGCATTGAATGGGCTACAAGCCTTGATATCCAATAATTTTTCAAGTGCATATTATGTACATTGTGTAGGATAATGGCTCGATTCTGGTATTTGGTATCTGCAGTGTTCGAAAGTTTCAGAGCTTCAGTCGACTGATTGGAGGAGCAGTCGACTGTCCAGAGGAGTTTTCGAAGACTGAGAATACAGCAGCAGAAGTCGACTGTATGTGGGAGTCAGTCGACCGTCCTGGAGGAATCAGTCGACTGGTATGAAGACCAGTCGACTGTCAGCGGGTTTTGGATCCAGATTCGGCCCAATTCGAAGGCCCAATAGTTTCCCTATAAATACACCCGTTAGGGTTTTGTAAATTGTAACACCTAATTCGGATTTTGTAGCCGTCATCTCTTGTAAAGGCTTTGTTTGCCCATTGGAGAACATAGTAAAGAAACCCCAACCGCCCCTTGTGGATGTAGGCATCGTTTTGCCGAACCACGTAAATCTTGTGTTCTTGTGTTGCTTGCTTTTCTGTTTTTCTCTCGCTGGTTCTCTCTTTGTTTCCGCGTTGGTTTGATTGTTGGTTTGATTTGTATTCCGCACAACAAGTGGTATCAGAGCTGTTGGTTCGACCTAGAGGGAGATGGCGGGTGATGCAGATGCAACCAAGGATGTTGTGGGATCAAGTTCGTCAAGAACAACGATTCACAACGCAAAATTTGAAGTTGAAAAATTTGATGGGACAAACAATTTCGGGATGTGGCAATGTGAGGTGTTGGATGTTCTTGTTCAACAAGAACAAGATGTTGCTTTGGAGGTAGAAAAACCTAAGGATATGTCCGAAGCAGATTGGAAGAAGTTGAATCGAGTTGCGTGTGGGACTATTCGGCTCTTTATTGAGAAGGCTCAGAAGTATGATTTGATGAGGGATACCATTGCTGCGGTGTTGTGGAAGAAGCTCGAAGACAAATACATGAGGAAAAGTTTGGAGAATCGGCTGTATTTGAAGAAGAGACTTTTTCGCTTCACCTATACGGAAGGTATGTCTATGAATGCTCATGTTGAATCATTTAATAAATTGTTGGCTGATTTGTTAAATTTGGATGAGCAAATTAAGGATGAAGATAAAGCCCTAATTCTGTTGAATTCATTACCTGAAAGTTATGATCATTTAGCAACTACTTTATTATATGGAAAGGATACTGTGAAATATGAAGATGTTGCAAATGCTTTGTTGAATAATGAAACTAGGAGAAGGGATAAAATGGTCGATAGAGAAACTTCTGAAGCATTGATTGTAAGGGGCAGGACTGAGACCAGATCTGAGTCCAAATCTGGGAAAAAGGGAAACAAATCTCGTTCCAAATCGAGAGGAGTTTCGAAGGACAGGAAAATACCGGCCAAAGATGAATGTGCTTTCTGTCATGAAAGGAGGCATTGGAAAAAGGATTGTCCAAAGCTACGAAATAAGGGAAATTCGACTGCAAATGTGACTGTTGATAATTCAGATAGTGGCGAGGATTTTTCTTTTGCACTTGCTTCTAGTCCCTCACTTTATCAAGAAGTATGGTTTCTTGATACAGCAGCCTCCTATCATATATCTTGGAAAAATGAGTGGTTTACTTCTTTGGAGTATATGGATGGTGGTGTAGTTTTGATGGGAAATGATGCACCTTGTAAGAAGGTAGGAATCGGGAAGATTGAATTGCTAATGCACGATGGTCTTATTAGGGAGCTTTCAGATGTATGGTATGTTCCAGATTTGAAAAAGAATCTGATTTCACTAGGTGCTTTGGAGGCCAGTGGATTGAAATTTGCTAGTGAAGGTGGCATTCTGAAGGTGACTAGCGGATCACTCGTGGTGATGAAAGGGCAAAGAAAGAGGAACTTGTTTTTCTTGCAGGGAAAAACATATTTGGGTCAGGCTGCCAGTGTAACTGAGAAGCCTAAACAGGTTGTTCCCGACTCTACCAGGTTATGGCATATGCGACTCGGGCATGCAGGAGAAAAGGCCTTGCAGGGGCTTGTGAAGCAAGGGTTGCTTAAAGATGCTAAAGGGTGCAAGTTGGAATTTTGTGAACATTGTGTTTTGGGTAAGCAAACTAGGGTGAAATTTGGTACAGCTGTACATCAGACAAAGGGTATCCTCGATTATGTGCACACAGATGTTTGGGGCCCTACTCAGACACCTTCTATGAGTGGTAGACACTGGTTTGTTACTTTTGTTGATGATTACTCCAGACGAGTTTGGGTATATACCATGAAGCACAAAGATGAAGTTTTGACATTGTTCACAAGTTGGAAGAAGAAAGTTGAAAATCAGACTGGTAGGAAGATTAAGGTTCTGAGGTCAGATAATGGAGGGGAATACAAGAATGATCCGTTTCTGAAATTGTGTGAAGATGAAGGGATCCAGAGGCACTTCACAGTTAGGAAGACTCCACAGCAAAATGGGGTTGCAGAAAGGATGAACAGAACCTTACTTGAGAAGGTGAGATGTATGTTAGCACAGTCTGGATTGAAGAAGACATTTTGGGCAGAAGCTGTTATATATGCAAGCCACATTGTCAACCGTTTACCATCAGCAGCACTTGAAGGCAAAACGCCTATGGAGGTATGGAGTGGTAAACCTGCATCTGATTATAGTTTTTTGCATATATTTGGTTGTCCTGCTTATTTTCATGTAACTGAAACTAAACTTGATGCAAGAGCCAAAAAGGCTATATTTGTTGGTTTTAGTACTGGTGTCAAAGGTTACAGGTTGTGGTGTCCAGAACAAAAGAAGTTAGTAATCAGCAGAGATGTGACTTTTGATGAGACCAGCATGATTAGCTCGGGACAGTCGACTGGTGGTATAGGGCAGTCGACTGGTGAGCAGCAGAAGAGTGGGACAGTTCTCCAACAGGTAAGTAGCAGAATCTCGGGACAGTCGACTGATGTACAGGAGCAGTCGACTGGTGGTCGAGAACAGCAGAAGAGTGGGAGCTCGGGACAGTCGACTGTTGGCAATAATCAGTCGACTGGTAGGAGAGTTCTCCAACAGGTGGAGTTAGAAAAGTTGTCAGTTGAAAATCCTGTTCCTGTCCAAGATGAAGATGATGTGGTTGATACTGAGAATGATGAAGAAGTTCCTATCCAGCAGGAAGAATCAATTGCAGTAAGAAGGCAAAGAAGAGATATCAAACGACCATCTCGTTTTACAGATACAGTTGCATTTGCTCTTCCCATTGTGGATGATGAAGTTCCCTCCAACTTCAAAGAAGCCACTAGAAGTTCAGAAAATGCAGATTGGAAAGTTGCTATGGATGAAGAGATGAACTCTCTTCATAAGAATAAGACTTGGGATCTAGTGCAACTACCAAAGGGGAAGAAAGCAATTGGTTGCAAGTGGGTGTATACGAAGAAAGAAGGTCCAAAAGGCAGTGTTCGGTTCAAGGCTAGACTAGTTGCAAAGGGGTATGCTCAACAGGAAGGTATAGACTATAATGAAGTGTTCTCTCCAGTTGTGAAGCATCCTTCTATTCGGATTTTGTTAGCATTGGTAGCACAGTTTGATCTTGAATTGACACAGATGGATGTGAAGACTGCGTTCTTACATGGGGATCTAGATGAAGAAATATATATGTTGCAGCCAGATGGGTTTAAGACAGCTGGGAAGGAAAATTGTGTTTGCAGGTTGAAGAAGTCTCTCTATGGGTTGAAGCAATCTCCAAGGCAGTGGTATTTGAGGTTTGATCAGTTTATGAAGGTGCAGAGATATTCCAGAAGTGAGTTTGATCATTGTGTCTACTTCAGGAAATTGCAGGATGGTTCTTTCATATATCTGTTATTATATGTGGATGACATGTTGATTGCCTCTAAAAATGCTAAGGAGATTCAAAATTTGAAGAATCAGTTGAGTTCTGAATTCGAGATGAAGGATCTTGGTGAAGCCAAGAAGATACTTGGGATGGAGATAGCTAGAGACAGAGCAAAGGGCATAGTGAGTTTGACACAGAAGCAATATCTTTTGAAGGTGCTGAAACGGTTCGGTATAGATGAGAAAACTAAACCAGTTAGCACACCCTTAGCCAGTCATTTCAGAATTAGTGCTTCTCAGTCTCCAAGTACAGATGAAGAGAGACAGTATATGGTGAATGTACCTTACACTAGTGTGGTTGGCAGTTTGATGTATGCCATGGTTTGTACTCGACCAGACATCTCTCAGGCGGTGAGTATGGTTAGTCGATATATGCATGATCCAGGCAAAGAGCATTGGCAAGCAGCTAAATGGATTTTGAGGTACATAAGTGGCACCACAGATGTGGGTTTGAAATTTGAAAGGGATGACAATATTAGCAGGTTATTAGTTGGATATGTTGATTCTGACTATGCAGGTGATCTAGATAAGAGGCGGTCTACTACAGGCTATTTGTTTACTATGGCTAGGGCACCTATAAGTTGGAGGTCAAATTTGCAGTCCACTGTAGCGTTGTCTACTACTGAGGCTGAATACATGGCGGTTGCTGAGGCCATGAAGGAAGCCATTTGGATTCATGGACTTTTGAAGAGCTTGGGGATTCATCGGGAGAAGGTGGAGGTACACTGTGACAGTCAGAGTGCTATTCATTTAGCGAAGAACCAAGTTCATCATTCGAGGACCAAACATATTGATGTTCGTTATCATTTTGTGCGTGATTTGATAAAGGATGGTGATATTCATTTGGTGAAGATTGGAACAGCTGATAATCCTGCTGATATGTTGACCAAAGTTGTTGGGGCAGCCAAGTTCAAGCATTGCATGAACCTGGCTAATATTTTGCATGTTTGATAATTTGGCATGGGCAGTTGGGATAGTACTTTGCTATTGGTTTGTTTAGTATGTGATATCATACTAAGGTGGAGTTTGGGTTCGTTTGTTGCATTTGATGATGAGCAGTTGTTTTGAAGTATTTGTGGAGATTGCTTGGGCTACTTGGAAGATTTCACCAAGGTGGAGATTGTTGGATACTTGACTTGGAAGATCTCACCAAGGTGGAGATTGTAGGATAATGGCTCGATTCTGGTATTTGGTATCTGCAGTGTTCGAAAGTTTCAGAGCTTCAGTCGACTGATTGGAGGAGCAGTCGACTGTCCAGAGGAGTTTTCGCAGACTGAGAATACAGCAGCAGAAGTCGACTGTATGTGGGAGTCAGTCGACCGTCCTGGAGGAATCAGTCGACTGGTATGAAGACCAGTCGACTGTCGGCGGGTTTTGGATCCAGATTCGGCCCAATTCGAAAGGCCCAATAGTTTCCCTATAAATACACCCGTTAGGGTTTTGTAAATTGTAACACCTAATTCGGATTTTGTAGCCGTCATCTCTTGTAAAGGCTTTGTTTGCCCATTGGAGAACATAGTAAAGAAACCCCAACCGCCCCTTGTGGATGTAGGCATCGTTTTGCCGAACCACGTAAATCTTGTGTTCTTGTGTTGCTTGCTTTTCTGTTTTTCTCTCGCTGGTTCTCTCTTTGTTTCCGCGTTGGTTTGATTGTTGGTTTGATTTGTATTCCGCACAACACATTGTATGTTTCATCGGCTTCAATTAGTATTAGTTGCATCATGCAGAGACATGGGTCCAATTCACCACTTCTTTAATGATTTGACTTACATTATTAACATTCCTAGTGCTTCTTGCAAAAGAAATGATCAGTTAAAAACAGCTAAAGCTTCTAAACTTGAGTTCTTAGTTGCAAATGGAGAAATAGAAATGGGTACATGGCTAAATCAAATTGGCTCTTTGCAGCGAGCTGGAGATACTCATTGGGATTCTCATTTAAAATCAATCACAAATTTTTTGAATATGTTTAGCCCAACATGTGAAGTTCTTATTAGTCTCATTGATGATGGTGACTCTGCTCAATGTGCAAATGCAGAGAAGGCTTATGAGCTTTTAACCTCTTTCCAATTTGTCTTCATATTGCACCTCATGAAAGAAGTTTTTGAAATCACCAATCTTTTTTGTCAAGCATTGCAGCCCAAGTCTCAAGATATTGTAAACGCAATGCATCTTATATCTTCTACAACAAAATTTCTTCAAAATCTTAGGAAAATTGGTTGGGAAGCCTTATTTGATAAGACAAGATTATATTATGAGAAATGTCAAATGGATGTACCGGATATGTGTGATCAATATAAAAGAAAGTTTCCATCTCGATATCCACAGCCACATCTTACAGTTGAACATCATTATAGGGTTGACATATTCATTGCCACAATTGAATCTCAATTGCAAGAATTAAATATCCGATTTAATGAAAATATAGTTGATTTACTTCTGCTAAGTGGTACTTTGGATCCGAGAGATGCATATACATCTTTTAATATCGAGAAAATTTGCAAGCTTGCAAGCTTGCAAGACAATTCTATCATGGAGATTTCTGTGAGCAAGATCAAACACATCTAAAGTATCAACTAGAACATTATATACTTGATATTCCTCTTCGTAGTGAATTCAAGATTTTGTCATCTCTTTCGGAGTTATGTCAAGCATTAGCGAGATCTAGAAAGTCAATTATCTATCCTCTTATTGATCAACTAATTAGGCTTGTGCTCACATTATCAGTTTCTACAGCAACTACTGAAATGGCATTTTCGGCAACGAGTTTCGTAAAAAATAGGCTTCGCAACAAGATGGAGCATGATTATCTTTCGAACTACTTGATGATTTTTATTGAAAGAGAAATAGCTGAAGATTTGTGTATAGATACAATTATCAAAGAGTTTGCTTTTATGAAAGAACGCAGATCACAGTTCTTTTAGGCTACACTTGTTTTTATTTATTGGAATGAGGCGAATATACTTTTTTGGATTTTTTAAGAAATCAAGATAGTTTGACTTTTTTTTATTTATTTTTGTTTAAAAGTATGATATGTGAACTATCTTTTGAAGACTAGATCTCTATGCCAAAAAATTATATTTACTTTATAAATTGTTTTTTTCTTCCTAATTTTGTTTATTACTTGCCCCCTCCCCCTCCCCCCCGCAAAAAATATTCCTGGCTTCGCCTCTGGATAACTCATACATTGATATGGGTACGTTATCATATAAACTAGCATTGTACTCGTGCGATGAACGAATAGTTAAACAATAATATATATTATCAACATCTCAACAACAACATACATCTAAATTACTTTATTAATATTTACTAAAATATAAATTATTTTATACATCTCAACCATTTCAATAGCCAAATTTACTTAAATCTTACAAAATTTAAAAACTATATGATGCTCCTTTGCAGCATAAAATAAAAAAAAAGTAGAGAATGAGATTTAAACATTCATAATAAGAAAATTATATTAATCAGATATTGAATATAAATTTTTTTTTTAATCTTTTAAGTAAAATAAAAGCCTTTATCTTTAACTAAATAAGAAAAGAAAATTAAAAAAAAAACCAAAATAATGACTACAAATACTTTTTCTAAATTTCAACAACAATGCTTGGATCTAGGCCCTCTTCATAATTGTATTGTCTAAAAGCTTAAAGTAATATGTGTAGGCTGATATTATACATCAAACAACATTATAGCACTCAATAGGCATAAACTCATATACAGTTCATTTGTCATGCATTTAAGAGTCAATTGTACTTCAAATTTAAACCTTAATATATATAGTCAATTTTTCACATGCATCTTACAAAAAAAAAAAAAAGGAAGATGTGATAATTGAATACACAATAACTATACCATCTTAAGAGCATCCACAGTCGTTCAATATAAAAAATGGCAAAATGCATATTTTGCCCATCCAATTCGATGAAACGCTGCAGTCGTCGAATGGCAAAAAAATGCATAAGGTCTTTAAAAAAGAAACAGACGAAACATCATGTATCGTCTGTAATTAAAAAAAAATTATACTAATAAAATATTAATAAAAAATACGGGACGAAACATGATGTTTCGTCCCAAAAAGGAAGAAGTTTTTTTTTGCAAAAAAATTTTGCAAAACAATTTTTAAAAATAGTTTGTAAATAATATTTGCAAAAACAATTTAAAATTTGCAAAATAAATTTAAAAATTTGCAAAAACAATTTAAAATTTTACAAAATGTGCAGAAAAATCACAAAACCGGACGAAACATGATGATTCGTCCGGATTTTGCAGAAGTTTTTTTTGCAAAAAAAATTGCAAAAACAATTTTAAAAAATAATTTGTAAAAAATATTTGCAAAATCAATTTAGATAATTGCAAAAAAAATTTTAAAATTTATAAAATTAATTTTTTAAATAAATTTTTTTAAAAAAATTGGATTGGGGCGAAACATGATGTTTCGCCTCACTTGGGATGAAACATCGTGTTCATTCCCACGCTTAAATTCATTTAACCGGTTATTTTATTTGGTTTTTTTTTTTTTTACTTCGGACGAAACATCATGTTTCATCCGATCAATTAAAATAATAATTAAATAATCCAGACGAAAATGTTTCGTCTGCTATAATATGCATTTTGCTAAATCGAATGCTATTTTTCCCTATCTACTGTAGTCGATTTGTCAAAATATGACAAAATAGCTCACGACTGTGTGAGCTACAGTAAAAAAAATGAAAAAAATGGCAAATAAGCAAACGACTGTGGATGCTCTAATAAAAGATTCATCAAACTAAAAGGGATTAATATAAAGATACAAAATAGATCTGATATAGTTCGAAAAATATGTCCAGATCGTCAATTAATATATTAAAAGTTTTGTAGTTTTTTTTTATAAATACGAAAGTTATAGTAAATAGGGATAAGATGAAAAGTAAGCGCCGTATAATAGAATAGATGTATAAATGAATTTGCCACATGGCACTTTAACACTAGTTTAATATAGATTTGCAACATGGCGCAAGCAAAGAAATCAAAACTCAACTTTATAAATATATGATAGATTAACCTATTTAATAATAAAGAAATATTACTGGCGTCAAACTTTAAAAAGTTATTCATTTGAGAAGTGTAGCCGCCACATTAGAAAGATGGTGGCTATACACCACCTTTTCTTAATAATAATAATAATAATAATAATAATAAGTAAAACCTTGCTGCCACATTAGGTACTAAATTTAAACATCTCTAATCTAATATTTTAATGGGAGAGTTGGGATTGTGTAACTAAACAAATATGTGCATTGTAAAGAATGAAACACAAGTAATGCACGTGCATAATTAATATAAAGGAGGTCTTAGATATGCAATTATTTTTCACAAATAAATGCCTCTTTATTTTGTAGGGAATTTGTGCCTATTGTAAAACAACTGCGGATAAAAAAGATGCTAGTTGTACTCAAAGTTTCAATTCTGAAGTACCCGTAAAGAGATTTGGCGTCAAAATCATGTGCTTCTTTTTAACCAAGCCCTTCCTTATTATTAGCATGAGACCCTTCAATTTGTTAGCTTGAGTTGTAGTTTGCGTTTGTTTGCCTATTTGTGTTGGAATAAAAATTTATGTTTAAGCTTGTTTTAGTGTGTTTCTAGTATGATCAGCTGGCTCTCAAGGAAGAAAAAAGGAAATCCAATAGATTTGACATACAATAATAAATTCCAATTCCCTTATCAAACCAATAACGAAAGTTATTCCAATTCTCATTTTATAATGCTACTAAAATCTTTCGTATAGTAGTTAAGTTCAAAGATGTGGTAAACTTGCGGAAATTATTAGGCCAAAGTATCTTTATACTCTCTAACATTAGAGAAGAAGTGGCAAACTTACGGAAATTTTTTGGCCAAAGTATCTTTATACGCCCTAACATTAGAGCATATAAAGGGAGCAGAAAACAAAAATTACACCTTGTTTGGTATATATTCAAAGATCTAACTTATAGGCCGCGTACTCGTATCCCTGTGCATTCCTAGAAAACTAGAGAAGATAATTCCACCAATACCATTTATGTGTCCATACGATGAACACTAGTGGTACCCGGTGCAAATTGCATAGTCTACAATTGTTTTGAGGGACATAAAAAATTATGTAGAACTTCAAAAAAGCGTGAGAAAATTGGGAGAAACTTATGAATATCATCGCTACCGTAATTACTGAAATCTTCATTATCATCCGCATATAAGCAGATGGTTTAGAAAGTCACTGTCAAACCATAATGTTATCTAACTGAATAATAGTGAAGCTAAAAATGCATGCAATGAAAAGATGTCCAAAATTCAACTAATTTATATTAACAAGTATATTATAACATCATTAACATTCAATTATACATTATAAACCATGTAATATAGTGCATGATAAGATAAATATGATAGACTAAGAAAATCATATAAAAATAATTTTATGAATTGTGTTATCTTAAAAATCTAATTGTAAGTTAGGGGAGGGGGTGGGTTTAGGAAGAGACGTGAGATTTTGTGAGAGAGAGGAAGTGGGAGGGAAAGATATTGTATTTGAGGGATTGGGGTTTTTATTTTGTTTTGGTTTTTTAATAAAATCATGTGTAGTGCACGTATTAGTTAAACAGGAATTCCTACTTTTCATCTCATTTCTCTATTTTGAAATAGAGGAAGGACAGATGGAGTAGACTCTCTCTCCTATTAGTATAAGATATAGATATAATACACTATACACTCAAATACCTTTTGAATTCTCCAATACAAATGAAGATTAGTATGTTAGATGATAGATTAGTTTAGTCCCACATTGAATAATGTATTGGTTTAGTATTCTCTTCTCTCCTATATATAGGAGGCATATTGTCCTCAGTTTACTCAATCAATAAAGTATTTCTTCCCATCCAAGAATTCTAACATGGTATCAGAACCTATCGTCCTATAAGGCCTATACTAATTTTATCCTCGTCATCGAGGTGGAGTGGTTCTCGTCTTCATCGGAATCACTCCACCTCCCGACATCTCTCTTCCGCTCCCGATCAAATAACAAAACCCTAATCTCCCCCAAAATCCTAGCCGTCATCCCTCTTTCTCTCCCGATCAAATCCTCCAAATCTACCAAAAATTCCCAAACCCTAAAATCCCCAAACTCCCCCAAAATTCAAGATTCGATTTTGGTGTCTCTCTCCGCCAACATGATATCATCCCTCTTTCCTCTTTCTTTCTCCCCGATCATTCCCATGGCGTCCACCATCAGATTTCACCCCAGATCCGCCCTGAGGTGCACCTCCCTGTCCTCCTTACACCATCAGATCCGCCCTGAAGCTGCCTTCTTCCTCTGTTCTGCTTTTGAACCCAAACCGCCGCTTACCTCCTTCTCCTTCTTCTTCTTTTAATATCTGGAAAGTTTCTGCTTTTGCTCCTCTGTCTTGAGTTCCCTTAAGGTCAATTGACTCTCCAATGAAGCATGAACAGTGCTCGTGTTACCAAATTTGTCGTTATTATTTCCAAGGGCCTGTTCAGGAAAAACTCAAATCAATGACCTCCGACATCCTGTGGAATTGCCAGAACATCCTGTGGAATTTGCCAGGAACATCTAAACATCTCAGTTTTCAATCAAACTATTAGTTGAACTCCAACCCCACTTCAACGCCATCGATCTCCGTTGAACCCAATCCTCTCGTCGTTTTCATCCCGTCGTCCCCAACAGCCTGATTCTTTCTCATTTGTAGGGTTTTCTTCTCCTCCTTCTCCATCTCCAATTTAAATTTCCATATTTCTATTTCTAGATCTGAATAACCTCTCCATCCATGTCCCATTTTTTAAGCCCTTAGATTAGTTTAGTTGACATTTTTTTTCTTCTTATTTGTTTTAACCCGAAACTGAAACTCTTTTGTTTTAACCCATGCGACGTGCTCTCTCTCTCTCTCTCTCTATCTCTCTCTCTCTCTCTCTCTCTCTCCTATTGCTGTTTGGTGTTTTTTTTCCGTTTGGTGTTTTACCTCTTGGTGTTTTGCTGTTTGCTGTTCTGTCGTTGTGGATTACTGTTTTCCCCAAAAAAAAAAAAAAACTTGCAGGTTCTTGTGCTTCTACATCCAGATCATCAACTCACTCTGGTTGATCGATCGTGATTTTGAGAGGGGGTATTATCAGCATCTAGTTCTCAGTCTTCAACAATTCTCAAGTCTGGGGTGAGATCCTATCATCGACTATTCTCAAGTCAGGGGTGAGATCCCAGCATCGACTATATCTCAAGTCAGGGGTAAGATCTCATCAGTCTATTTGTCAGTTCAGGGGTGAGATCCCAGTATCGACTATGTCTCAAGTCAGGGGTGAGATCCCATCACCGACTATGTCTCAAGTCAGGGGTGAGATCCCATCATCGACTATGTCTCAAGTCAGGGGTGAGATCCCATTAGTCTATTTTTCAGTTCAGGGGTGAGATCCCATCACAAATCGGGATATGGAGATCTCGTCACTGTTCGGGTGAGATCTCAACAGTGCGCCACCACTACTTTCTTCCGTAACAATCTACTTCTCAGTTTCCATCACATGCGACATCAAGCCGTTTCTTCCATATCAACATCGTCTGTTTTCCAAACTCTTGTTGCTTGAACCAACTTGAGTTTGAGAGGGGGTTAGATGATAGATTAGTTTAGTCCCACATTGAATAATGTATTGATTTAGTATTCTCTTCTCTCCTATATATAGGAGACATATTGTACTCAGTTTAATCAATCAATAAATTATTTCTTCCCATCCAATAATTCTAACGTAGTAAATTTTGAATTCTCCACTACAATGAAGATTAGTAGATAGAAGTTATACCAGCGCAACAATATAAGTGCAAATATAACTTCAACTAAAGAGAATGAACCTAGAATGGCACTCTATGAAATTTTTCTGGAGTTTCACCTATTTGCCAACCTATTCTCCACCAAACGCATGATTGATACAATTCAATATGATATATATGTCATACAACATATGCATAAGCAAAATTACGAGGTTTGAACATATTTTGCACATTCATCATATACTTGCAAAATGAACGGGTTTTCAGCATAGAAAAAATGAGACGACTTGATATATGAGCAAGACATCTTCAAACCGCGTGATTTTACATATGCATAAATTTTATGACAATGTAGATCACATTTGAACGGTGTGAATCATACATTCAGAAAAGAAATGTATGTCAAATGAGTGACACTCTAGAAAATGTAAATAGAAAATGTAATTTCCTAAAATGTCACTCCAGATTCCTTATTCTCTTAACTAAAATGAAAGTAAATGTAAATAGGATATTCATCATAAGCTGATTGATAGTCTTTGCAGTTGATCACACATAGAAACTATAAAAAACTTATTCCTTTCAGACTGTGCACAAGAGGACTCATTCCAAGTCTTCGGGTGATTACTTTGATATAGCAACTGCAGCTAAGGCTTCAAAGATCGATGGTGGAGGTACTCGTAATTGGTTAATGTACATTTTTTACGTAACGCATTTCTTCTCAATAAGATTGGAGGTTGGGAATTGGATAGGGTGGCACTTGTGGCTAATACTGAACCCACTACTTCATATAACACTCAATCGGTTAGTAATGATTATGTTGATTTGGAATGTTGGGGGTCTAGGTGGGGTGAGGGAAACGAGAGATGGTTAGGGATGTTATTAATATGTCCAATGCAGACATCGTGGATCTTCAGGAGACCAAGGTCTCGCATATATCTAGATTTAGGAGACTCGGTGGGAATAGGATCTCAGAATGGAGAATCCGTCCGTCTGCTGGGGCATTTGGGGGCATTGCTATCAGCTTTAACTCTAACCTATTCTCATGCCTAGACGAATTCCAAGGGGAATTCTCTTTATTACTCAGGCTGCAATGCCAAACTGATAATTGGACCCAAATTGTAACGGTGATCTATGGCCCTAACCACTCTTCGTCCAGAGTTGTGTTCTGGACAGAACTCCACTCAATCCAAATGTGTTGGAATGACCCATGGGTGGTCGAAGGCAACTTCAATATCACAAGGTTTGCTTTGAGCATCGTGGCAAGGGTTCTAGCGACTCGAAAATGGAAGAATTCAATAGGGTTATCTCGAACTTGTAACTGGTTGACATCCCAATCTCGGATTCACTTGGTCCAATATGCAAACCACACCATTCATGGCCAAACTAGATAGAATTCTCATCACGAATGACTGGGAGGCTAAATTCTCTATATCATGTGTCAAAACCTTACCAAAACCTACTTCTGACCATGTGCCCTTGTCCTCTCGGCTGGCAAACTCCGCACTAGTAAAAAGCCAAAGTTCAGCTTTGAGAAAGCCCGGCTAGAAATTCAGGATTTCCACCACTTGGTCATGGAAAGTTGGTCACTCCCAACATGGGTTACGGAAGCTGTGGCAATATGGTGCAAAAAATCTGCAGGCTCCAGACTAACTCAGGAAATGGAACCGCACTAGGCTTGCTTCTATCTGGCTAGCGAAAGAATTCATTCGAAAGAGCATTGACAAACTGGAAAGATTGGAGGAGGCTAGAGACCTCACACAGGACGAACGTAATCATCTATTAAAGCTAAGGGAGGACATAGCTCAACTGTACAAGCTTGAAGAGATCAAATGGCAGCAAAGGTCCCAAATTTTGTGGCTCAAAGAAGAAGACGCAAATATGGCCTTCTTCCATAGAATTGTTAGAAGTTCCAACCTTATCCCCTCTATCCTGACAGGGAAGTGATCCAGGATGAACATCAATTCATATAGGCTTTCCAGTCACATTTCCAAAATTTATTTGGCAGCAAAACTGAGTTTAAGGCACCCCTTAGCATGGAGTTTTGGCATGAAATGTTGGATCCTGTAGGCGAGACAACAAACACTAGAGGGGGGGTGAATAGTGTTAATAAAAAACTGCGGAAATTTTCTTCGGTGCAGTCAACTTGGTTGTGAACCAGTCGACTGATATGACCAAATTAAAGCAAAAACAATAACTCTGTGCGGTCGACTTATAGATGAGACAGGCGACTGAAGACACAATGAAAATACAACTTATACGAGACTGACCAGTCGACTGATAGATCAAGGAGTCGACTGTCCAGACAAGTTTTACAAAACTTAAGAAAACAAAAGTAAATGCACATCAAGACAACCAATCACAGAGTACACAAGATATATTCTGGTTCGGTCCTCCCGACCTACGTCCAGTCCCCAAGCAACCCACTTGAGATTTCCACTATTCTTGAAAAAAGTTTACAAGAATACCCTACGGCGTTAAGACAACAACCTTGTCTAACCCGTAGTCCTTTCTCTCAACCAGAGAAAGCAGACCCACTCTACTACCAAGAGTGAAACAAACCGACTCTACAACCTAGAGTCTAAAACACCTTCCAACCGAGAGCAAAATAAACAAGAAAAACTTTACAGTCAACCTATAGCCTTGTTGGTGTACTGTGTTGTTGCACGTGGCTAAAACAAGGTTGACTTCTCTACCCAGTCCAGAACGAAATCGTTGTTATACTGGACTGAGTGTAGAGAACCACAGATTTAAAACTTGAAAGCTATTTCTCAATTTTCACTTAAAATATCTCATGGAATGCTCGGATCTTAGAAAAATTGTTGTAAGATCTTTTCAGTGAGATCTTGAACTCTATTTATAGAGTTTGATCTCCTGGACATTGGGAGACAGTTATTCCAACTGTCAACCAACGGATCTTATAGCTTTTGATTTTGAAAAATCAATTTTGAAAACAGAAAACGGTCAAAAGCACTCGAACAGTCGACTGGGTTGCCATATGAGTCAACTGGTCAGAGTTTCAATAAATTTAAACAGTTTTGTACTTGTCAATCGACTGCCAGAGGTATCAGTCGACTGGTACTCAACAGTTAAATTATATCAAACTGTTTTGACTCTTTTGTTGTTTTTGAAAAACACGCATTTATGAAAATAGTGAGTGTATGTGTGTGTGACAAGGCTTTACAATCATACTAAAACTCAACAAAAGTAAAAAATACAATGTTTTACAAGACACAACAATTTGACACATTTGAGCTTGAAGTCTTGAGTCTTGAGTCTTGATTTGAGTTTTGAGTCTTGTCTTGAGTGAAGCTTTGGCCATTGTCTTTTATCTGGAGCTTTTGTGCTTGATCATTTGTTCAGCTGAAATGGTCTTTTGTATGTACAACCTGCAATTTTAGCTGTATAGTATAGACACATGTTGCAGTGTGTTGTGATCATCAAAATCAAGAATCAACATTCTCCCCCTTTTTGATGATGACAACACAATAGCTGATAATAATTTATATAGAACATAGGAATGATATGCTCCCCCTATTAAAAACACATTATGCATACAAGAAAAAAATGTATATCATACAGTATGTATCAGTCGACTTAACAATAGATCAGGCGACTGAACAGACAAAAACATATATAGTGGAATCACAATCACAGATGCAGTATCAGTAGTATCAGTCGACTGATAGGCTTTGAGCCAGTCGACTGACCAGAGAAATACTTCAATACACAGAAATATAGTCAAACACAGAAAACACATACATCAAACACATACATACATTTGAATAAGAGGATATCTCTCCCCCTTTGTCATCAACAAAAAGCACAAAATAAACAGTCTTTTGCATTACAAAAGCATAGAAATAAGCTAAGAAATGTTCTCATACATAAATAAGTTCATTAAGACAAAATAAAATTTGAAAATTACATAATAGCTAAAAATAAAAAGTCTTCAATTGTCCTCGTCTGAATCTTCATCAACAGCATGAGAAGGAGGTGAAAATTGAGTTTGGAAAAGATCAGTGAGATGATCAAGTTTGGAATCAAGGGTGTAAATCTGAGAATCGACAGTCTGTGAATGTTTCATAAGATAGTTGACACATGCATAGAGAGTAGCAGGATCCTCATATTTAGCTTGAGGAAGGGATGAACTAGAAGAGGCAGAAGGTCTAGAAGGTCTAGAAGTAGAAGCCAAAGAAACTTGAGAGAGTGGAGGAGACCTAGGGGTTGTTCTAGGAGGAGGATCAAGAAGCTTCATACGTGCTAAACTAGCACGATCGAAGCAGTCATAGTGTGTAACGACATTGGTCTCGGAATCGAGATCAATACTGAAAGCTTCAAAGACACGAGTGAGAAGCCCTCCGAAAGGTAAGAAGTGGATGTGATTTTGTTCAAATTTTGAAAAGATGACACGACCCCAATTTATAGCAATTTTACCAAATATTGCATAAACAGTTTTTTGTAATTCCAGAGAGTACTGGTCATAACTTCCTTTTTTGGGAAGGATGTTATAGGCTAGTATTCTAGCTACAAGCTTAGCAATAGGAGTAATATTTTTTCTAGTCATAGGAGGTCCTTGATTAGGCAAAAAATATTTTGGATAAGATAGATGCATCATCAAGGATAATATCACTTAGATCTAATCCTCCGTCATCATTACCCATTATGAGATTGATTCTCTCGGGTGTGAGTGTCATTTTAACATTTTTGACAGATGAGCTGATAACTACATCCCCATCTTTCTTTTGTACAACCCTCATATTAGTGTAAAACAAATAGATGAGTTGGGGATAATAGTTAGGTTGATTAACTAAGGATAGATATTCATAAACGCTACTATTTTGAAATAGAGGAACAAGATTAAATCAATCAAGATCATCAAAGTTAACATATCTCCCGGGGAAGATGACAATGGTACACATAAGGTACCATCGTTCAAGAAGATCGGGACTCAATAGAAATTGAGAGTAATCTAGGGATGAAGAACTAGCATCACCATGAGTTCTCTTAGATCTTTTGGGTGCCATTGGAAACAAGTGAGGGAAGGATTTTACCAAAAAAAATTGGAGAGAAAAAAAAACAGACAGCAGTCGATCAAAACACCAGGGCAGCAGTCGACTTCTTCTTCTTTTCTTCTTCTCTGGCTTTAGGGTTTCAGATTTGGGGTAAAAGTAAAAGAGGATGGAGGCTGAGGTGAAAGGGTTTTTAACTGAAGATGGATGGCTGAGATTGAACGAGAACAGATCAATGGTTGAAAGGAGAGGTCATGGGTGAAAAGGTTAAGAGATTTTTATCTCAAAAGCTGTGATGAATAGTCGCTGAAGACATTTGAACTCGCGACAGTCGACTGGTAGGGTGTATCAGTCGACTTAGTCGAGAAAAGAAAAAAAAAATTTATATCTGCTGATCAGTCGACTGGTATAAGGGCCAGGCGACTGGTCAGAGAACAAAAATAGGTATGTTTGAAAATACAGTACAGTCGACTTATTGAAAACACAGTCGACTTAACAGAAACAATTTTCAACAGATATCAATAAAATCACAAATTCCAAGTTCTCTTCTTAAGTTAATGAAAGTATCTTCTTTAAGGGGTTTGGTAAATATGTCTGCTACTTGTTTATCAGTAGAGATAAAGTCTAAAGATATATCTCCTTTTAAAACATGATCACGTAGAAAATGATGTCGAATATCAATATGTTTCGTACGTGAATGTTGAATCGGATTTTTAGATAAATTAATTGCACTGGTATTATCACACATAATTGAAGGCTTTTCAAATGAAATACCATAATCTAATAAAGTTTGTTTCATCCACAAGATTTGTGCACATGCCAAACTTGCAGCGATATACTCAGCTTCTGTGGTTGATAGGGACACGGAATTTTGCTTTTTACTGCACCAAGAGACTAGGGAATGTTCCAAAAAGTGACATGTACCACTAGTACTCTTGCGATCAGTTTTGCTTCCAACAAAATCAGCATCGCTATATGACAGAAGTTGAAAATTATCGGTGCGTGGATAAAATAAACCATATTCAGATGTGCCTTTAATATATCTTAAAATTCGTTTCACTACTTTTAAATGAGATTCTTTAGGACTAGATTGATATCTAGCACATAAACATATGCTGAACATAATATCTGGTCTACTTGCAGTAATATATAAGAGTGAACCAATCATACCTCGATAGAGTTTTTGATCAACACTCTTACCTAATATATCTTTGTCAAGAGTAGTAGTAGTAGCCATAAGTGTGGATTTACTACTAGTACTATCCATGTTAAAACGTTTGAGTAATTTCTTTGCATATTTTCCTTGATTGATAAATATGCCACTTGAGGACTGCTTAATTTGAAGTCCAAGGAAATAATTGAGTTCACCCATGTGACTCATCTCAAATTCGTTTTTCATGGTATTAGCAAACTCTTGACATAGATTATTATTAGTAGAACCAAAAATTATATCATCAACATATATTTGTATGATTAAGATATCATCCTTAACTCTTTTGATAAACAATGTAGTGTCTACTTTACCTATTTCAAATCCTGTTTCTAAAAGAAAAGTTTTCAAACGATCATACCAAGCACGAGGTGCTTGTTTAAGACCGTATAAAGGCTTTTTCAATTTATAAACATGATCTGAAAATTGTTTATGTTCAAAACCTGGTGGTTGTTTAACATAAACATTTTCTTTAACAAACCCATCAAGGAAAGCACTTTTAACATCCATTTGATAAAGTATAAAATTCATAAAACAAGCAAAAGATAATAAAATACGAATAGATTCTAGTCTAGCAACAGGAGCATATGTTTCATCAAAATCTATACCTTCTTCTTGATTATACCCTTGAGCAACTAATCTAGCCTTGTTCCTTACAACTTGTCCTGATTCATCTAACTTATTTTTAAATACCCATTTGGTACCAATAATAGTCTGATCAGGAGGTCGTGAAACTAGATCCCATACATCATTCCTTATAAATTGGTTTAGTTCATCTTGCATGGCATTCATCCAATATTCATTCTCACAAGCTTCTTGTATGTTTTTCGGTTCAAAATCCGACAAGAATGCTGTATGAGAAATCATATTAACATGTGAACGTGTCTGAATACCATGGGAGATGTCACCAATTATTAAGTCATGAGGATGATCCTTAACTTCAACAAATGATTTTGGTAAAGTTGAAGATATCATAATAGGATCAGTCGACTTAACAGGTTCTTCAGTCGACTGCTTCACTTCAGTCGACTGGAAGTCCTTATCAGTCGACTTATCAGTCAGATTAGTTTGTTCTAAAGATTTAATCACATTATCTAAAGGTGATGAATCAATTTCATCATCTTTATTTAAAGTTGATGAAGGTAGAGATTCATCGAATGTAACATGCATTGATTCTTCAATAGTCATTGTAGACTTATTGAAAATTCTATATGCTTTACTCCTGTTTGAGTATCCTAAAAAGATACCCTCATTAGATCTAGGATCAAATTTGTCTAAATTATCTTTTGTGTTTAGAATAAAATATTTACAACCAAATGTCTTAAAGTAAGAGACTTTAGGAATTTTGTTAAAGAATAACTCATAACAAGTCTTCTTTAGCTTAGGTCTTATAAGAATTCTATTTAAAACATAACAAGCTGTAGCAACAGCTTCAGCCCAAAAGTGCTTTGGTAAATTGCTTTCAACCAGCATAGTACGTGCGCATTCTTGCAAAGTCCTATTTTTCCGTTCAACCACTCCATTTTGTGGTGAAGCTCTAGGAAATGCAAATGAATGTGTTATACCATTCTTGTTGCAATATTCTGTAAATGTCTCATTTTCAAATTCTCCACCATGATCACTTCGAATAGTGACTATGGTTAGAAATTTTTTATTTTGAAGACGTTTACAAAAATGTGCAAATTCATCAAAAGCATCATTTTTATGTTTTAAAAAGAATGTCCAAGTGAATCTTGAAAAATCATCTACTAAAACAAATACATATCTACTTTTATTTAAAGAAGCAACTCTAGCAGGGCCAAATAAATCTATATGAATTAATTCGAGCGGCCTACTAGTAGAAATTACTTCTTTTGTTTTAAAAGTGGATTTGATTTGTTTTCCTAGTTGACATGCATCACATAACTTATCCTTTTTAAAGGATAGTTTTGGCAGTCCTTTAACTAGGTTATATTTAGATAATTTTGAGAGATTTTTCATGTTCACATGTCCAAATCTTCTATGCTATAGCCAAGATTCATTGTTAGAGGCTATTAAACAAAAATCATTTGAAAATTCAATTGCATTTAAACACAATTCATAAATATTATTTTTACGAAAACCTTGAAAAATAACATTTTGCATAGTGGAATCATAAATCAAACATGCATCTTTTTCAAAAACTATTTTATACCCTTTATCACATAATTGACTAATGCTTAAAAGATTATGCTTTAAACCACTAACTAATAATACATTTTCTATGGTTGGGTTAGAAGTTTTACCGACCATGCCAATTCCTATGACTTTGCCTTTGTTGTTATCTCCAAAGGTGACAGTTCCTCCATCTATGCTTTGAATAGTGGATAAAAGGTTGGCATGTCCTGTCATATGTTTTGAACACCCGTTGTCTAGTATCCAGCGTTCTTTCTTGGGTACCTATTAAAAAATTTAAGGTAAATATGGTACCCTTTTTATTGGGTCCAAAACACATTAGTTTGGGGGAAACCAAACCCATGAAGAGTTTGATCTTCCTCCATAAGCAGGAATATAATTAATAGAATTACACACATTTGATACATATGAAGTAATATACGCAATTCTATCATTCTGATTTAAGCTGACTGGAACCCATACAAACTTGTTCTGTCCAGTCGACTTAACAGTGTCCTTCAGTCGACTGCTAGTGTGAGTCAGTCGACTGTATGATACACTAGGTCGACTTATATGAGGTTTTGATCTCGTTGAATGAGATTCAATTCCTCTGGACAGACGACTGGTGGATTGGTTCAGTCGACTTAACCGAACAGTAGACTTGTTTTTATCACTTACATTAACAACATTAGGCTTTTCAAAAAATTCATACAACTTGTGTGTAACACTAGAAATAGATGCTGATTTATTTCTACTAGTGTTTTTAGCAGGAGATTCTTTTACAGAAGAATTTTTAAAACCAAGACCATATTTTTGACTAGATTTTACTTGATGATGAAGGACATCATTTAAATTCTCTTTGTCTTTGTTAAACTTAGATACGTTCTTTGATATCTCTTCATAATTCTTTTTAAGAGTTTCAAGATCAATATCTAAATTTGCAATGCGAGAATTTAAAGATTTCACTTCCTTATCAAGGTTAAGATTTTCTTGAGAAAGTATTTGATTAACTTTCTCTAGACTCTTAACTCTAATCTTTTCTTTTTTTAATTCATGAAATATCTCATTAAAGGCATCAAGTAAATCTTCTGATTCATAATCATTACTTACATGATCTTGTGAAGCCATGAAGCACATGTTTTCCACTTCATTGTTTTCATCCGTTTCTTCTTCAGAAGGCGAATCACTACCATCCCATGTAGCTTGATAGGCCTTCTTGTTCTTGGCAAACTTATTCTTTGAATATTTGTCCTTTTTGAAGTTGGATGGTTTTCCCTTGTTCTTCGCATTTTCAAGGGGACAATCCTTCTTCATGTGTCCTGTTTTATTGCACCTGAAACATGTAGGAGGGTCATTAGAATCTTTATTTTTAGAATTAAACTTACCCTTCTATAAGAATTTTTTGAATCTTCGAGTGAACATTGCTATCTCCTCTTCATCTTCTTCCTCATCTTCTGAATCTGTCATGGCTTTAAAAGCCAATGATTTCTTCTTTGCTTGGTGTGATTCTGTATCCTTCTTTCGATCTTCAAGTTGGACCTCGTACGCCATGAGATTGCCCACAAGATTCTCAAGAGAAAGTTGTGACAAGTCATTTGCTTCCTCTATTGCCGTGGTCTTCCTCTCCCATTCTGGAGTGAGTGCACGTAAGACTTTTCTAACCATCTCTGCTTGAGTGTAAATCTTTCCAAGTGCCACAAGAGAGTTTGTGATATCAGTAGATCTGGTGATCATCTCAGATACGGTTTCATTGTCCTTCATTCTGAACATCTCAAACCTGTGAACAAGAACAGAAATTTTAGATTCCTTAACTTTATTTGTCCCTTCATGTGTTACCTCGAGTGTATGCCAGATTTGATGTGCAGTTGTAGCATTGGATACACGGTTGAATTCTTCCTTTGTGAGTGCACAAAATAAAACATTCATTGCTTTGGCATTGTTCATCGTTTGGTTCTTTTGATCATCATTCCATTGTGCATATGGAATGGTAGGGGCAGTGAATTCCGTCTCTGTCATTTGCCATATCTCGTAGTTGATTGATTGGAGGTAGATTCTCATTCGGCACTTCCAATAATTGTAGTTAGTTCTATCGAATAGCGGTGGCAGTTGTGTAGATTGGCCTTCATGGTACTGATTTGTATTTGAAGTAGTTGCCATAGTCTGTAACCTCGCTCTGATACCAAGTGTTGGATCCTGTAGGCGAGACAACAAACACTAGAGGGGGGGTGAATAGTGTTAATAAAAAACTGCGGAAATTTTCTTCGGTGCAGTCGACTTGGTTGTGAACCAGTCGACTGATATGACCAAATTAAAGCAAAAACAATAACTCTGTGCAGTCGACTTATAGATGAGACAGGCGACTGAAGACACAATGAAAATACAACTTATACGAGACTGACCAGTCGACTGATAGATCAAGGAGTCGACTGTCCAGACAAGTTTTACAGAACTTAAGAAAACAAAAGTAAATGCACGATCAAGACAACCAATCATAGAGTACACAAGATATATCCTGGTTCGGTCCTTCCGACCTACGTCCAGTCCCCAAGCAACCCACTTGAGATTTCCACTATTCTTGAAAAAAGTTTACAAGAATACCCTACGGCGTTAAGACAACAACCTTGTCTAACCTGTAGTCCTTTCTCTCAACCAGAGAAAGCAGACCCACTCTACTATCAAAAGTGAAACAAACCGACTCTACAACCTAGAGTCTAAAACACTCTCCAACCGAGAGAAAAAGAAACAAGAAAAACTTTACAGTCAACCTATAGCCTTGTTGGTGTATTGTGTTGTTGCACGTGGCTAAAACAAGGTCGACTTCTATACCCAGTCCAGAACGAAATCGTTGTTATACTGGACTGAGTGTAGAGAACCACAGATTTAGAACTTGAAAGCTTTTTCTCAATTTTCACTTAAAATATCTCATGGAATGCTCGGATCTTAGAAAAATTGTTGTAAGATCTTTTCAGTGCGATCTTGAACTCTATTTATAGAGTTTGATCTCCTGGACGTTGGGAGATAGTTATTCCAACTTTCAACCAACGGATCTTATAGCTTTTGATTTTGAAAAATCAATTTTGAAAACAGAAAACGGTCAAAAGCACTCGAACAGTCGACTGGGTTGCCATATGAGTCGACTGGTCAGAGTTTGAATAAATTTAAATAGTTTTGTACTTGTCAGTCGACTGCCAGAGGTATCAGTCGACTGGTACTCAACAGTTAAATTATATCAAACTGTTTTGACTCTTTTGTTGTTTTTGAAAAACACACATTTATGAAAATAGTGAGTGTATGTGTGTGTGACAAGGCTTTACAATCAGACTAAGACTCAACAAAAGTAAAAAATACAATGTTTTACAAGACACAACAATTTGACACATTTGAGCTTGAAGTCTTGAGTCTTGAGTCTTGATTTGAGTCTTGAGTCTTGTCTTGAGTGAAGCTTTGGCCATTGTCTTTTATCTGGAGCTTTTGTGCTTGATCATTTGTTCAGCTGAAATGGTCTTTTGTATGTACAACCTGCAATTTTAGCTGTATAGTATAGACACATGTTGCAGTGTGTTGTGATCATCAAAATCAAGAATCAACATGAAAGACTTCCTGGTTCATGGCAGTGGAAAATCCTTTCACATATGAGGAGGTCAGAGAGGTGATCTTTCAAATGGGTAGTTAAAAAGCACCAGTCCCAGACGAATTTCCAATTTTATTCTATCAGACATTATGGGAAGAAATCAAGGACAATGTTATGACAGTCATGTCTAGTGTTGTAAACGGCATGAGGTGGTGGCGGTTCGGTTAAGAGGTGCCTAGCGCCTAGGCACCGCCTAGGCAGTTTATTTTTTATTTACTTTTTTTGCCAAAATCCTAAATTTCTTTGACTATTTGTTCTTTAATCGATTAGTTTCTTGTTTAGAATTGTATTGCTTATGTTATGTAGCAGTTGGTGTGAAATTTGCTTATTGTATGGTAAAATCTATGCTATTTGTTTGGGTCGTACAAAATATTACTGTTTAGTTTGTTAGGGTAATATCAATCGTTGAATTACAATGTGGTTGGTTTACTTTTGATTCTGACTGCAGGATTATATCCTTTTTCTGCGGTGTTATAATAAAGGGTTTTTAACATGTCTGTCCCTAACAAAAACTTGAATTTCATGTATACCCATCAAAAATATGTATTTCATATTTGTCCCCTACAATATATGTCACTTCTCTTAATTACCTCTCTAATTAAAAAAAATTCAAAATGATGGAGAATTCATTTTTTTTTTTTTGGATTAGATGAAAAATGATAGAAATATTCTCTTCTCTACTGTTCAAACTTTATCTTTTTCATCATTGTATATTCGGGCAATTGTTAATCCAACCGAGACTCATTAACTCTTCTTAAAAGTTCTTCATTTTTCTTCAAGAAATGGATAAACTAATAGTGCATTTTTGAGAACCACATATTCTTCCTCACGTTACTTCTTCAAATTTGCCATCAGTCTTGTTTTTTATGATAGATTATAAGATTGCTCATTCAATTTTCTTAAAACTGTTAAATCTTTTCTTATTTAATTGTCTAATTTGATCTTTTAATTTGATTTCTATTTGTCTTGTAAGGATAAAATCATGGTTAACTTAGTGATATCTAACATAGGGGTAATATAAAATAATGTTCAAATTGTTAAGGGCAGATACAAAAATATACATTTGTAAGAGGTATATATATATATGATATTATGATATTTCCTAGAGGTATATATGTTAAAAACCCTATAATACATGTGAAAAGAAGATTAAACAGGAACATTCACCGACCAATTTATGTTATTTTATGTATTAAAGAAATTATATTGACGCATAATTGATACATTCTGTTTAGTTTTGAAATGATTTGTCCAAAAGAACGTGCTCGTGATGATACTGACACCAAAGAATTTTGTTCAAAATATTATCAGTATCTAGTCTTGAACCTTTACTGTAACTATGGTTTACTCTTTGCCAATTTATTTTTCTACAATTTATTTTACCTTTACTGTAGCTATGGTCTTAATATGTAACTATCTTGAATATGTGCTTCATCATGTCTGTACTCTTTTACAACTGTGCAACTATGTAATGTACCATCTGGTGTATGTTTTTTTTTATTAAGAAAAGGTGGAGTCTAGCCACCCTATTTCATTAATAAGTAATTAATAAAACAAACTCAGAGTACTGAGACTACTACAAAATCCTACAAACAAAACAAAAAGTACATAAACTCCACCCTGAACATGGAGGGTGGGACAAAAGGAACATAGTGCAGCCACAAAGAAATACATCATATCCCCCCAACAAATCCTGGGGTGGTGGGTATTAATAACCATAAGCGGCTGTGCTGGCTATCATTCAATCGTCGGCCCGATCTCGATTTCTTCATCATCAAACTCCTCTACCTGAAAAACACTCGCAATCCTTCCCCTGGGACCTGCTGCTGCCACATTAGCCCAAAATGAAATAAAATGCATAATGTGAGTCAAATTGCCAGAAATACTATTGCAAGTTCTACGAAAGTAAAGATTATTTCTGTCTAGCCATAGAACCCAGGTCATTACGGCAATAGCGATATACCACGCTTCTCTCATTGAACCCCTCTCCGACGCGAATGTTGGGCCTACCCACAGGTCCTCGTATGTATTAGGGTATTGATTTGTCCCGAGGGCGCTGAGTACCTCTACGAGTACCGTTTTACACCTAGGACATTGAAGAAAAAGATGGTCTCTAATCTCCAGGGCAGCGTGACAGAACCCACATTGAGAGTCCACACTCGGTTGGCACTTAGCGAGGTTTTCTCTTGTCAGAATCGCATCAGTTAGTACCAACCATAAGAAAGCTTTGATTTTTTGCGGTGCTTTCGTTCTCCAGATGACGGCTGACCATTTTGGAGTAGAACCCCTAAAATGGATGCGATTATACATGGAGCGGACCGTGAACTTGCCATTCTTCTCCAATCCCCAAGTTTTCTTATCGGGGCCCTGAGAGCAGCCAATTCAAGCATTAGTGATGTAGGCCTGAAGTTCCGTTAACCTAAGCTGAGAGCCTACATCAAGCGGTTATTTGAAAGATGAATTCCAGGTGCCTTTTTTCCAGGCTGCGGCCACCATGCAATGTGGTTGTGCTGCTTGCTCATATAGCTCGAGGAACAGGGATCTAAGTGTGTGATCAGCACACCACTTATCTCACCAAAACCTGGTGAGTCTGCCGTTACCGATCGCTGACTTTACACAACTAATGAATGTTCATATACTTTAGTGATGCCTTTCCAGAACCAAGAAACCCGCGGATCTATCCTGAAGCCCAGATTTCACGACCCATTCCCATGCATGTATCCTTGAACAAACTGTTGCCACCCTTCTCCATTACAGTGGAACACTTCCCTCCACCATTTACCCAGTAGTGCTAGGTTCATATCTCGAAGATCAATTATACCAAGGCCTCCATGAATCTTTTTCATGCACGCCTTCTCCCATCTAATGAGGTGATATCCTCCTCGGTCCAGGTCTGCCCATTTCCATAAGAAACGTTTCCGGGTCCAGTCAATTCTCTGGATTACCTATTGTGGCATTTCAAAGAAGGAGAGATAATAGGTAGGAAGGTTGGAGAGGACTGCATTAATAAGTGTGATTCTCCCTCCCAGAGATAGGGCTTTGCCTTTCTAGCCTGCTAGCCGTTTCTCAACCCGGTCAATAATGGGTATCCAATCCACCTTTTTTAGTTTCCCGGGTCTTAACGGCAATCCAAGGTACTGAATGGAGAAACTCTCGATGGGGCAATTGAGGATTCTGGCATGTTCAAGGGCCTCCTCTGGAGTTAGGGCAATAGAAATGAGAGCACTTTTGTGAAAATTAACCCTGAGGCCGGACCATGCCTCAAAACAATACAGGATACCTTTGAAGACGGTAGTCTCCCCTAGGTTGCCATTGCCAAATAGAAGAGTATTATCTGCATATTGGAGTATAGTGCATCCTTGGCAATTGACTCCCTTGGCCACTGGAATGATCCAACCTGCACTACTACACTTAGCCATCATGGATCTTAGAGCATCTGCCATAATGGTAAAGAGGAAGGATGAGAGCGGATCTCCCTGTCTGAGCTCCCGTTTGCAGGAGAATGGGTGGCCTGATATCCCGTTTAGCCGTTCTGCTGGTGATAAGACAAGTGTGGATCCATCTGATCTATCTGCCCTCGAAACCTCTACCTGCCAGTGCTTTCAACAAACAATCTCATTCAACCGAGTCATAGGCTTTCTCAAAATCCAGCTTGAGGAGGTAGCTCTTAGAGTTCGAAGTGTGGCATTGATGGATAGTCTCTTCAACCGTTGCTATACTGTCCTGGATACATCGTCTTTTGATGAATCCCGTCTGGTCCTTACTAATGAGGCCATCCATTACCTTTCCCAATCTGTTAGCGAGATTCTTTGTAATGATCTTAACAGATCTGTTAAGGAGGATTATGAGGCAAAAGTCTCCAAATTGTTGGGAATCTTCTTTCTTAGGAATCAGTACCACCTCCGAATAGTTGAATCTTCCTAATTTGAGTTTTTGCTCATAGAAGTCTGCAAACACCTTCATTAGGTCACCTTTGATTTCCTTCCAGAAAATCTGATAGAATAAAATCGGGAAACCATCTGAGCCTGGAGCTTTTTCTTTTCCAAGTTGTTGAACTGCCTTCCATACCTCCTTCTCAGTAAAGGGTGTTTTGAGGGATTGCAGACCAGGATCGGAGTTGCCTGCTTGGTCTTGCCAGAAGTTGTGTTGGAGAGGGACTCTCAAGTCCGCTTTGTGCCCAAAGAGGCGCTTGAAGTCGGACTGGAAAGCCAGCTTAATAGCTACGTCGCCTTGTATCATTCCGGAATCTGAGTGGATCGAGTGAATGAGGTTGGATCTACGCCGGCCACTGGCAATTCGGTAGAAGAATGATGTGTTCGCGTCTCCCTCTTTGAGCCATGAAATTTTGGATCGTTGTTGCCATTTGATTTTCTCAATCTTGTAAAGTTGGTCAATTTCCTGCCTGAATTAGTTTGTTCTTCAATTGTTGGTATAGGTGAAGTTAAGGACAATGACAAGGTATCGGACAGAACACTACACTGCTACCATTATAAGAAACAATAATTTTGTAAAATAGTAGGAGAATTATGGAAACAGAACAATAATATTCTATTGCTAATATTATGTGACAGACACACTTAGATTAATAGTAGTTCTCTTCTACCAAAGCCATATATTCAAAATTCAAAGTTTCAAGTTCAACAATGACTTGACTAAGCTTATTAGTAACCAAATTTTCTAAGTCTACATATTCACCATCCTCCATATTCATAATTCTCTCGTCATCGGACTCAAATTCAACATCTTCATCTTTCTCCTCCTCCGATGTATCTATCTCTTCGTCAAGTTCTCTAATGGCAATGGGGATGTTCCTCACACTCCGTGGTTCTACCTCATCTGCTCCCAATTCTTCCGCCACCATTCTCTAAGTAAGCCTCAAACCCGGCTCAACCTCATCATCATCACCACCATCAACAAGCCAACATTGAGCTTCACTAGCTTGAAATGATAGTAGCAAATATCCCCCCATTTCTCTTTTACTCTTCTTCTTCATGAGATTTGAGTTGAAATTAACATAGACAAGATCATTCAACCTTGATGCTTCAAGTGGGTTTCTCTTCTTAGTATTTATCTAAATATTTTTAAAAAAATGTCCAAAACAAAAAATAGAATAAAGAAGGATAGATAAGCTACTAGGATTGGACCACTTGCCCCTTCAAATTCGCTCCAATTTCTTTCACACCCCGATGAGCTACTAATCAAAGAGAGAAATCTGGTTGACATATTTTGCAATTTTGGAGTGTCACATCCATAATTGTGTTGCAAACTCTAGCACAACTAGTAGAATTAATAGCGGAACTCACACACCACAAGCAATAGAAACTTCCAAGAACTAGATAAACAAAAAATAAGCCACGCAATAATCGCAAGATCTCACAAGAACACAATAATATACAGAAATAACCAATACTTCTTATTCCCTAAGAAATATAAATATCACAAAGATATTACAACTCTCATTCTCTCTATCTCGCCTTTGAAATAATCGGCACAATACCCTCTTGAAGTTGAACAATGGTTGTAACATTCTGAACTTTTAATTATAATTAAATAAGAGTTTGTTGATTTTTACGTGTTTTTCACGTACAAATTCATGCGCATTTTCCAAAGAAAATTATTTCTTTTCATAACGTGAACAAATATTTTAATCCTTCTCTTTTATTTTTTAAAAAAAAACCCTATTTAGACTCTAGGCCTAATTGTCTAAATCTAGCCCACCCTAATTAATTATTAACTTTTTTAGAAGCCCATAGAATTTTAGCCCACTAGATTTGAGCCCACTAGTTTATTTCTCTTTTAATTGTCATAACTTGTAGTGTAGACTAGTTTTGTAGACAATTAATTAATTAATCATGTACAACTAGTAACTAGGGGTACTATAGGTGACACGTGCATTGCACTAGCACGTGCCTTGGTGCATGGAGGGGTTGGCCGGATGGAGCTAGAGAGAATGGGAGAGGTGGAGTAGTGGATGAGGTGGTTTTGTATTCATGGGTGGTTGCTACAACTCCCTAATACATCCTAGCCCCTAATCTTTAACCATCTAGATCAATCCTAGCCATCTATTTTGCTTTCAAAAAAGTATAAATACCCTCCTCATTTCCCTTCATGTAGTACATTAAAAAAAAATTGGTAAAGAAAGAAAGAAAATAACTAGTGAGAGAAAAGATTGAGAGCATTTTGTGAGAAAAAGATTGAGAGATTTTGTGTGTGTTCATTTCCAAGTGGAGGCCGGCCTACATCAAGGAGCAAGGAGAGGAGATCGGGTTCCATCTAGCACAAGGAGGAGGAGGCATTTTGGTGGCACAATCTAGGAGGAGAATGATCCGTTTGTGTGTTCTAGGAGCTTTCTATTTGTTTTTCTCCAAAAAGGTGGGTGGTTTCTCAAGCTTCTACTTTAGATATCATGCTAGGGATTGGGTTGATGAAATTGCTAAGAAAAACTAATTAGATTGGCCATGTGTTTGTTTAAATAGAGATAAATTATAGATGAAGTAAATGCTTGGTGAATTGATTGCTAGTTGATAAAAATTGTGATTACTATATTAGAAATTATCATGTTGCCATGAAATATGTGTTTTGAGCCATGCTAAATTGAGAAATTTGTGCTTATGAAATGATTAGTTGATTAAGTGAACCATTGAAATCATATTGTCTAAATTAATGTAACACTAGTGTGGAAAGAGGGAACTTTTGTTCTAGAAATGTTGTAGAATAACAATAAGTAAGAAAGTAGTCTTTTGTGAAAATTTTGGTTATAAATTATGTAGGAATCATGATTTGGTTTTAATGTCGAAATTATGGACATAGAACATAAAATAGAAATAAGAATTCATGTTTTTTATGTCAAATAATGATTATTAAAATACTGTTTTACTGTAATTTCCCGTTATTTATAATCTGGAAGTTTTGGATACAAATAGAGAAGAAAAGAAATTAAAAAGACTTGAATTATGAAAAATTAGTAACAAACAGAGAGTTGAATTATAAGCAACTCAACCTTTTTCCATATCAGGCTAGTCACTTGGACTTATTAGTCTTCGCGTGCACAACAGAGCGCTACTGTAGCACTGGTTTGGTCTTGGTAGCGAGTTCGAAACCTGGCTCAGCCATTTTATTTTGTGATTTTATTAAAACCGAATACCCTTAATTAAGCCCTATATGAATTGTAGCCCATTCCATATCGCCTTGGCGCCTTGGACTTTGTGGTCTTCGGTGGCGCCACAGTGCGCTACTTGTAGCGCTGACGTGGCCTTCGGTTGCGGGTTTGAAACCTGACCTCGTTTTTTTAATTAAAAGGATATGTTTTTTGGGTTTAAGTAATTTTTTAAGAGTTCTTAGAAGTGAAATAAAAATTGAGGAAAATACTAGAAAGACTCTAATAATGCCTATGCTTCATGAGAATTTTTCTATAACTTTTGGGCTCATTATAAGTAAGAATTGAAGACTATTTCAAGAAAAAAATTGATACAAATTATTAGACTGAATTATTGATTAAATAAAGAAAAATGAATGTTTTTGTTTAAAGGATTTTTAATAAAGGGTTGAAAGGAGATTTGTGTAATGGAAAATTTGTAAGTAAAGATAAGTGTGATTTTCGGGCTTAATAATGAAAGAATGATACTATGAGAATGAGAGAAATTATGTGAAAGATAAATTATGAATGTGACAAATTGAAAATTGAATTTATCGTTTTATGCATGGAATTGTACATGAAAATGAAATAGAAGATTATGTTGAATTATGAGAAAGATTTTTTGAGTTTGAATACTCAATTCTATGAACATGAAATGAGATTAAAGACTAGAGTGTAGCTAAGCCTTATACCGGCATTGAATAAATTCTTTTGAGATAAGATTTTTGAAATGAAAAGACCAAGTTTGGGTCGTATTGTTGAATTGATGGTTAAGACCGGTATAGAGGGAGTGCTAACTCTAGGGTGTTGATTTTATTCATGATTCAAATAATTAAGAATTAGATACATAGTGAAGATGTGATGAAAGTAAGAGAAAAACACGAGTATGAGGGCCTCGGAGCTACGATGTGAGAGTATTTACAGGTTGTCTACACGATGCATTGTGTCATGACGTGGATACATCTCCAGGATTTCGTACCGCATGCAACGCTTGTGGGGTATTTGGTGACTACGGGTGGTGCCATGTCCCATGATGGAGGCTGAATTGTCAATAGGTTCTACATAATGCGTCGTGTCATGACGTGGGATTCCTCTCTAGGCTGTCTGAACATGGGCTCATAACTCATAGAACATCTAGGATACTTACCTTAGTTACCATAGTAGTTTAAGTCATGACAAGGGATCCAACCCTACAAGATGAAGAACGATTAAGGGCTTGCCCTCGGACCTATGTAGTATGGGATGTATAGAATCCGAACAAGTGCGCATTAGTGTCATATAACATAAATAATTGCATTAAGGACTAAGTACACATTCACACACGACACCAACAGAATAGTCCCCGTAGCTTTGTTTTGTGACAAGTGTGTGCTTTCTAAGTAAGAGAAATTGATGTATTATATCCTAGCGTCAGTTGAATGAACTGATGTGCCCACAGTTTCTGTGCAGGATAAAGTGAATGAAAAAGACTAAGGAGGAATTGGTGCTTAAAGAATTATTCAAGTGTTGTTTATTTCATTCATGTAATTGTTGTAATTTGCTTCTGTTGTTTAAATATAACTCTGATGTAATAAAAAAAATTAATTCCTTATAAAATTGTACAAAGAGAAGTGTAAAGATCCTGTGGAACTTCGAATTCAGTCTTATTTAGAATTCGGGGTGTTACAATGGTAACGACTCACCAATTCTCTCATCTCATCTCTTTAGATGGATACAAACCCTAGAGTCTACAGCCATATATATAGGCCTCAAGTAACTTTAAAAGAAAAACACAAATACAGCTTATTGGGCCTTCAATTTGATTAGACACCACATTGACTGCCTTTGGTTTGACTTTCTTTAGTTTCTCCTGCTTCCTCTTCATATAGGACTTACAACTGCATATCATGTGACCCCTCTTATGACAATACCAACACTCAGGTCCATGTCCCCCATCGCTGTCATCAGACCCACTCTCAGATGAACTACTCTGATCCTTTCTTCTTCAACTGCTCTTAGATCTCCCACGTCTCTTCTCAAGTGACATTGCAGATTCTCTAGAAGCTAATGATGGAAATCCCCCGTTTCTCACCCTTCTCACCTCCTCGTTCAGAATGCTACTCACCACATCCTGTAGAGTCATTAAACCTGACTAGTGCATGTAATAATTTGTTCCACCGTACATAACTATCGGGTAAAGTAGATAAAAATAGCAATGATTGTTCCCTCTCTGAAAACTTCAATCCTCCAGCTTCCATCTGGTTGTAAACCATACCGTAATTGTTCACATGTTCTGCTAGTGAACCTCTTTCCCTCAACTTCATATTAACCAATTTCTTCATGTGAAGAATTTGATTAGATGTCGGTGGTTTCTCATATATATTTGTAAGAATCTTCATAGCCTTCTTTATGGTCTTTACCTTTGAGATTTGAAATAACGCATTCCTACTCAGTCCCAACTGAATTTGTCTTAACGCTTTCTAATCCAAACGATTCCAATTCGTCAAGACCTTCGCATCCTTGTCTACACCTTCCGGCTTCTCATCAAACAATAGACCATCTAGATCTTTCTGACGAAGATACGCTATCATCTTAATCTTCCACATTGCGAAGTCACTCCTATCAAACCTCTCGATCTTCTACTTGCTATCGGTCATCCCAAACCTAGTGCTCTGATACCACTTGTTGCATAATCTACCACAACTCGTAGTGCTAATAGCAGAACTCACACATCACAAGCAATAGAAACTTCCCAAGAACTAGATGAACCAAGAACAAGCCACCACAATAATCGCAAAAAAACTTACAAGAACAAAATAATAGGCAGAGATAACCATTTTTTCTTATTCCCCAAGAAATACAAAAATTACAAAGATATTACAACTCTTAATCTCTCTCCCTCACCTTTGAAACACTCGGTACAATCCCCTTTTGAAGTTGAACAATGATAACGGCTCACCAATTTTATCATATCTTCTCTTGAGATGGATACAAACCCTAGAGTCTACAACTATATATATAGCCCTCAAGTAAACTCTAAAAGATAAACACAAATACAGCTTATTGGATCTTAAACTCGTCAGCTCAAATAACACACAACGTCGATGTTGGTTGATTATACCAAGTTGCGGTTGACTGCAACGTGTCTCGCAAACACCTCGAAGCATGACCGGTCGACTGTTCGCTCTCTGTTGAACCCTGTACACTCGAACATACCTAGCATCCTAGTTGTGGTCGAGTGGTCGGTCGGGTGGTCGGTCGACCGCAACCCTCCAGCTGCACTTCTTCTAGCTGTTGTTGTCCTCTCTTGTTGTCTTCATCTTCTCCTCTTCTTCTTCAACTCCAAGTACTCTATGCCTACGTGTATTTGAGGCCACAATCCTAATAAATTGGATCACCATCCAACTATTGAATCAAAAAGTAAGAGAAAAAAGAAAATCATAAACCAAAAAATGGGTAAAAGATACTTATTTCCCGGTTTAAAAAAATAAAGGAAAGAGATGTACCCAGGTCAAAATCATGATACATATCAACCTTCTCATATGCCGCCATTGCCATTTTTCTTCCAAAGTTTTCGGATTTGCTCTTATATTTCACCAATTCATCATTAGAAATAGTGGATTGCATGTCCAAGTCGTCGGGAAAAAGTTTCTCAACACAATTCAAGAACTCATTCATGACTTCATTATCCTTCTCTATACTTGGATCTTTGAATTAGAAAACCGGATTCAACAAGTAAGCAACATAGTGCAATAGGCTATCAAGACTACCCTTGGACTTCTCATCAATAATCTTCAAAATGGGTTCGGCAATTTTTTTCTTTCTTGAAAGCATTTCTAATATCTTCCTTGACTTGTTTAAGTGCACCCACCACAAAAGCCATTGAAGACTTTTTTTCACCGTGAACAAGACGTAGAACCTTCACCAAATGGGTAAAAACATTCGAAGCCAAAGAGACATTATTCAAAAAAGAGATTGATGTTACCGTTGCCTCTGCCGCTTTCCCTTTCACACTACTCCTCAATTTTGTTTTGCTCAACTTCTCGGATGTAATCATGAGTCTCAATTTATCTTTCTTGCCTTTAAGACTTTCCAAGGTCACGAATGAAGTGGCAAATCTAGTCACGACGGGCCTCACGATATCCCTCTTCTTGGTTTATTTTCTTATGAAAGTCAAAGTTCTATGATGTGCATAGATAAATATTGTTAGTTGCTTTGCTTTCTGAAGCATTACACTAAACTTGGATAACTTTCCAATTCCTTCAAGTATAAGGTTGATTGTATGAGTTGCACAAGAGCTCCAAAAAATTTGTGGTTGGGTAATTTGTAAAAACTCTGCCGCCGCTATATTGTTTGCCACATTGTCCGTCACCACTTGAACAACATTTTGAGGGCCAGTTTCATTGATATACTTTTCCACAAAATCGAAGATGTATTTCCCAGTGCGTACCTCCATGGAATCTTCAACTGAACCGAGGAACGAAGTTCCAAGTTTGTAATTAACACAAAGATTCATAATACTTCTCCGCGGATGATCCGTCTATGCATCGGTCATAATTGAACATCCATGTTTGCTCCACTATTCTTCATGTTGTTTTAGAGATAGCTTAGTCCTCTCAACTACTTGCTTCAAAAGTGGCTCCCTTAGAAAATATTGACTCGGTGGTTTGTAGCCGGGACGGAATTGCCCAACTGCCTCCACAAATTGTATAAAATCACCATTGTCAATTGCATGAAAAGGAACCCCCGCCTCGTAGATCCATGTAGCGAGATACTCATGGACATCATTTGTAAACTTTGTCTTCAGTGCTTCATTAATGTTTTGTTGTCTTGTCCTCTTCGGATCGATTGCGGATGTCCAATTGTCAATAGGCCCAAGAAGCTTCGATTTCTTCTTTTTTAAGGAATCCCCCAACACTTGGCAATCATCACCCTCTTCATCATCAAAAATATTTACTTCGGCCCTCTCTTCTTCTAGTTCTCGCTCCCTTTCTCGCTTCTTATTCATGCTCTTCTCAAGTTAAGCCTTTATTTTTGCTTTGACTTCTTCGGAAGTTTTAGGGCATGGTTCAACTTCTCCTATAATTACCGCAATATGAAGCTTCATCCGATACACTCCTTCCTTAATAAGCTTCTTGCATAACTTGCATGTGATCCAATCTCTTTTTTTTAGAGAACAATACCCCATAATCCCAAGCAATATCGTTAGACTTTCTCCTCAACTCAACCTCCGGTTGTTTCTATTTTTCCGCCATTAATTAATCTAACAAACAAATTAAAATATAAATATAATTAATCTAACAAAATTAATACCAAACATCACATCTAATTGAACAAGCAACATCTAATCTAACATCTAATTTAACAATGTTATATAAATTTTGGCTTTTGGCATATAGAAGTCTAGTCTTTTATTCTATTTTTCATGACCCTTCACCTCTTTAGAAGTGTAGGTCGTATTACTTGGCATTTGGCAAAAGGAAAATATAGTTTTCAATTCTATTATTTTAATATGCAATGTCTTAACTTGTCCAGGTCATTTTATACAAACTGAATCATATTCTTATATGAAGAGCTCAGTGTACCTAAACAAACTCCCCTGCTTAACTTGCCTAGGCCAACTTTTTGAAAATGCTGTTTGAAAAAAAAAATTGGTACCAAGTGATGATATTAGTATGCAAAACATGATGTTAGTCTATTACATATTTACATGTACTTATAATTGTGAACGAGAAGAATACAAGTTTAATAGATGTATGAATATGAATATTGGTTCTTCTTAGACCAACTATGCACCTGTCAGTGAATCTTTCATGTCATTGTAGTTATATACCTACTAGTAATTT